>QNGE01000957.1:0-67267 GCA_008508345.1 Paragonimus westermani | reverse complement strand
GTGGATTCCATATGAGACAGTGGGACGGGTGGGTAACAGAGTCCAAATGTGAAATTTCCGAGCTCCTGGTGTGGCTTCGTAGCTCAGCTGGTAGAGCGCTTGCCGCGTTGAGACATGCTGTGTCTGTCGCTGGTTCGAATCCAGCCGAAGCCCTGACTTTTCACAGTTGGGTCCCATATTTGTCAGTTGTGGAATGAGCTCGTGATCGGTTGAGAATCGTTTTCTCTAGGACACATCGGTGAGTAATTGGCATGAAACATTTGAACTTTGAAAGTTGCCTCATACATATCGGTTCGCGATAGCTCTAATGATGAATGTTCAGTGTTAGCGTGTATGCGTGTAGGATATACGAAAGAGCCTGTTATGGCTTGTTCCATTGCACTTGTTACTGATAAGAGCAGCGTATACTTGCTGAAACTGTTCATGATTGTCATCTATGAGTAGGTTTCATCAATTTAGCGATGGTCCAAGTCCACCCTTATGAAGATTTGGCTCAAATTTTAACCAAAAATTTTCAGCTTTTGTTGGTCAAATAAGATTTTCCATCGAGACACCGCAAGTTTGCTTGAAAATCTAAGTTTGGCAATAAAATCTAAAGGTTCATTTGCATATTAAATTTAATGTCGAAAATTCGGGCGATTTTGGGGAAGGAATTTCACTCGTAAACACTTAGTGGCAACATGAAATGCACCTTGTCCGAAATCGGCCTTTATCTTTGAAACTGTGTAAAGGATGTTAAACAAATAAATGTGTTCAAATAAACAGGAATGAAGGTTAAAACCAATTCGTATAATCGGATCAGGTACAACTGTGCTCGTTAGGAGCTGAAAATGACAGTCTTTGGACTCAACGATGTCTACACATACAAAGGAGTTGATCTGGAGAGGATTGAAGCACGAAGATACCACCGTGTGACCTATGGGAGATGAAAGTTTGCCTAAAACGATGCGCCGACTGTGAACGCTTGTTCATCCTATGGGTAGCATTGTCTGTCTTTTGAATGAGTGAGTTGACGAGTCCACTTGTGATGCTGGGTGTCACGAGTCGCATATTACGAATGTGTGATTACTCTTTTAAGGGATTACGCTCACCTTGCAGTTCTGACCACATCCCAGACACAAAAATGTGCCAACTTGTGCGACTCGAATGCTAACTCATCGGTTACTTTGAAACAGGTAGTGAAGATTTGGAGTTTGGATACGCCACAGCCATTTGACAGAGGTATGCTCAGTTGGTGTGTGGAAACAGTGAAGGGATGTGGCAGAATCATCCCGTACGGTGAATGGGATGGTTGTGTAATTATTCGTCTTTTTTATTTCTTATGTACAGTGCATTAACTTTCGTATTGAACTACTCTTGGGGTCAGCTATTTATTGAACACAAATGCGCCAATACTGAACTACGAAATCAACTGCTCACACCAACAGATCCGAGTGAAGCATTGACCAAGCCAATTGTTGATTACTTTTCTCATTCTGTCAGCAATAGGGTCACATGTGTACAGGTGTTTTACGCTAAGCGTACTGATTACTTGTTATTTTAGGCTGAATGTGGCTGATCTGTTTACTTCTCTGTTGTCTTTTTTTTCGATTGTTCTGCAAATGATTGTAGCAGTGGTTTTTGTTACCTAGACTTTAAAGATTTCAACGCGGAAACCATGTGACAGTCAGTGGCGCGATAATGTAATGTGACCGAATCACAGGCACTAAAACTCTTCAAAATATATACATATATATTATGAGAAAATGATCCTACTGGCTGTTTTATTACTGAAAACCAAATTGTCTGATGTGGTCATTAAACTAGAGCAGTAGGCCGTATTCGTTCAGTTGGCCCTTCATTAATGCTATGAAAAGATTCGACTCTTAGAGTTATCGAACTGTCACATAAATATCCACAGTATCACAGCAGGCTCAATACTCCCGATTTGAGGGATAAACTGTCTGTTCGTTGAATTCATGTCCTTCCTGTTAAGCAATACGAGGAATGCACAATTCAAGTATTTAGAAGTTAGACAAGATAGACCAGAGAATATTATCTGGTATGCTGAAAGACGAGTACAGCTAACGTTTCTCGGCACCTTGCCTGTGTGTGACCTGAAAAATTTATAATAATCCCATTTTCTTGTATTGACCGCAACAATTCCCCGGGAATCCTAGTGTTTCTTCCATTCACATGTCCGAAGTCCCCAACACGCCAGTTGACCGTCTGGCCAGTTTGCCTTCTTCAGCCAAACAGCTGATTCATGATCCGTGTCGACACAGATGGCGGTCGTTATTCAGAAAGGTCCTCCATTAGTTTAACGATCAGATGATAGCTAGACATTTTTGTAGCTGAGCCCTTTCCCTTTGTACCCATCAACATTTGGCTGGCATACTCAACTGTCCTTGATGGTTGCGAAAGAACTGCTCCGACACCACTTTCATCAAGTAACACTGCGAATGGTTCGCGTTGTTTGAGAATCGTGAAGCGTCGTAGACTGGTGCCAACTTCCTGATTAGTGTGACTAAAACTGTCCCCAGCTTATAGTCCAGATGAATTTAGTCGAATTCCTAGATAGTTGGAAGGGTCGATAATTTTTCTGACCTAATCCGAGTGTGAAGTTTGTCTTGTAATCGACCAGTCAGGGATAAGGCCTCAGCTGACAATTTGAGTTTGGGGTTGAAAAGATTCTTAATGCTTGTCAATCTCTTTGCTTGTGGCTGAACCATTCCGTTACGAACAATGTGTCTCAAACATACAGCTGTCCTGCGACCGATTTGACATTTATTCCTGTTCAACTTCAGGTCGGTTCCGTCGGTTTGTTGCTGCTCGATTGCTGTTTCTGCATGTTTGCAGTACAGTGTTACGACATCATCATTACGCAGAAATTTGTGTTCTTGACCTTCCAGAAGACAAGGTAGGAGACTGATGTGTAGCGAAAACATTGTAGGGAATTATTACCATTTATCCGTTCACAAAAAGGCAGTTTTTTCCGTCGTTTTTATATCATTGGTAGTTGACATTAATAAAAACACAGTCCTATCATGAAAGATATTTTCTTAGATTCTCTTTCAGTTGTGTCACCGGGAACGCAACTTCAATTACAACTCGATTTAGTTGTACGAGGTGAATGCGACATCGGTAGGTTCCATCCACATTCGTAGCCATTAGTTTCGGTGACGAAAGTGGGTTGATTGTGTCGTGAAGGTCTACGAAAATCTTTTTAACAACTTATATGAATCAATCAAAGTGGAGTAACAAAAATTAATCAAAAATTTTCTAACCATAAAATGCTCGGACAATAGAACACATGAATTGTTTTTTAAAATCTAGCAAAACTGCCGATTTTTAATGAAAAACTGGGGGTTGCCAGTGGTATCTGCTTCCTTAGTCTTCACACTCGTTTACACCAAGTGGATCGACCCACTTCCTAAACAATCACTAGACTTGATGTTCGTTTTTTTGCTGGGGCCCATTAGTGGCGTAAAACTCTATCAGGACACGTAGCTGATTTCAGTAACTGTGAGACTAACGTGTTGACCACAACTCTGGTGACATGACTGAATTTTGACACCGCAATAGGCTCTGATTACCACTCAGATTGCTCGATTGCTTTAATTAGGAGATCGCCAAAATAAGCCTGACAAATCCACTTCCTGGACGGTTAATCCAGGTCCAATCCAGCCTGAGATAATTCATTTCTGGTCCATGTAACTCCAAGATAAATCATTTCGGATGCATTAAAATTCCACTGTGTGCAATCACCGTCACGGACCCATTCGATAGTAAATTGAATAGGCAAGTAACTAGCCTACCAAAAGCTCAATTTTATAAGGGTCTCGTTCTCAACAGAATTTATTAATTTGGCAATCGGATGAGAAACAAACCGTCGAGTTATTTCGCATGGTATGGATTATGTGAAAGTATACATGTGTCTAAGCGATGTCCCTCAAAGGTAATGACTCATAAGGGGTAGCTGCATAACAAGCACAGGGAGGTCAAATGCCACTTTATGTTCTGTACTTTTGTGATTCCTATGAGCGAGGCAGTTTTGGGAAAGATCGTCCATCAAATGCGTTGTTCACGACATTTTGACTTGGTTTAATGTTTCTTTGCAATCATTGCCGTTTCACTGATGAGCTACATCGAGATGAATCAACCAAAATCAATCAGCCAAATTGAATCGGCTGAGATTAACAATTACAGAACCCTATTATGGTAGGCCCAATAACTATCCTGGTAATTCCAGTGAATAACACAGTGACCAGTACTTTCTGAGCAGAGAGAATTTGTGCTTGTTCATGGATGGTCGAGGTTTGAATGTTCGCAATTTCAGCATTATCCTTAACAAATTCAGGAAACTTTTCGAAAAAACCTTTCGCCATATCGCTGCTAAAATGCTTGTATCAACATACACAAAGTTCACTACCTCCCTTCGATCTCGATGAAATAATGGATTTTTATCGAGTCAAACGACTAGCGTGAGAATCTCGTAACTGGGTTCTACTTTATTTCGATCCCCTCAGTCCAGAGTACAGTGTAAATGGATTGCTTGTGATGAACAACTGCATATTGCCAACAGGCAATTCATTCATCACTGCTGAGTTGTACTTTTCATGCTGTATCCAGAAAGGCACATTATAGATCAACGTGGAGTACACAACGGTATGTTAGTGAGTGAACTGTCGGCCGAAGCAAAATCCTCGTTGAAAAACGAATGCTAGCAGGTCGTGACGCAGATTATTCAAGTCTGTGAATGTAATCAGTTATGAGTTTACATTAGTGTTTGCAAAATTCTGCTTCATGACCTTCATGGTTTGTGATGATTCAATTCCCTTTCAGTCTGGGCACGAAAATTTAGCCTAGAAGTCGGCAACACTTGACATTCCAAATGGAACAGTCACTCACAGTCACGGATTTACAACAAGCTGAATACTATGAACCGAGAACTTGGATGATTGACTTTCTAATTGCATGAGAAACCATCAGACTGATATTGCCCTGTCCGTAGCCGAACCTGATGAATCACTGTTGACCCGCGTTGACAACATCTGGTTTCTGCCCAATGGTTAACTTTATTGCCAGAATGATGATGCCGTGAAGAGACGCACTGCCCAACTCCGCCCTTGTTGCAAGTTTCGAACTCCGGCTTAAAACTAACGAGGCAGAATAACTTTCTACAGAAACGAAACACAGGTAGATGTTCTCTGCTTAGTGGTTACGATGGAAGACACCCATAACTTGTTACCCGCTTTTATACTGGACAAATAAACTTTTGAGCGAATGTCACTCCTCGACCAATCAAAGAGGCGAAGAACTGATAGATCTTCGTATCGAAGTGTGGTTGCAGATTAAACTTAGGATGGTCACTACCTGCACTCTTCGTAGCCATGCACCAAAACAATATCACGTGTGCTACTGCACGCTGTTTGATTGACGGGATAAAACGAGTCTCCGTGACTAACACCATAGGAACATTAGTAGAACATATGCAGAAAATAATTAGTTCCATTTCTTGGTCTAACAGTATTCATTGACATCAGTTTGCAGGAGAGGACTGTAGAGACCTCAGAGAGCACCACTAAAAATGTGGTGTGACAGGTATTCGTGGACTGAAAACCGGATCTATGTCGCCGCTGTTTCCCAGCCTAACGCGCTAACTCTACTGTCAAGGACGCTAATCACATAGCGAGCTATTCGTGTTCCCCAAAAAAGCCGAGTTACACCGTTACTGGACAAGTAACCACAGCCTATAGTATTCATGAGATCGGAGTCAGGCCATGCAAATGGACAATTGACCACTGAGGTCCGTTCAAATGTATCGGTAAACGATCACTAATTGTGAACAAGTTGAATCAGCTGTGGCAAGCTGTTCGAATATAGGCTTTCTAGAAGGTGCATCTTGAATGCATTAGAGATGAATAGGCGTGAAACGAATGAGTTGAGGTTGACATGCATTTGGATTAATGTAAGAGGCAGTGACCACAAAGAATCGACTGCTTTTGGGGACTGCAACAAAACCCCACGTGCTGCACAAACAGTACCAATTTTCAGTCTCTGTTTATACGAGAGGATATCGTTGGAAAGATGGAACCAAATCAAAGCACTTCAGAAACGGAATCTGTTAAAAGACGGGTAGGCTAGGCTAAAAGTTACTCTGTGTGAAACAGTCACAGAATGTTCTCACTGACTGCTTGCAGTTTAGTGATAAAAGTTTGGAAGTCTGCGCGACTAGGAACCAAAAACCCGATAAAAAATACACCCACGCGTGGTCCCCGTACTCGCTGATTGGGTTCCAGTTTCCGAAGTGAGTGATTTGAACATTGGATTAGTTCAACTCCTGCAGCATGAGTGATTAAAAGCAGACATGATTACACCCCCTTCTTGATCTCAACTGGTTCAGGTAAGCAATAGAAATCGTTTGTGCTAACACCCCATAGCTGTTATTAATAACAAAGATCTAAAGTATGACAGCACGAATTACCTAACCGTCAAACGGTCGTCCGCGAGCTTGCGCTATTGAGAATAATGTTTATTTGTGTCAATGAAGCTGGTAGGCAATTCCACTTGGTATTTTTGAGATCTTACAGAATGAATCTAGCCATAAGTCTACACAATTAGACCTTGTCAAGTAAAATCTTTTAAAAGAGCTGGATACCCATAAACAGAAGAATGACAAGAAGCATCACCCACTATGTGACACGTTCTAATGAGTTTCCTACAGCCACTTGTTTGGCGAATCAGAACTTCCGTTTCTCCTGCGAATGCTACCGTTTCTACTGGCTGACTAAAGTGAAAATTAGTGCACAAAGTACGGAAACTTTAAAAACAGTAATTTTCATACTCGCTTGTAAACAGAGCACGGGATTCTAACATAACTGAAAGACAGGCATTGGCAAGATAATGGCCCCTCAGATTAAAACTTTCAAAGCACCCTATCAGTCGTTAAAATCCTTTTCCATCCTGCTGGAAACCCCGTAATTCACGAACAAACTTAGAGTACCGGGAACATTAAACGGTGATCATAGGATGTTTGGACCATTAAATTTGAGGGTCCTTGAGTCATAAGTTTCATTGAGAATAATCAGGTGACTGCCCGAAGTGATTTGGATTATAGCAAGTTAAACAAGGACTACATCTAGCCAAGATAGGTTCGACACAATTGAGTGAACAGAAGCAACAATCTCTCAAGTAAAGGACAAGATATGTTCGTGTTATGACCACCCAGACATTCTCAGATTGATTTCCTGCTAGTTTGTTGACACTCGGTCGATTGACCACTCGATCAGTCGCGTGCCATGAGTCAGAGTACAGTTAGTACAGTCACTTTGGTCTCCCCACTTGTTCTCTGGAGGAGATGGCAAGGGATTTCTGTGATCCTTTTCTACTAACAGACCACAACAACAAAGAAATAACATTCCGCATCACTTTAAGCATCCTTAAACAATCGCATAACGTTCTCCAGTCAACAACAATTTTCTGCTGCTGACTAGGAGATGAATCACTCCGTGGTTTAGCGTTAATCTAACTAATTCCGAATTACAGGTGTGCAATAAGGTGATCAAGTGGCTTGTTATTATGTTTAGAATGAATTATCCTCAATTCTAACATTCAGGAATTTCCAAACGTTTCAGCGGGTTTGTGATAAACGAAAGGCGATAAAATGTTCCACATGTGTGAATAAACAACCACGAGGCAAGTATAGGGAAGGTACAGGTGTTAATTTGAGCAAAAGTGAAAATTACGGTGAATAAGGATTAAGATGTGAGAGTTCTGATGAATCTGTACGCGAGTGTGGTTTATGACTGAAGGTAAGGCTTTAGGCCAGCCGGGAACAAAGAGACCATTTACAGGTTTAGGTCGTAGGCGTATCAAATAGTTTTGTTTCACCATGACAGTATACAACAGAAGGTCGTTCGTTAAACCATAATTTTTATTGTCTAGTCAGAATTTCCCCCGAGTTACTCATTCACTCCAGTTCATTAACTAAGATTCCAAACTACAAAGTGACGAGGTTTTCATTTAAACGTCATATAACCATTTGCCTAGTTCTGTCTCTTTCACCAACGTTTAATACGATAGGTTTTCGTCTGTCATTTCTTGCCCATTGGGCCAGTCTTGCTCAGCAATGATTCGTTCGATCACATGGGTTGTTTGTGATGCATCCGCGAAGGCTTTGACTATATCCCGCAGCCCAGCTCTAACATTTTACTAAGCGACGAAATAATCGGCTCACCGAGTTTGTTACCCATCACAATTAGACCACAGCGGATAGGAGGCAGTTGAACACAGCTGAAAAACCTATAGTGTAGGCCCATTACGGATCTCATTCAGATACAACACAACTGTTTACGTGTAACTCAGAGTATGCCGTTCGAATCTGCAACTTTTTTTGTGTTCACTCTTTCAAGTACTCCTATGGAGTAGATTATGTTAGTCGAACAATAAAGCCACTTTCCTCAGAAGATGTGTAAGATGCTATCACATACGGTTGACCTAAAGAGAGCGGACATCCACTGTGAGTGCAGTTTTGCTACTGTTCGCTGATTCAAAGCACCGGGATTAATAATGTGATGTTCCTGACCATTTACTCATTTGCTTAGTGTTTAGTTTGAGTAGTCCAATTTCCGTATTCTGGTTACTTCAGTGGCTAAAGAAATTCGGTTATGCAGTACACAACTTTGCAGACAAACATTTGTTTGAATAAAACAATGAGAAGACGCAATTTATGTGATGTTCTCCGGAGTAACATTTGGGACATTCTGATCACACATGGACATGTAACTAATTTTAAACTAGCTTTTCGTATCAAGGAGCATGTACCCAAATGGTTGGAGACGCAATTGGAAACGCCAGGAGCCTGTATAGATGCCGATGGACGGCACCCCGCATCGTTCGTCGCAAGGCACATAATACAAACAGGACACATAGTCAAAGTTTCTGACGCGTTCTCGGTGATCTTTCGGAGCAACCGGAAACATACTCCAGTTTGCTGAGGCTTTGGCCATTAAACGTCACAGTCCCCCTCCCCTGTGTTCAAAAACAATTTGTGTTGACACTGCGGCTACCCTGGTAGTCAGCAGTCCCACAATTGTGATTTCCAGTTTTGGTGTCTGTCCGTTTAATCCCTTAAGCCATGACTTCCGCTCTGTGGAATTTTGAATCGCTTAAAATTAGTTACATGTCCATGTGTGATCAGAATGTACGAAATGTTACTCCGGGGAACATCACATGGATTGTGTCTTCTCATTGTTTTATTCAAGTTCACAAAGGGAACAAACTGTTTTAAACATTTGTTTACCCCCAAGGATTACCATATTTACGGTCATCTACTAGTTACATTCGAAAATGACTAATTTGAATACAGTTGCCAGCTCATTCAAATATGCCCGACTTCGTCAATATTGCTAATCTGAGATCGTTTACATGACAATTACGACACTATGAACGGTTACGTGGTTCACCCTGAATGAACCATGGAAAGAATTTTTTTCAGGTTTATTTACGGTAATTTTCAAACTCACGCATCATCTTAAGTGACTTGTTAAACCGTCGGAAGATTCAATCAACTGTAGCAAATCACAACTTACAAGTGAAGAACTGTGAGAATCAGAAGCCGTAATCGCCTGAGCACATGAATCCGGAGCTGGTACAGCTGAGTCTCGTTTTTTCATAATTCAAACAGCCGCCTTGATTCACTTTATCGATCATCACAACAATTTGTTTGTCTTCAAATGCGGTTGCATACAAAATATGGTTGCGAAATTTATTCCTTTGTAAACTACGGCTAAAGCACGCTGGGATATTTTTGAATTAAATCAAAGTTTTGACGCGAAGTGAACCCTCTGCCTATTGGAACCTAACTGACAGTTGCCACCAACGTTACTCGTCCGCCCTCTCAGCCTATCCGCAATGAAATGACGGCGAAATGCATCGGTTAATGATGAATCAGTCTGGTCTGAGCTATGGAATAACACTTCGGTGTCAAGGTAAGAAGCTGGGTCACGTTTAACACATGCGACTGCATTGACTGTGATGAATAGTTAATTCAGTAGTTCTTTGTGGGAGCACATATATCATGTGCAAAAGTGAGTTGGAAGCTACTGTTTTCCTCCAGGTAGACATAACAAAATACTTTACCACACAAATGTTGATGTGCTCAGGGCCCACAATGAGGTGATCAATATTACTTAACTAAGAGATGGATGTTAAAATGTTAAAAAAGACAGATGAAACCGTTGTGTAGAAGTGAACCTCATTAGGATGAGGAAAAGGTCGTGAAATTTATTTCGATATCAACACTGCGGTCCTACGGATTGCTTGTGACGTTCAGACACAAGATCATTCAAAGTTTGTGTCTGATGATTTGGATCATTCAGGAGCTAACTTAGCTCTCCGGTCAATCCGGGAAGACTATGAAACTGTCCCAGCTATAGCAATGTTGACTGTGTTAATGAAGTGACCGGATGACCGTGTACTCTAAACTACATTCCATGTATTCGGTGTCATAAAAAGTCACTGTAGATATTCAAACGTTTACCGCTTCCGAGGTCTAATATCTTCACCTCTCCCTCCGAAGCATATTGGTAGCATGTCTCCTTCAAGTTTCCGCTCAGTATGACATACATTCATAAGTGACCACTTAAACAATTACTCGAATAGCTAACCCTTGCACTGATAGCTCATGAGGGTCCTGAACATCCGGTTTATAAAGTTCAGTGGATCTGGGATCAGTTCATTGTGGAACCGTCATGTTTTGGCTCGAATCGGAATCAAAACCTTCTGAAATAAAACACTGACATCACAATGACTGTTCACGAGAAAGACCGCAAAAAAACCTAATACAACCTACCAATAAAAGTAACTAGTGAATCACTTCATAAATTACACGTCCGCACAATAAACATTTTTAGAGTGTCTGAATCATCCCTCATTTAAAACCACTGCTATCATTCCTTTTAAAGCAGACAATGGGCCTACCTTTGATAGTCCGGAAAATATGGCCGAATTGTGAGTGCCAGTATGGAGTGTGTATATGCATTCTCAGCGGACGGGTGATGAACTTCACTCGAGGTCATCACCGTGCACGTTGCACCTTCAGTTATCTTGATCGTTTTTCCGCTATCGCCAACTCCGTACATCATTTTTATTCCTACTACAACGGCTTATTGATTAGCCCCAAGAATGCTGGTATGCCAAAAGCTTACAATCACTTCCCAAATCGGATTGCATCGTGCTCTGAATGAGCAACCCCCAAAGCTTGGGTCGCACTGACGAACACGTATCAAATCACTCATTTCATCACATGTAATAGGTGTGAACTCTAGTTTTCCCGGATTATTTATAAATGGGAAGAATTGGTATTACAAAATTGAGTGTATTACAACTCTCTCCATTCTTCGAGGATGCTCACTAGTCAGATTGTGTGTTCAACTTATAAAAATGTATTCGGTCGAATTCTTTTGAGGGGTCAGAGGGGTCAGCTGAAAATGTTTCAGTTCAAATTCCATGGAAAGTAGTCAACCAATAGTTGCTGCAGTAACAGTCAATCTAAACATGATGATCATCAAATTCTATCGAAAAATTGTTTCATGAGTCTTCAAATGGTGGACAAGTTCAGTGAGTTATCGTTGTTTACACACAAACAAATGCACATGTGATCCAACTAAGTCCCAAATTTAATGACTGATTTGAGCTAATACATTACGCAAGACCTATAAGTCATTCCACTGTCAGGTTCCAGGCGACTCTGCCCTTGTTCTTGCGACGATGATTTATTGGCCTTGTTTATTCGTTCGAAGGATAAACTCTATGAATAGACGCCAAACAGTTCTGCATTTAAAAATGTTCGTAGCTGCCATATCAGATTATGAGCATCTTTTACACGGACACAGAAAATCCGGCTGAATACTCACTAATCTAGAGGGGATAGATCAAGTTTCTGTTAATGCGGTTGTTTCTTCGTTGTTGGTGGTGAGAATGCTAAATACTTGTTCGCGATTTTTCATAAATTCTCTTTCAAACTTTGCTTATGTATCTTGTTACAACCGATTCGTTGGGCAACGATTTGTTTCCTAAACACTACCCATGACAAACAAACATGGTTAGCCACATTTGTTTCCAGAGTATTCACTCACAGTGACTGAAGTCAAAGGATGTATGCAGATAACCATCACCACACGTGGTCTGTACTGAATCACTTGCAGTTTCTCTCATACTACGTATCCGAAGGACTAAAATCATGAGGCTTGTGAGTGAAGACCAGTGGAAGCCGGTCAATGTCAGTTGACCAAATGATGGGTCAGTATGAAACCGAAACACATCTCTTGAAAACGAAAATAGAGACACTTTCTAATGGCAAAATTCTAACGAAAAATTAAAACGGCGGAATTGCACCGTGAAAAGTATTTCATGACAGGAGCACATACAGATATTGTCTACATACGATTAGGAAGAAAAATCAGAGGTTCAAAGTTGAAATGAGAACCAAACAAACTCTCTCGTATACAGTGCACCGACAATGTTAAAGAAAGGAACATAGATAACATGCTACCATGGTCTAAGTTTCTGAAAGAAGGGGTGGATAGTCATGAAACAACGAGAGTCGTTGGATAGCACTATTGTGATCGCAAGAGACGTTTGGCCTGCGAAGTTGTTTATTGCATAAAATCCCTTACAAGCTGTATGAAAACATGGGACTCCAAACAGGTACACTCAACATGATTTGCGTGTATCCACACACATTAGATAACGGTACATTGTCATTCGCCTTGATGACACATCCATCATAGCGCATACACATTGTTTCGATAGTCACCTTTGGTCCCGCGTCTTCCTGGTGTTGACACCTGCCCTTTAATTCCCGCATACACGCACTACACTGTTCACAAACAAAGTTGCATCTTGTACCACGGACACAAATGGAAAACATTCCATGTCCGAGTGTGTGTCAGAGAGAACCACTCAACTAACTTTCGTGTATCGTAATTTTCAACGAATCCGTGTAACTCTACCACAGTCCACATCTCTGTATTCACATTCTCGATACCCACTTGACAGCGCAGTTTGGGTGAAATGTGTCGTTGTATCACCGATGGTCACTCTGGCGAATTGTCTGGAACTTTTTTAAATGAGCATACTCAAACTAGAACAATCCATCTTATCAGAAAGTAGTGTGTGCAACCACAGTGGCTGGCGGGTGATATAAGAACATCATACTTGGTATCTGCTGGTTTATCATTGTTAACAGCCTTGGTTTATGCATGGCATCCACTTTATCATGGACAGTACTCGATTTTCCATTCGACAGAGTGCGCAAACTATAACCACACCCCTGGAAAACCCAGAAAGCTGACTGAAGAGGTTGGTCAGGCTGTATTAAAAGCCTAACAGTAGACACAGCTTCGATATCAGCTTCTAATCCCATCAAATATCCGTTATTAGTAAGAATGGCGCATAAGAAGATGTTAAAGTCACTGTACACAATAGTCAGAATAGCATTTCACACACAGCTTCGATTCCTCAAAGACAAGATGAATCTATTCTTCTGCACTCTTATAAGCACCAGTGGAAATGTCTCACAATCACTCGCCGATAGCTATCCCCACCAGGTACCTATTAGGAACTTTACAAGGCAGTACTTCCACCACAAATCCTAGAACCTTACACTAGTGAAAGGATTATTGCTTGCAGTAAGGAGGTTGTATTTATGGGAAAATCTTTATGAGTACACAAGAAAGTGCGATCTTCCCTCAGTTCATTTCACATGGTGAATAGGGTCTTTATTAGCCTTTGTATGTTATGTGCTAATATCCTACATGTGAAATGCCGTACTTCCCGTGGTAGGCAGCAGGTCTCGCAAATAGTTGAGTGTCTCGATCAAACAAGCCGTGAACTCATGTCACATATAGTATGCTCATTCTTGGATCCTCGCCACTCTAGGATTCGACAATACAACAAAACTCCTGAAGAAGGCCGCCCGAGATGGTTGAAATGTAGAGCATTACAACTTGTTCGTAACGTTGTGTTACTCTCAGTCTGTTTATCAACAGCCTACTGTTGACCGTTGTCAGGATACCGTGATCTGGATAGTCCAATCAGTACAGAGTCACGTATTTTGTCTGTACGTTCGTTTTCTGAACCCGGCCTACTAGTCTTTGAAGGCAACGTGGTGTTCGTAGCAGACCTGACTGTCTGGGGTGTCTGGCGAATGCAAACAATGGTTGATGTGGAAAAAAGAACACAGATCTCCTCAAGCACATACTTCAGTTACAAACATTCCTTACTATTAAAGCATCAGGTTAAGATTTGTATAAGGCATGTCTCTGGTAACCCTCTAGGGTCCATCAGGAGCCTTGCTTTCTCTAAGTATCGATTTCGTTTAAATTTCATTGTCCACAACTTCACTTAAAACAGGAAAATAAAATCCCCTGCATCGGCAAGAATTATCAGATAGGTTCATCAGAAGTAAACGCTGAGGTTAACTGTCATCTGAATTGTCCGCAGTTGTTTTTCTTATCACTAGGGTTACTGGTCCGACTAAGCGTAAGCTTTTCATAAAGGCACTTACAACACGTGAGTCACATTCACCTAACATAACCGGTTTTTCGAACAAAAGCGGTTCATCTTTTTTTCTCACGAGTATATGCAGATAGAACATTCCGTTAACTCATCGAGCTAATTTTGCAATAGGAGAACGTGTGCGTGTGTGGTTGTGCTCTGTGTGTCCTCATGTCTTATGTAATGTAGGCATTTGAAATGGGTGCGTACATTGTGAGATTAGCACTAGTTTCATTTCGTGGATCAGTCAGCACTAGTGATTCACCAGATCGGAATGACTATGCAATCAGTTCACGAAACAGCCACGGTAATTCTCATCAGGCTACTGGAATGACAAGAAATTCAACCCAACTGGAGCACGTTTCCGAATTGGCTTGAAGTTTTGTGAGTATGTACACCTAATGAATTGAAAATAAACGAACTTTTTTTTACAATGGTGTTGACTTTCGTGCAGCTACCAGGCAAATTTCGCTGGTGTACGTAATTATATGAACTAAACTTGAGAACCAGAGACATTCGTTTTGAGACAATCGATATTCTAAAAATGTTTACCATTTCGTGTTGGAAGGAAATCCTATTTCTGTGAATATTTAGTACTTCTCATTGTAATATCTCTGCAAACACTTCGAAAACGTTTTCTTCGTTCACTCACCTTCGATAAATTTTTTGTTAGTGACATCAATTAGTAGTGCTTGCTGCCTTTTGCGTAAACTTGGTGTGCTGTTACTACCGAGTCTACTGGAGCACAAAATTTCTTTCAAACTGAACGTGCGCTGTTTATGTCATCGGTCAAAAAATCATCTCAAACTCATGGCCTAATTGTTGTATTCTTTTAGTTGTTTCCAAAAAAGTCACACAAGTCAATCAAAACTCACTGTCTTAAGGTCCTGTTCCATCAGAAGTTGGGTTATCTCATGTTCTTGTTGCATACGCAATACATTCAGTGAATTTTTCATTTCAGATAATTTCGAGTCACTTGTTTGCAACTGTTGCTTCAAGTTCATCATTTCCTTCTCCATACCGATTGACTTTTCCTTTAACTCCACGTTTTCCGTATCCAAACTTTGAAATCTATCTGAACCGGAACTGAGTTCGTTTTCCAAAGTATCTGCCCTTTCGGTCAATCTCTCCACCTGATGCTGGCTTGCTTCCAACGCTTTTTTCAATACCTTGTGCATACAAACAGAAGTTCAGGAAAATGGATCATTTCGGTTGTAACAAGCAAAACCATCGACTGGTTGTGAGTATTGAGTTAACTTTTAATCGTAACGTTGCTTTATGTCAAATTTTTATTTTCTCATACAGTTCTTTTCCGACATTTACTAGGGACAATTAAACAACAATGGTAGGTAGGATGAGTGTTCCGTTCCATCTATACTCCACACTGACCCACCACAGTAAGTGTTTTTTCCACGTAAGTGTGCGGAATCTTATGTGCTTGAGTTTTAGTTTTGTGTTGGGATGTGGCGTGGCCGGTTGTCAGCGTAATGGATACTCATCTGTGGAACTCTATAGTGATCAACAGTCTACACCGTAGAGCTGGACAGCGTCAGGAGCAAGTCCCACCTTCAGTACAAACATTGCACCCAAATTTATATGAAATAACATGTCCGCTTCAAGAGTGATTGTGTGTGACAACACCCTGCAGAGCCGATGGCAAGAGAAATTAGGTGATATGGTGGCAAATGAGGCTGAATGGTGTGTATGTTGTGGACGTCTGGCCGAACTGTCTGTGAATGCACTTAATAACGTGAAGCGGTGAAAGCCATGAGGAAGCTGTCTTACTGAAGGCGCTTTAAGTTCACTAGCATCTGGGCTTTTTGTCTACAATGTGGAGACATGCGACATTAGATTTTTCCATATTCAGTTAGAACTCCTCCATTTATTGCACTTTTGGCCAAAGTTTGTTTTTCCTTCACGATGTTATGACGGTAAGGCTTGATAGCAAACCGAAGATGTAATAATCTGTAATGGCCCACTGTTGTGTGTCAAACCGGATACCTTAATCCCAGTCATCCATTCACTTCGAATATGGGCAGCGGAAACTGTGAGTGCAATGTGTCAAACAGTGCGCATCCCTCTGCGAACGCTCAGAGCCACAGACCGGAATCACGCGCTTCAGAGACCAGTGCGTGATCCAACAATCCCGGTCTAGCCTGCACGTACTGTCTCCGCTATGCCTGTCCTACCAGTACCCACCTGGCGATCAGCGAGCTATTTTCTATCACCATGATGGTTACCAATGCCAAATGAAATGTCCCGGAACTCCATCCGGGAGTCAAAATCCAGAGTCCGGACCAGAGGACTTACCGAGCTGGGTGAGGGAACGGCCATAACACACTGCTAGAACGACAGACCGATTGGCTGGTTGTGGGCCGGGTGGTGTACACGCATTTCTAGTCAGGTAGCTCGGTCCCATTGCCCCCGTGATTTGGCCGCCACGGTCCACAAGCAATAACACCTGGCATCTCACATTTTTCTGCGCTTGATAGGCAACGCTAGACTAGAAGCAAGACAACAGATGCGCCCAACTTGGTCTTCAAGAATGATCATGCCGCAACTAGATCAAACTCTTAAGACGTAAGTGAACGACATGCCCGTAATTTGATAGCGGAACAGTGTATTGAGCTGAATTTTTGGTTGTGTCGCCAGTGGTTGAAGTGTGGAGTGGACCACTAACGCGTTTAATGGAGGACATGTGGATATCTGATCGGTTACCTGTAAATCAGTTCGAAGGCTGATGAAAAATTTAGTTGCAACGGGCAGTGTTCACACCTGCAAAGTCGTCGGTCGCGCACTTCAACAGATGAGTGTTTTGCGAATGTTGTTTTGCGACATGCAAAAGCAGTCCGCAAAAAGGCTCTCCGTCAGCTCGCTCAAGGTTATAACACATGGAAGTCCGCTGTACACAGAATACGCAAAAGATGCAGGTATCGGCCATACTGAGAGGCCCGATTACAGGAAGTGCGGATATTGAATGCGAACAACCGTCAGCCATTCTACACGTGGTATTTATCAGTTGTTTACAATTTTATCTACAATAGTTACTGAAGAAACGATGTTCTGTTTGAATGGATTCCTGTAGAAGCCTCATTTCTGGCATATCAACAAACCCCATAGGTTCGCTCCAATCCGACCTCAACATAGCCCAAAGCTTATGGCTTCTGCGAGGCTTGTTAGAACACGGATTATCGGCCCTTACATTTTTGACAAAAGTTTTGCAGGTAAAACATACTGTGGATTGAGTACCTTAAAGCAAGACGCATTCAGTCAATATTCAAATATGTGCGTTAACATAAAGCAATGTTTGAAAACCGTTGAACATAGAGACGGAATATTCATTTTAAGGTATGTACAAACGTGTCTCGTTTAGTGTTGTATATAGTATCGACAAGTTTACATCAGGAAGACTTGATCAGTTCTAACCAATAATGTCCACAAATATCTTTATGCTGCGTTTGGTTCATCGGTAAATTACAAAAATGATCCAGGTAGCAGTAGTTGTTTGGATAATCTAACGCGTTAGTCATGGCCCGCCAGTGTGTTCGGATTTCTGTACGGAATTTTTCAGAGAATGCAGTTTTCCAGAGAACAAGCACCTCGGTCTGCACAACATTTTGATCTCGATAACTGAACAAGTTGGTAAAATGATCACCTAAGACATGTTAACAGAAAGTCGAACTACATGACTCAGTAACGAGGTCACAAAATTGAGAGGCGTTAAGCGACGCTTATTGCTCTCACAGGATGGCTGTTATACGCTCAGTCAGATTCCAGAAATGGTGCGATAAACCTAAAAACACATTATAACGTGCCTCAGATTCTGCAGAAAAATTGTTAGGTTTTGGTCTGTCTTCTAGTGATTCCTAAATGTTTTTTCATGAATGCAGCTTTTTGCTATCTATCGTCTGGTGAAAAACTGTCGTGATGACGCAGTCCGTCAGAAAAATACCGTATTTGTAATTTGTTCATCTGCACTTACCGATGAATATTGAGTCTCCGTCCAGCATTGCTTTTCAAGCACTGAAACAGAAACGTGTGTGAACAGCCAGATGTTATCGATCGTGGACCGTAGCGGCCAAAACATTTGGTCATTGGAGCCGAGCGACTTGACTGGAAATGCACGAACACACTACCCTACTCACGTCCAGGTAGTCTTGCTCGGGTTTCAACGGTGTGTTTTACCAGTTCGCTCACCTGACTCGATTAAGTGTAGTCGTTTGGTGAACATGTCAGCCAAGGCAACGGAAACAAGAACATGAAGTACACCACAGCTCTACAGGTCCCCATAACATCAACGTGTTCCTGCCCCTTCAAAATTACCGACACAATGGGCATAACTGGGTATCGTCATCCGTACATTTTATTTTGTATATGGGTCTTCATTGTTTGTCTATGTCTAATCATTCCACTGATTCTGCCTACTCTTGTTATATACCTCAGTTATCAACTGTCTGCCGTTGTTTGATATAAGTATATAGCGTTAGGTCGTGGTTATTCGCATTTAGCCCACACACACTCCACTTATCGACTCTCTTTGATGATGATGATGGAAATGATGATGATACATGCGATCGACTACCTACCGATGTACAGGGGGTCAAAGACCTATCTGTTCTGTCGCATAAATACATATGAATTATAAACGTAACATAAGTGTACTGTGGGTTACCGAAACAAAGATGTCTTATAAAACTGGAATGTAAAAATTTTTCCCGAGGTCTTGTATTGCTGGTAGTTGCTACTTGAAATTGACATTATTCACTTCATCGTTGAGCTATTCTGTCCTTTTGGAAGGATGTTTCCCTAATAACGTCCGGTCAGGAGCAGAGACTGATTTATACAAATACACTCAAATATGAAAATCTCACAGGAAGTGGCAAGGTAAGATTAATGCAAATTGGAAACACGTGTGGTTGGCCTTCAATCATAAATCAGACCTGTGTCACGTGACCAAGTTGGTTAACATTTGAACTCATTCTTTGGAAGAAAAATATTGGCGAATTGTCGTTAGATTTCTTTTCGTTAGCAGTTTCCCACGAGGACATGACCTGTAGGATGCTAT
Organism: Paragonimus westermani; assembly: GCA_008508345.1. NCBI lineage: Eukaryota > Metazoa > Platyhelminthes > Trematoda > Plagiorchiida > Troglotrematidae > Paragonimus > Paragonimus westermani. Next base: position 47,661 of record QNGE01000957.1, on the reverse strand, counting down.
AAATAAACCGGTACCTTACACAACCCATACAATCCTGTTGCTGCAGTTAGACAATCCTAGTTAGGTACATCAAAATTGCATACATAAACCAACCTGATGTGTCATTTGGAAGAGTGGTTTGCTCGTTCACATTCTGTTGATAATCAGTCTCTCTGGTTTACTTTTGGACAGTATTCCTGTACATTTTGCATACTTTATATTAGTCCTCTGATAAAATCATGCGCAGGGATGTATCATGTTTTGTTCAGGGGTGACATTGCCTATGACAGTTAAACTTCCGAGGAGCTCTACAGATCTTCTCATCCTACTTCAGTCGTATCGTACCGTTATGCAGCTGTATCGCATAAATGTCCAAGCATATATGGCCTTCTCTGTTTTATGGCGTCATCTGTACGCCTCTGATCAATCGAAGTGACTTAGTACATTCCAGCCAAAGTTTCGGAGAAAAATTCAAAATTCAACATCGACAACGAACTAGACCATTTCACAATCAGGGAACGTTACAAAAGCCTGTTTTCTCACTAAGGGTAAACGGTTAATATACGATGTAGGACTTTGATTTATCAAAATGGATGCTGAGACTATGGTTGATGCGACGCAACCACTGCATTACCACTTACCCGACGATGGTTACGCAGTAAAATGTAAACGAACTGCACTCGATAAAAGAGGCTTCCGAATGTTTTGAGGAAATCAAGAAATATAATGACGAAACTACATCATCAATCCTAACTGCATATCTGTTATAACAATTTTGATGAGACATAGTTTACTAATCATTGTGTGGCATACAAATCAGACGGACTGCACGGGCTTAAGTTACCCCACACTAAGAAGAAACACCTCCACAAAATACACACATGTGTTCTTTATGCGTTTGGTTTGTTAGTGGTAGAGGGTTAAAGAGTTTTAAACACTGTATCTCAGATACCACTACATTTTGCAGCTACCAGCGAAGGTAAGAAGTTTAAACCAATCTAGTAGTCAATGGGTAAATTTTGAGCTATGTTACTCATAAGTAGCGTAGCAGATTTATTGATTTACAGCGAAATATTGAGACACCGTAGCTCTGTTAGTAGGATTCATATCACTTTTGGTGGCCGATAGGAATCCAGCTCAAACTCATCACTTTTACGAGTAAGGGTAACCTGTAAATGTTAGGCATTTTTGTCTCAAAACAAACATTCATTTCAAAAGTTTTCCAATAGCGTTTCACGATGTTTCAATAACCCATAATAGCAACATTTTCGTTTTGACCAAAGCACAGTTTTCTAACTGAATTTGCTGAGGATTTTCCACAATACTGATGGCGAACATCATTCTATGAATCGACGTAAACTGGTTGAGTGAGACTCGTCTTTTACGGTCTTTCCTTCCTAAAAAATTGACCTGTATGCAGGTGAGCAGTCAGGCGTTGAGAGTGTATGAAAATGGTTCTGAGGAAATAGATTATCCGAAGATAGCGCCTGCGTTAAGAAAGATGTTGAAATTATTTCAGTAGTTTGAAATTTGCTGTAAAGACGTAGTATGCTTGTCACATTACATTTCGCATGTTTTCATCCCCCCAATGCGGAACTTAACTCACGTCCACATACTTATACTATTTGCTTTAGTATCGTACTGATTTCAGTTAGAGTGACTGTATACTTTATTGGCGAATACAAAAGAGTTTACACAGTAGAGAAGCTGTTACTTTAAAATGTGATGACACTTCACAGAAATTAGAGAGAAAATTGCGGTTGATCCTACGCCACTCGTGTTCCATGCGACAACTTTCTGGGAAGCCGCAGATCGACTTAAGACTTATGCCACAAATTTTGAAAAAAGCTGTACATAGTTGAGAACCGTAGAAAACACTTTTAGCATAGTTTTTATTTAACTGGTTCACAATAAACCATCCAAATCTGGTTCCAGTATGCACACCATAAGTATAAGGCGTTGAACTATCAAAGTTGACGACTTCTTAATGGTTACGGAGAAAACACTGAACAACACAAATAATCCAGCCTGATCAGCACGTTCAGGTAGTCACAGCATCCATTCGAGATCATCGGGATGGGATTTAAGTTTGCTATCTCATAAAGGTAAATCCTGATGTAACAAAAACCTACTGACGAAGTGACCTCATATTCATTCGAGTTCGAACCTTTGGTACTATGTGATTGGCATTTCATTTCGAAGTTTCACGGTCTTTGGCCACGTCATAGTGCGCAGAGTACATAGGTATGCAGCTCTAATTTCAACTTTTAATTTCCTCTTACTCGAAACCCAAGTGGGCCTTATGTTTATTAAGAAGGCTTTTTGACTTCAGAGGAAACCAAACAAATTACAAAAGGAGACTTTGGTAGTTCCCATTGGTCAATATAATTTCAGGTAGACAGGGGATAATGAAACCAACTTACTGTTGGTTGAGAGCGGTTTAAATGTGTGGAACATTGAAAACCACTCACATATTTCATATAAGTTTCATACAGGGATAAATCGGCATTGAGATGTGACAGATTGATTAAAAAAACTAGGTCTGACGTTTGTTTTTCTCAAAAAGTGATGCACACAGCACAAAACGAGATTCACCTGAATGGGGGCCAGGAGTTATGAAAAGAGTAAAGGATCTAGGGGTATCACCGTCTAGGTTGCGACCAACCACAATATAGTCTTTGTTCACATTTCAGTACCTCCATTTTGATTTACCGAACGTTTCCTGTCGTTTGTTGGTACTTTGTTTGCCTGTTTCGTTGCCACTTTCGACCAGCTGATCTTAATTTAGCATAACACAGAAGCGGATGCTATACAAGCGCAAATGATCAACAGACACAGTGCCACCGAAGGACATTTACGCCTGAAGGTTTGATACGGATCGCTATCCTCAAGTGTGTGGTAGTGAAGGCTGACCGTTTCAACATTTTGAATCACATAGTAAACTGTGTGAAAACCAGGCTGATCTCCGTTGCCGTTTGAACGAATGCTGAGTGGTTTGCAACAGAAACACTATTGAAGCCCACACTGACAGCTTAGTCACGTGATATTCGTTCACTAAGCAATACCACTTGTTTGCAAGTCCCGAAGCAGATGAACGGGATCCTCGAAGAGACTGTCCGGAGATGGCGTTATTTTGGTGATGGGCCACGAAAGATCGAACTAACCGATGTGACTAGTGTTCAATTACCTAACTGCAACTACAAACTGGACTAATAGGCGAACTGTTGTCTGTTAAGATAGAATATAGATGTAACTCAATCAGAACTAAAATTATGTATCCGGTGTTTTTGGACAGCAGCTGATCGAAAATGCTGTCGAATGTCGACTACGGGAACGAGTCCCAGGGCCTTCTATTTGATACTCAACCATACTTCAAGAAATGACTAACCACGTTACGTAGTGTCCACTTCAAGTTAGGCGGAACGGCTGAAACTCTAACTTTCTGGTTGAAGATGTGAACATCGTGAAACATTGCAGACAATATAATTTGTAGTTCTGGCACTAATGGAAAACTGAAGGGACTGTATTAATCCAAACTAACAACTGACTGGTACCCGAACGACCTTTTCAATTAGTCTGCTGACGAGGAACCTCGTCTTCAAAAGTTCCTCATATTCAGTATTCCATATCCGCCCCGGTTACTCCTAGTTCTAGCTAACTTCTTATAATAGACCCTCGTTAAAATAGTTTTTCTTGAAGTACTCGCATGTTTGAGGGGTTTACTTCCATTGACTTGTGTAACTATAACGGTTACTTGACCTCTGGTGAATACTATGCATCCAGCTGTCATGATTTCGGTCAAATAAATCACTCAAGCTAAGCATATTGAGCGTTAACGATCAGAAGTTGACGATCGGCTGCAATATGGAGGATGTACTAGTTAGTCACAAAGTTGTCAAAAAGCGTGAATGGAAGAGTTCGTGTGTAGAGATGCCGGAGTGAACGATTAATGTGAGGTCAGTGGCGCAGTGGTCAACACGGTGGCTTCATGATTGGAATGACCGGAGTTCAAATCCTAGACGTGGCAGGGATATGTACTACTGACGAGCTCTAATGAGAGCGAACCTCAGGTGTAGTGCTTCTTTTCGAAAGAGGCTGTCTGGAAAGTCTATCTGAATGCGAACGATGCGATCAAATGTGAGTGATGGTCAACTTGAAGAAACAAAAAGAAAATGGGTTACCCGGGAAACGATATGCTATTCAGATGAGCTCATCTAAACGAAAAATAACTATAAGCATGTACAAGTGCACGAAAAGTACACGAAAACGAGAACGGAAGTTGTACCAAATCTGAGCTGACTAAATGAATGCACATAACCCTGATAGCTTCATCAACTACTGTACCCGTATGGTTATGGTCTCTAATGAATAAGCTCTTGAATTCGTCCAGTTCACTAGTTCCTAGAGATTTTCACAACTTGCAGACTGCCCAGACGAGATGTAGCGCAGTTTTTGTGCATGCGACTAATTTAAGTAAGTTGTACCGAACATATAACATGTGTGAGCGACAAAGCCATTGTACACATATCTTGCGTAATATCATTTACATTGCGTTGTCTGCGGCGTCTGACTAAACTGAAGTGAACAGATTAACAGAACTGAAATAATCAATTGTTAGATAGCGAGTATAAGAACGCAAACGCATCCCATTTCAGTAAAAATTTAGTTTGGGCCAAATAGTTCAACAATTTTAGTCAGCAATATCAATCAACTTTTGACACAAACCGTATGATCACTTGAAATGTTGCAGTCAAATTTATCACCCTACCTAACAGATTCATAATTGATGCAATTCACAAAGCACAATCGTATTGGAAGGTAGTTTAGGTTCAATAAGTTAGTGTTCCAAGTAACAGGAAGGACCACGAAAGTTTTACGTGACAAGTCGGCGTTTGCATTACGCTATCCTCTTCCGAGCGCGTGCATACGTGTTCATACAATGCATAAGCCAAACGTGTGTTGGAAAGGCTGCCACAAAACATGAACGTATGTCAAGTTTAGGTGAGACATGAACCAAGTGGTCCGCGGCGCGTGGATACATCCAAGACTCAGAGGCAATTAAACCGTCATCATGATCTTGCACGGAAACAGTAACTGAAAGTAGAGTACAGTAAATTCTACTATGCAGCAGTGAGACCAGTTTGGTTCTTACTTAAACACGTTCCAATATATAAGAGACAGGCAAACGCCAATTGCAGCTACGCGTTCCAAAACAGTTTGCTCACATCTTAAGATTGCTGTAGCTAAACATGTACACCTAACCTATCAGACAATTTGAGTACATCTCTCAAACACCTCATATTTAACGTTAACTATCTAAGACCTAGCTCATCTGAGAGCATAGCCACAGCGAAGTCTTATTAGTGTCTTACCTAATCGACTTCTCTTCCGTTTTGTTTTTTTTTTTACCACTGGCTTCTTTGTTTCTACTTAATAGTGTAGGGAGTCTGTAGGGATTTTTAAGTATCGATTGATGAGTTTAAAGATTTCGGTGATTCAAACTTGAAGAGAAGCCTTAGCCGTGAAGTCAACAGTTACAGCCAACAGGTCAGTCACTGTGCTTCCTACTGGGGCGATGGGGCAACCTGAACCTTACTCACAAATAAATATGGTTGAGCAGTTACATATGATAATTCGGTCGTGCCTAACGTGAAGTCACTGGCGCAGTACTTAACCTGGTTGTCTCATGACAGTGTGCCGGCGTTCTAGTCCCGGCCGTGGCAAGCAAATATATTATTGATGAGCTCTAACAAGATTGCAGGTGGACTACAGTAGTAAAAACGAGCCGGGTGGAAATTCCAGGTGGATGCGGAAACTGTGGGTAACTTTAGATGATCTCACATTACCCAGTTATTCGCAGAAAATCAACTGATATCAAACAACCTTTCATTTTTTATACCGTGTGAAGCTGGTAGTTGACTGCACACCAAAAATAGTCACGGTGGAAAGTACGGCAGTTAGATTGCCGACGAGGGTAGATCGGCTACTAACGTACGTGATATTTTACCTCTGAATAACGATAAACCAAACAAAACGTTTCTAATTTGTGACTTCGTTGGCAGCTTGCGTTTGTACTTCACGCATTTAGATTGAATCAGAAAGCCACCCTTCCCGTGTCAGCTGTGTTTATCTTTCACTAACGCATGCAGATGAATGGTTGACCGACTTGAAAAGCAACATAATTCAATCTGGCGTCTCCTGTCTGGGTAATTGTGCATATTTAAACCTGAACAGTGTATTTCGTACATGGTTACACTTGATACTTTAGCAAACTGACAACATCCCAAACTGCTTCAGAAACGTGTAGCTGCGTTCACTGCTAGACGTCGTTTCCGATCGATTAGATGACCTGCTGTTCATGTAGCAGTGTGTCCCTAAACACACCGTTTGTGCACATGCTAGGTAATGTTATGTGTGTGTACACAGTTCGCGGTTATAGGTATTCAGTCAAATTCTCGTACCTTTGGTGGCAATGACATCGACTGTTCCGTGGATTATACACTAATCGAAATGTTTCCACATAAAAGACCTAAATAATTAACACACAGATGATTTCAAGGGTTGCTGCTAATACAGAAACGTGGCTAGATCTTCTCTAACATAAACTCTGTTTCTTCAAATAACCTTGAAACATTCGAGCTTCAAGAAAAACCGGAAACCAACCATCATTACAATAAAAAAACCTACATCGATTTGTTGTTCCAGTGTCTTCAAATGTTGCGTGTCCGGTTTCGTTACTGTGGTGATAGTTTTCGCAACCAAAATACATTGAACTTCGCTTTCCTTCGTTTCTATCTTTTGAAACCTTTGTACTTTTGGGACATCCACTGTGGATGATGATCTTATGTGCTGTGTCTCACTAAGTTCCTCTTGCAGCTGCTCAACTTGTACTCGAAGAAAACGAATGTCAAGAAATTTCTTTTGGAGTTCCCCTTCTAGTTGGATAATCTGTTGATGTAGCTGATGCTAGAGAGGAGAAAATGAAATAAACTAGGCCTGTTAGTTTGAATAAACAAAAACACTGTATGATAAGAAAGAAGTTATCACCTTCTAACACAGCGTAAAAATGTCAAACTGAGAATTGACTAAAACCGTGAATCATTAGACTGTCGTCATGTTATTCTACCTTTGGATTTCAGTCCTACGTAGACATTTACAGAAATACTCAAAAATGACAGTAGCGAACATGATGTTACGAATGCATTACTGAGCTCTTCACCAGAATTAAGTTTATCTGATTTGTCGCTCGCAAAACTTTGTGAACACACAGTTCGGATTGTGATTACAAATAAGTTTATCCAAATAACCGACGATATTCCAAGTGATTTGTTACACTAACTGAGACTGACGGGTTTATGAGCTCGTAGTTTGCAACCACCGTTGGTTTACGATGACTTCAGTGGCATGTCAACTGTCGGTGCACCTTCTGTTCCACAGACTAGTCAAGTGCGAGTGTTATGGACGAACTCACCAAGTAATCACCGTTTCTACGGGCAGTCAACATAAGTCTTACTTCTGGACACTAGAACAGCCTTCGGACCGGTTGACAGTTATTTTCTGGAACTGCGTGATGAGGGCTTGGATGACTCTGAAATGAACGTCCATCGTCTCATTTGGGACGTATAAAGGCTTCATGTTTATCCTTCATTCTAATCTGAGGCTCACGATGTCTTATTTAGGGGTGTGGATGGACTTCCTTGTGAACACATGGAATTTGTCCAGCGAAACAAACTTGTATTTATCGGTTCTGCTAGTTATACGGTTTTGCTTATTCACAATATACACGCAGTCACGGATACGTCAAACTATTTGGTCACTGTGGTATCACAATATGATATACGTTTGGTAGTGGTTACGTACAAATTGCTTCACAAAACTGTCAGAGACGTGTGCCTACACTCGCCCTTAGTGGTGACAGATTGGATTTGTTTGAATGGTTTGTACATTTTGGGAGCCATGGTGATATTTGCCGACCTGAGACACATCTGACACTGGCGTGACATCAGTCTCCCGTTTAAAGGACAGGGTGTGTAACACAATGTGTGCGCTACTGTTTCATTACTGTGAAACCCAGTCTATTCGTCTTGGTCATGTTTGTAGTTTATCAAACTTTGGCAATTGTTTTATGCTTACAATTATGTCTATATGATGGCGACACCGTGTGACTAACGGTCAGATTTGGCGATATGTCCTAAGAGGGTAAAGCAGGCTCCAATTATCCATTCGGTTCGTTGCAGATACGAGTTAGGCCTGCCTGCACAATTCTTGCCACAGTGGACTTTGTGTGCACCGTCCGGTCTAGCTAGAAAACAACCTAACGGGCAATCCACTGCAAAACTCTCCACCCACACTTGATTCAGTGCTCTAAACGAATGTGTCCAAAGCCTTTCAGTTATTGCAATACCCAGATAGCTTTTAGAATAGCCTAAATCAATTCTCTGTATTCATTACCTCATCCACCTGAAAGTGAACAGACTCTGTAAGATATTACCTACCAGAAGATGACTGACGATTCACAGATATGCATGTGTCGTTGTGTACATAGGTTTGGTTACTTGGTTCCCGAAATCATAATAGAAACTGCCATGCGGTCACGGTTGTGTGATTAGACTATTTCTTAATATAGAAAAAGTGACGTTGGTCTCCACTGAAATATTGATTGACAGGCTTGTTCCACTAGTGAGATGATGTGGGAAATTGCGGCCAATGTTGATGGTTCCTCAAAGCTATCAAAATAGGTTATTTTCGAGTTGAACAGGTTGGCTGAAAAGTCTACCTGTATGCAAAAGCGGCGATTAGATGTGTGTTGTTCACCTTGAAAATAAACTAAATCTCTGAGTGCTCATCAGTAATCTAAAATAGATTATTTGGTAAAGTCTTACTTGAAGAAAAAGGAAAGAAACTGATTGAAATAGTGGGGAGATGATTTTCACGAAAGCAACGGACGGCATTTAAATTCTAACGACGCCATAATTCAAGTTTTGAATGTCCAGTGGTTATGCAACGTATGTCTAAGGTGAGGATTTCTCTAGGTGAATCAGATATTTATTGGGTGAGTGTTATCAGCTCAGAGAGATTTTGAACTGTACTTATAAAGACGCCTTTGTTTTTGATCAATTACGGAAGTAAGTTTGGTTGTGAAAAGCGGTTCAACATTAATTGAACAACACTTATAGCTGATTGTGGCTTCCGAAAGGGATTGCCGGTCAATTCTGTGGGAATGCGAAATCTGTGATCAAAAGCCAGTGATGTCTTAGACACGTCAATCGAAAATCTCCCGTTGGTTGCTGGTATAGACGTAACCTACAATCACCTCGCGAATTACAGAAGGCGATTTTGTTGGTTTACAGCGCCACAGCAAGGCTACAGTAGAAACTCAAGGTGCTTGAAAAACATCAGTCTAATAAAATTTGTCGTCGCTTCTCAAGCAAATGGATGGTTTTGGATAGTGAAGGTGATGTAATTCAGAAGACTATAAACTCTAGAACTGAGCACACAAATTCCCAATTATTTGGAGAACACAGAGCTTGACGGACTTGTGTCGGTTAAATTCAAAGTTGCGCATACACCGCACCCAGTAAGTTCTCATTCTCCGTTAAAGAAGCAAGGTAGGAATAGATCTCGTGACCGAGGTAAGTCGTCAGTTTAGGTTTGTGCACAAGAAATCAGAAAGCGGAATATCGACCACAACGAGAAATAGTGACTTAGATCGCACATAGCACTGTCCATTCCACAAAAAGGCTCCCTACATTAAGCAAACAATTTTGATCTGTCTACTTTAAGAAACGTACATTAATTGTATCCACCAAAACCTATCGAGTAGCCGTAAGTTTGAAATTTCCATTTCACTATTGTGACAATCAATCTGTCAGTACACAAATAAAGTGTTTTGTTTTGACACTATAATTCAGTTGTTTGAACTATAACAAGAAACAAGAGCACATGTGAAGAGTGAGATCATACTGGTAGAGGGTGTGTGGTAAGGTAAAGCTGATTAGGTTGATAACCAGTTGCAACTGTCTTGTTTGAAGTGAGTTGCAAAGGATTTTGTGAGATGTTGGCTAGGACTAGCTGAGCAGATAAACGAAAGTCAAGTGAGATGGTAACACGGGACTGATTCGGTCCAGCCATGAACTCTATGGAATATACTCACGGCGATTCAGTGAGATACCTTCGGCCGAAGCCCTGAAGTGTAATTGATCGAAACTGTCAACCCTAAAGGAAAGGTACAGTAGATCTTTGAGGATAGAAGAAATAATTTTGGGCTACGTGCGTAGTACACTTAGAAGCGGATTTCAACACTCCTTTATCGGAGTACGGTGCTATCGGATGCCACATTCAATTGCATATATATTTCCCGTGTTTGTCTAGCCACCATCATCCGCACAGCCGAGAGGAAATTACACCATTGACTGCTAAACTTTTGACGAGTAAGCCCTTCATGTTAGTAGCCTAGTTAGTTCGGAACCAAAATGCAAGCTTCACCGATTAGACAACAACTTCTGAATGCACACCACGGAACTAACTTATCGCTGATTGATTAAACAGAAGTTCTAATTCCGGCAATAAAAAACAGACACATTGCCGATGAACTTTGGCGAAAGCTAAACTCTTGTTTACTGCTTCTGATAGAAAGGAACCAGATGGATAACCCCATATAGATGTACCAATGGTAAGAATACAGAGCTATGTGCATGTCACGTTCGCCCTCCGTTGACTAACTGACGTCAACTGCTGTCTATGTAGTCACTTGAACTATTGAATATACGACTGCGTAGCTCGCGTCATCGAACATCCCATACTATGCTGTGTTGGCGAATCAGTTTGATTCAACGGCATTAATGAGTTCTATGCTGTTTTTGATCGGAAACACCAGTTAGTTAATCATAGCGAAAGATATTTTGGATTTTATAAGGTGCTCTGTTTATGGAAAACACTAGGAGCATTCCTGTTAAACTTGTTTGTGGCTTTCAAGTTCTATGTTATGAGCGGCCAGCATCCCCTCAAATGCTTCCATTAACGTTGAAATGCACACAAAAGACAATTAAAATACGAAACCACTACAGTCTAATGTATAGAAGACTTAAGAATGTGTTATTTTCCTGAAAAGACCTGCAGCGTTTACAAGTAATTGTTCATTCACCACCGATTTTTAAACGTGTTAGTATACAGCCTTATAATAACGTATTCTACGGTTTTGTTTCGAAGCATACACAATGGTCTTAACTTTACTGGATAGTACAACAATAAAACAGGAGTTTTCAAGCACTGACCATTCGCCTTCACTTTCCTTTGAAATGTTTGGAAACAAATTAATTATATCGCGAAAGATTCTAATTTTGAGTATGTTCAGTCTTCCAATGTTCAGTGTTGCCCTACATCACGTGAACAGATGTATTTTTCCAACCCTGATCGAATCGATCTTCCGATGCTGTCTTCTTCTTGCACAATGTAACGTTTCCATTCCGATCGGTGAATCCAATACACGTTTATCTATGGCTATCATGGTATTCCAGTATTATCTTGTGTCCTCAGTTGATTTTCATTTGATTGAGTGGAACACCACAGACTAAACAATTACGAATATGTTGTAATGCGTACGACCTGCACTCCACACTGTTTCAGTGCAGTAATTAATTCACTGTGTGGCTGACTGTATTTTGCCCAACAAACTTATTTTAAAGTTTGGTAGGTTGTCGAATTTTTTCCTAAAATTATGGTTTGAAACAGGTGATATCTTCTTGAGCATGATTAATTTTGTATTAATAATGAACATCCGAGAGTTTGGCAGATACACGACAGACAATACCCACAGTTCGTAGCTTTCAGCTTCAGACAAACATTTCAACCGACCCTCTCCGTCAACTTCACGTTCTGGTAATACTGTGGCTGTCCGGTCAACCAGGTCCTTACTCGTTCCCGTTAGCCAGCGATTAGGTCGGAATTAAGTAAATCCCGCTTTCCTATCGATCAGGAAAGTGAGTGGTTTTGCTTTCTTGAAGTTTCGCGTTTGAAACTGTCTTGTTCGAGATGTGTACAACACGAAACTAAACAGGTTTAATGGATATTGCTATAATCCCCCACCTTTGAAAACGATCTGATTAAACATAATCCTCTCTAAATCACTTCTAATTTGTTTAGTCTTTGTGGAACGAGTAGTAGATTATGTGTCCAAAAATAATTTAAATGCTATTTTGGGTGAAGATTTTTTCGAAAATCTTAGTCATCTGACTAATACTGTACAAGTGGATTGATCACAAGACGGAGAACTGTGTGTTCTGAAAATTTTAGTCGTTCTCTCGAATGACCATTGGCTATGAGGAGTGGTTTGTCTGACTTCATAATAAGAAAGGCTGTACTGGGCTGATCGTTGCGTACAAATGTAGATGATAATTCATGCACAACTGGTAACAAATAATGTTTGTCAGATTGCTGTTAGGTTGTAACTCGGAAAAAAGCAAATCTGTCGGACACACACCAGAACGCAAGCCACCTGCCTGTAAAATTCACTCGAGAAAAGGTGTAGAGCAAATGGAAACAGAAAGCAACACTCGTTTTTTATGCCTAACCAAACTAGGTCTTATTTGTGAACTGGTCAAATCGACCGATTATGGTGTCCTTGGGAAATGGGAATTCGTGTGCGATCAACCGTACAGCTGTGTTGTATTTGATAACCCGGTGTGGAAGAATGGTAAATCTGTAGTATAGAGAGCACGGTAACTCGTGTAGCTTAAAACAAACCCTCAATCATTCAACCATAACGGCAATGAACTTAACCAAACGGTACAACCACTTGGACTGGCGTTCACGACAACAGTGACACGTAATAACCTAGAAGCGAAAATATCAAAATGGACAACAGTGTATAAAACGAGGCTAACCAGAAGAGTTGGTAAGATTACGAAATCAAGCACTCTATTTCTAATCAGCGATTTGAGTGATCACAATAACCTCGACCGGGTAGGTGACACTTTCCAAAATGTATAAGTAAGCTATTCATATTATGTGACCACGTTATTGCTTGACCGCCTTGTGGTCAGACCTAATTGTTGGTGATCCTAATATACAATGTCTAATGGGAGAAATATCCCGCTGGCCAACTATACAATGTGGCTAGTTGGTCAATCGATCGCGCATCCTAAACGTTCCGAGGTACGTGCTGGAAAATGGCCATGTAGTCCAACCGATCACTTCACTTAATGTGGACCGGCTTGCGGAAACCACTATATTCGACCACAAGTTCATCATTATCTTCGTCATGGGCAAATCACGTGTTCGATCGACACAGCAGAACGGATGAAGACAGTCATTCCTTTCAGTTCGACACTTTAGCTAACGAGAGTTAGCAAAGGCTATTCTAGCTGTTATCTTGTTAGCGATGTTACAAGTTGACGAGATGGTACTGACCAAGTATGTGAACTTGCCCGTTATCTCAACCGACTTGCCTGTAATAAAACCAGGGGTTAAGGTTACTCAAATTTCCTCGCAGTTCGCATTTCGAAACTGCGAAACGCGTTCCACCTGAGCCGGCCCTGTCGTTCACCTCGTTTAACAAGGTTTACATGTCTTCAGCAAGATAAGTATATTCGCGTACTTCACGTCGGTCAGCTCAGTGCCTAGAAAAAAAATTCAATACAAAGCTCACTGGATTCCTCAAACACATTTTCCCGAATAGAGTTTGTGACGAAATTCAGCACGAGGCGGAGGATCTGATGTCCCCGGAGAACACAACCAAAAGTGATGAAGGTCCGTGACAGCTGCCTCATAAACTCACCTTGCTTTTAGAGTGAGTGACATATAATTTGAAGCCGCAAGAAAGTTCTGTCTTAAAGAGCAACCCACCTTCACCCGGTTTATGCGGTTGGACACAGTTTATCTCTGGCTGTCAATTTCCGTTAGATACGACAATAAGCGCTCGGAACTGAGTTCATAATGAACCGAAACTTCATGACCGGTTACCTCCTTGTTTGAACTGATCAGGTAGAGATAGCCTGAATGGAGGATCAAACCAGCATCCATTCGCGTTGCAAGCCAATGGTCGTACCCAAAAATTTCCCGGTTACATAGTTGTGCACAGAACTGGTAGTCGAGAGGTTCTTAGTGTGAAAGGTTGCTGGTCCTCATTAGTCCAAACAAAAACGAGGATTGTCGTACAGTGTCGGTGTGATGGTGAACAACAGAAAACATTATGAAGGTTTTTTTCTCGTTGAATATGTCTGCAAAAAAAATTAGTGATCATAATGCAGTTAGAACAAAGTCAAGACGGATTCCCGTGACGTTGTGAGGCGAAACGTTTGCGCAGTTTAATGGAAAGGCTCGATGTAAACTGCTTGAAGCATATCAACTGTCATAGTAAAAAACATGTTGCCTTCACTGCTGTACCTTAAGCCCGATATCGCATATATGCAAGAATTGTACACCGCCCAACAGGAAACACCGAAGAAGATCAGACAAAAGAAGGCAGAACTCTCGTTTTTGAGTGAAGGCAATAGTGTATATATTGAAAGGTTGGGTATATATTCATTACAAGAGAACAAGCAAATTTGTTTTTAGTGCTGTCAACTTTGTTTGTCGACTATAAAGTAAAGATTTGGAAATATCGTTCATCCTTCCGGCCAACACGTTATTGAACAAAATAGGATTTTATCAACATGTTGACTAGTATAAACAAAAATATCTGTCATGCTAACTGGATCTAGAAAGTGAGCAAACCCTTGAATAAGGTGCTAAAATCTTTACGAGATTTAGCAGTCGTGTGGTTAACTATCGAAGTAATTGAGAACATGTCCGCTGGAGGATCTTTAGATATTTGCTCGGAAACAGTTGACAGTCCAAGAAATTACGATGAATCCGAATGAACAGTTTAGAATGAACATGTCGGGGCTTACTGAAGCAGACGTGCAAGTATTTGAGACGTTTTAAACTACTGGCTCTTCATCTTGGCCGGTTACTCAAGCAACCCTGATCATTTAAAATGGCTTGACCAGACGTTTCACAGAATCGCGTATGCATTCGTTGTTGAGACTGGCGCTTTCAAGCATATGGAAGTGGATGGAAGGAAATCACAGAGATGACCATCAGTAACATCAAAACGAGGGTTCTCTTAGTAGTTATCTTCAAAGTCGGAGTGAATTGAAATAACTGTGCAAATGTACTGAGCAAATGTACACAGTGCTATTTGCATATCTTTCTCGTCCAACAACAAGGTATTCTAGGGCTTTCATGTCTCGATTAGGCCGTACAACCCAGTTTCAAGCCACTGGCCTCAATCCCAGACCCCGCACCCTCCAAAGTAAGGCTAGTGGTCACTTTTAATCTGTCTTCACTTTGCGGCCTTACGTAGCAGTCTCAAACTTTGAAGTATCTAACTTGTGGGAGAACGAAGACTGCACCCAGACTTCAGCATACGAAGATTACAGGGCGAAAACTGTTGGAATTAATTAAAACAATCGTTTACGTATGCACCTTCGCAAAGTACGATGACGGCTGGACACCTACTTGTATTGGGTAATTTGCGAATATTAACCTCATAGTAGAGTGAATCGTACGGTGAAGCGTAAGGTGCTGCAACGCTTCAGAACAGTACGAGGGGTTATAAAGCAAAATCACGAAGATAGAAATTGTGGTGTATTCATAAATCTGCGGCGTAGGTCTAGGAAGGATAACATTGTCACGAACTTAGCTAACGAATCGAGGAGATCAGAACAACAATAGCCCGAATGACATTAGGCAATCTCAATTTATAGGAAGAGTAGCACCCATTTTACAAAGAAACAACAGTATTTACGATTGTTATTGTGTGATCAGCGTTCCGGTGTTTTGTTTGGCCAGTCTGTTGATACGTTTCACAAACTTGTCTCGGAGACCTTAGTTGTTTGAACGCGAAATGCATTCAAGCAACTTGTTCTACTTTCCACTTGTGAACAAATTCAGTGCGCCAGCTGATCGTCGTTTGTGACTGGTTGGCGTCGATCTCCCACAATTCCGTCTGCAACAGTTTGTGTAGGAACTCTGATAGGCAGAACTTTCTCTATTCAAGTGGGCACCCGAGTCCAATCGCGTTACAGACACCAGTCTTCAGCTAGGAGTCTGAGGCTCTATTGAGACTGCGGATCCTGTATTTAAGTTAACCCATGAGTGGTGTGTTGTTTCGTGTAATGAAAGGCTAATCAAATAGGGAGTGGTATCCAGGAAGAGTCAGCTGGGCGGTTGACAAGTATATGCGAGCACACGTACGTGAATGTTCGGCAACGATTCGTGAATCAATCGTAATGCCAACGTGTTGTTTTACTGACTGTTTAGTCTGCAAAATAAATTTTTGTCCAAACACGAAAGACCACGAGAGATGACGCAGTTTGTAGCTGAAACAAAACTGGATCTACAGCGATCATAACACGTTAGAACGAATACGATTTAGCCAGATGGTCATTCAGGCTGTGAAAATTCAATCAATCTGAGTAAACTTTGAGAACACACTAGATCGTCCAGCGACTTCATGAATGCTATTCACAATGCGACTTACGCTGACTGTGTTACTTCCACTGTGGATTGATTTAGTCGGGCTCACCAAGATGAATTTTCAGTATTCAAGTAACACCATGCAGAACGTGACTTTCAAGGAATGCGAATGCGTTAAACTGTATGTGGGAATGAGCAGAGAAGCTATCGCCAGACGTCTAGAAAATTGTTGTGAATACAGCCTTGACGAACTACGAAAGGAGCAACCACATTCCACTTCCAACAACTACTACGACCAATCGTTATGGATCAAGAATAAACGTGTTCTGTAGGCAAGACAAACTTAGCGATATTGAATGGTAAACAGACGTCAGCTTCACACATTAGGATATTTGATAAACATCTACGGCACTCTGTGACTCGGATGTATGGAAAAATCTGTATTTGCCACCAAGAAAAAACTTAGACACGTTTATTCCACTTCCACATACGGTGATTGTTGTACAACGAAATGAAGCCTTGACCGGAACCAGGCAGAAAACCTACGACTTCTTGTCACACAAAAACAGAACAAGAATGACGAAATACTTATAGTGGGACATCAAAACCCCGGTATGCAAGCCGGGACTATTTTTTGGTAACTTTTGTCAATTTTGTGTATCGAAGTAGTTATCTTCCGATTCTAGCTATTATAATCGTTGTCTGTCCAATTTTGCCTGATCCACATATAAATTCACTTCACAGGTTGTGATTCCTGTTTTTGCACACGTTTTTTATAAGAATGAACGTCGAAAACTTAAAATTGAACAAACTGGCCTAAAAATCGAATGATCTTACGACTGTTTTGCATGGTGCACTTGGTGGGGCTGGTCCCCGATCGTCCCCGTCTGCTTTTTCACAAACAGTGTAAATCACAGCTGTCACCAAACCGGCTGGTCGTTATGTTCGGAATGGGCAATATTTGCCTAAGTTACGACGGTTTACGATTCTCTCGCATCTAGAAATGTGAACAGACACAAGTTACATCATGACAGGTTTCGGCGCAACTCTACCAAGCCCCCTTGGGTAAGTCACAGTGGGTTAAAACCAAAAGCGCTAAGGTGTTAATAAAATCCTTACTCTTTCAGTCAGTCTCTATCCAGTGAGCTGAGTTACACCATACAATCAAACCCCCTCATGAACGCAGACAAAACTGTGTCCAAGGTTTATCCGTTTTCGATGCTGTGACCCAAGCTGACCCATTTAGTTCATCAACCCCATAAACAGTCATTTTTACACACTGTACATCAAACACATCGAGCAGTCCCATTTACTAACTGTGCATTGTGAAACTTGTAGAGCATAACTTCTTCAATTTTAAGCGCTTGGTAAACAACCCCGGAGAAGGTTGAACAGTTGCGAAACGTTTTGGTTTCAACCCATTACGGCTAAATTAATGACTTTCTGAATAATGATAGTTAACGGTGCACCATATCCGTTCCGACTCAGATAGCGCTTATCGGAAAGCAGTTACTTCACAAAAATAATTTGTACTGATGTTACACCGTTCAAACTATGACTTTGAGTGTGCGTCGCAAAATCAACTATTAACAGGCTTTTGACATTGAACTCACTGGTTCAAAAGCGCTCGGTAGTCGCTAAGCTTGGTATTAAGGCTACCAAATGGTCATGACTTTTATAGCTGAGCAAGTGACTAAGCAGACTTAGAACATGATATGCGACTTGTCAGCCATTGTCAATCAACCAACGACTTCAAAAATTGGCGTATTGACATCAACCAGCTTCACTACGAAAAGACTCACTGTCAGAAAGAAACAAAGAGCTAATCGGTGAATGCCAGTAAAATTTTCCAAAAGTATCGAACTTCGCTAATTATAATTCACAGGTAATATTTCAGCTAGTGCTCTCAAAAGTAACAAATTACAGCGCGGTGCATTTTGATTCTCAGAGCCGTAATAATTTTATCGGAATGATCGCAAAAAGTTTTTTCTGATATCTAAACTTTAGGTTCCTATGACAATATAGAAAGAGAACTGTTATCAACATCTATTCTAAATCCATTCTAGGACCATGATGGATGCTACCAGGCTAACCACAAATGATTACTCAATTTCAGTGTATGAAAACATTGTATTGCAACAACTAGGGAATGTAATTCTTACACTTCCTCGTAGCCCCAATGACCTCGACCCTATGCCTTATCATTCATTACCAGTGATGTCCACGGTTTGAGTGAAGCGAATAAAAATTAACAAAGTCAAGCAAGTGGCTCGCCACTTCAGTGAAGGTCACTCGAATTGACTGTTTAAGAGAACAATTGTGTTGAATACAACGATTCAAGCCAACTAAACGATACCAAGTGAACACTGATATAAAAACGCATTTTTACGAAAGGTCAATGTACGCGATTGCTTCTTTCTTGATATCAACTTCAAGGAATGGTTCGACAATATCCTTTGAAAACTGACCATTAAATCGGCAGACTTTTGGGGTAAATAGAGAGATTTTAACAGATATATGACATAAGCCTGTTCAGTGCCACTTGGGTTTTTCTAAAAAGCTGATCAACCTACCCCTTGCACTTCATCATCAGATTTGGTAAGATGATAATCTGTTGATGTGAACTCCGCATCTCATCTTATGTCTCTGTCATATGTGTACTGAGGTGAACATAACTTACACTTGGAAACTTCAGAACCAGCCATTATATGAAAATGTGTTGGAAGCGCGAATCATAGTTTTTTTTATATAAAGGAAGCTGACGGGAATCCGATCACAAATGAATATTTCTCTACGGATGAGTTAGACGTTCTGAAAGACATTAGAACAACCCTTCACAATCTCATAAACACACACATTCTTTAATGCATAGTGAGCGGGACGGATGCAAATAACTCCTGCGATATTACTGAAGAGTTTTTTATGTGCAAAGCCTTCATTTCAACGAGTTACAGTAGCAATCAAATGATGCACATCGTATGACGGTTTCATGACCGGTATTTGAGTTGATAATCTGATTCCGAATAACAGTTACAATGAACTGCTACTACACCATCAAAAAAGGTTAAAATGTCGTAACTGAGACAAATGCAAAATGTCTTGTTCAACTTGTTTTCTCGTGTAAACGAAGGGAATATCACGGAATTGAATTCACTGTGGGCGAACTAAAAGTTTAGTACAGTTGTGTTCCAACTTTCAGAGAGAAGGTTTAAAAACAACTAGTTTTGACATTAGTTCATTTTTGTTTAAAGACCTTTGACACAACAGCTGCTTTACACTCACAGTTGATAAACCTTCTATAAAACAGTCACTATAGTTCCATTATCCTCACTTTTGGGAGATACATCAACCGTACTGACAACTGAAAACCTGACATCAGAAGGCGTTGACGGTAGCCGAACGACACCGCAAAGATTGAAGTCAAAGATTTGGCTCGGCTACATCACACATCTCAGTGCTCATGAAACCCTACTAGACCAGAGTCGCGTACAGTCAACATTCTCTTACCCGACGCATTTGGAGTCTCCATGAAAACATGCCCTTGAGCAATTTTGCCTCTACTCTCTTCCAATACATCAGTGCAATCGGTCTTTCAAAACACTCTGAACCATTTGGTAGTAATCGCCTGCCTGTGCTTTATTTAGCTGTCGCTTTGTTTACAGAAAGCCCAAGCTAGAAATGTTACCTACAAGTTACAGAAGGTCAGCACCGGCGTAAGCGCAAGTTACACAAAATAGCTAACCATTTTCCAACAGTGTTCCAACAATGGTCGTTGTCATATCTACTGAAAATCCAAAAGGCGATCGATGGAGAGGTTGAGAAAATGGCTGTACCCTCCGACAAATAAGGTTTTACCAGTTGCTATCTTCTATTCCGATTCCCTGAAGTATGATTACATTCACATGGTATGCGGGCGATATGCGAAATATTTTCGTCTTAAGATATACTTCTGGGCACCTAGAGGTTACTATATTAGGGAGTCATCAGTGTAATAGAACTGATGCGAGTGGATTCGGGAAACGTGTGAAAATCTTCCGGCATGACTATCTTTAAGGTAAACTAATGAGATAATTCAATCTGGCCTCTGAACACTGGGAATGAATTGGGAAAACTGGAAAGAGAATGTGGTTCGAGAAGAGGCTACTTAACAGAAAGTTTGCTTTAAAAAAATTAAGTTTATGAACTAGTAGTAACAAATTTAATGAATGATACTGACAGGTTTGATTGGGTCGAAATCAGAAATTAAATTCTGTTCTGGACCATGTCTATTTAAAAGGTTTGAGACTAAAGTGACCAAATCACATGTGCTAATGCATACACAGGAAGTTAATGGAACACATGTAAACTCTCATCAGAGAACGCAACAAATATTTCTCTAAGTTACGTGAAATAAGAGTTTATTCAATAGGAAATATGCAAGCCAGTGTTGATAAAAAATCAAGCGTAACAAAAATTGAGTTGAACATGGCTCACTCTCACAAACACGTAGTTAGTAGCTTAGGTAATTACCCATCGGGCTTTAAAAGCACTCTAGCATTACATAGAACAGCAAAATATCAAGCTCACATGACCCCGTTTGTCAAAAGCAAGCAACGCTCTCTCTTACCTAATACAGTATTCTTAGTCCAGAAACAGGATGGGCTAAAAATTCTAAATAATACATAGTTTCCACAGTGCTAAGTTCCGCATTTTAGGCGCCAAAAAATGTACTAGATGACCACCATCTTCATACAGTAGAAAACAGTAGTGTGTTAATTTTGTTAACAACGATGTATTCATTGGTGAACCACGACTGGAGTCATTTGAACTGCTGAACTCTTACCGGTTAACAAAAGTGTATGAGTTACGTACATCTGTCTGCATGTTGTATGGTAGATTGCAGAAAAAAGACGATACCTAAAACCTAATGCTGAATAAAATTGAAGCAAAGTATTGACAATGCCTCTTTCGAACACATCCGTCCCACCGGAACAATAAAATTTAGGATGCACGGTCTACCTAAATTGCACAAAAGTGTGTATTGAAGAACCACTTTGTTCGTGTGCAGCTTGCTCGACCATACACTGGCCCAGTGATTCGCCATTTCATTCGAATTCATCAGATTACAAATGGCAAAGCATAGTCTCCGGGACAGGTCCCAGTTCATTGACGTAATCCGAGGACTGAACCCAAACAGTCATTCGATGTCGCTTCGTTATCAACGAATGTGCCTTCAGATACTGACTAGTTGTGCGACCATATAGAACGCAACAACAAACACGTGGGTGTCCCAAAGAACGAATCGATAAAACTGTTCATGTCTCGCAATACTGGCGTTCATTTCCTGCCCAACAATAGAATCTAACGACAGAAAGACGAAGTGGCATTAGGATCTCTTCTGAAACCCCAGTTATCTGATATTTTCATGGGCAAACTGGAAACCAACCAACTGAGTCTAGTCACAGGGGAGTTTGCATTTTGAAACCGTAACATAGATTATGTCACTTGCGTCGTCAGTTGGGATTTCACCACAAACAACATAAACTCGGTACATAACAGCATTAACTTCACTAAAGAGTCAAACAGCAACGACCAAACAATTTTTCGGATGTTCGCGCTTGGAAGAGAGAATGAGGCGCAATGTGACAAGAGTTATACAGAAAACAGACTTAGAGTGGTCAGTACATTCGGGTTGATAGTCACGTTACGTTGAATCAAACGGAAAACCTCATGACTTCACAGATTGTTGCTCCTGACACCTTGCTAGCCGAGCTAGATTTTCTGCCCAAAGTGTTCATGCAGAATAGATAGCCAATACGTTTACTTCAAAAGGCGGCAGAGTAGAAGCCTGAAGCACTCTCAGTGAATAAGAAATTTGCATTGACTAGATTGTCTTTTAAGAAAGACCTTATGACCGAAGCTATTAAAAAAAGTTAAAAAAGATAGCCGAAACAACCAACCTCACAGCTCCATTGTGAGTGAGTTTGTGTTCAATTCTTGCTAACGGGGAGCTACGTAAAGACAAGTTTTCATGTACCATTATCAGTTGTTGTGTCTTCCCATTTGTTCGCCCGTGTCGAACATTATGCATTGAACAGTGGGGTAGTGAAAACTGTTAGCTGCGCGACTAGTGCCTATTTGACTGACCCTAAAGTTGTTTGCGAGTATCAATAGATTGACCGAAATGGTGAGATTCTGGATTCTGACGGCTGTTGAGGTCATTAGGATCCCAATGTGCAACCACGACTCCAGCTATCAGGCGAAGTTTACGTGGACACAATCTCCCCTGACCTACAATCAATCAAGCTCACAATCTGAATTGATGACCGTGTAAATGCTAGCAGACACGTGGCCCACAATTTCCGGTATTCGCCTTTCTAATTCGTACTGGTTACCATTTTCATATTTATTGCATTCTCATTAGCCTCATGAACAATCACAGAAAACAAATTATGCTTGTTAATTTTGATGTTTTCTCGAAGGAAAATAACGATGTTCATTTCAGGCAAAAGGTGGTTTGACAAAATGTCTGTATTCATTTATTCATCAACAGGCCAATTACATAACATTTTATAGTATCACGGTTGTGATACTGTGACCGTCAGGGGCAATCTGTCCGATAATCATGTCAAGCGATGCTGAATTTGAAGTGAATTAGGTTGCCAGATTGATCACCGACGGGGTCAGTTGAGAATTAGAGGGGGGCATGATAACCATCTCAAAAATGATGAGGCTTACAGGAACATGAATTCTAATGGAGTGAGATAGAAGTGGAACACAGCTAAGGAAGTTAACTTGCAGCTGACATGCAAGCATTAAGCAAACTCAATTCAACAGGCGATCACTTGCTAACACCAGTATACAATAGGGCGCAACGTATCTGCACCGATACCACTTGTGTAAACTGCTAGGATTAGTGGATTTTTTACTTGCCTGAAGCTAAAAAAGTAAGTGGATACTTGATAGACCATGTTTTTCCGATCAAAAATTGATTTGCATCCATATTCAACAAATCCGTGATAATATACAACGTAGCCTCAGTGAACGCGTTTCAGTTATTGCAAATAACTTTCCTAATGGGAGAAATGACGAAACACCGCAAGAGGCTTGGCCTACCGACCGCCCACCACTGTCTACTCTCATTAGGTGTTATTCTGACAGAATGAAAGACGCTCAATATTATTAGAGAAGACTGTGCGTCATCAAAAAAAACAATGCAGTTTTTCGTGAGAGTGTTCCAAGTAACCTTCACGTATACCCCAAAACGAGTCCGACAGTTTAGAAAAACTCTGTCTCTGTTTTGCTTTCTCCACGTAGTCTGCCTTGTCCATGATAACTNTCCTAATGGAAGAAATGACGAAACACCGCAAGAGGCTTGGCCTACCGACCGCCCACCACTGTCTACTCTCATTAGGTGTTATTCTGACAGAATGAAAGACGCTCAATATTAGTAGAAAAGACTGTGCATCATCAAAAAACACAATACAGTTTTCCGTGAGAGTGTTCCAAGTAACCTTCACGTATACGCCAAAACGAGTCCGACAGTTTAGAAAAAACTCCGTCTCTATTGAACGTTAGTGGCCTCAGTACGTGCTGCAGCATTCCGGCAGTCCTAGAATGAATTTACCTGTTATACTCGCTGTGGATAATGAGGCTGCCCCTTGACACCATTTTTATACCGGTGCGGCTTCAATCTTCGACAATCAGGACGAACTTTTAGATCTTTCCAACGGGCAAAGCCCGTTTATAATAGACATCGGGAAACCCGGTGTAAAGATGATGTAAGAGACGCTGGACTGTCCATCCTCGACATGATAGTGTTCCGCAGTGATAGAAAAATCGACAAAAAAGGTGATGTAGCGCTTTATCTGGGCTCGCACCTGAAGACCTCACGTATTTGTCATAGGGTGTTAATGGATCTTTCAGAGTTAGTCTGGCAAACGGTTAACGCCATTCAAAGCTTCACTCGTTTGATTGGTGTGATTTACAGATCACCTTCTGGGAACAGAGATGACAACATGCCTTTGCACAACGTACTTCGCGTAATAGGATGGCCTAGGTTTTACTGGAACCAATCAGGCGAAGCCGTATTCGTCAATATCTATCCTCAAAGGTGGATGCACAGATTACTTAGCAAACTGATGAACGGTAGTGTTACTTACAGAAGTCTCTAAGGTGCTGGAGACTTCGCCAGATGGCTCTCTCCGGGTCAAAGCGGCAGACCTCGAACGTACTGACTTTGGTGAGAGATTTGAAAATGACACAAATCTCCAGTCCGCTGGATACTCTTGGCCGAAGACTGCTGCCATAAATTTGGTCACTGGTATGATACATCTTGTCCATCTCAGAGATTTTGTCTGTTTTGCTATTCATACCCAACAATTACGGTCTCGATTAACTTTTCTAGAGTGACTTCCACATTGTCTAACTGAAAGTAGTTTCGGCGTTGCGGTAGATGGCCAGAAATCACAGCGGTTCTCACTCCACAGGGGCGTTCCGCAAAGATCTGTCATATAACTCCTGTTATTTAGTTTCTTCGCTCTTTATCTACCCAGAATAGTGGAATTATTGATGTTGCTCCACGTCAATGACAACACTCCGGCAAGTTTCCAAGTCCGCGGCAGATGTAGTCAATTTGTGGAACAATTTGAGCTACGCGACCCATAGAAAACAACTGGCTGATCAGTTTTAGCGAATGTAGGACCATACAGTCCCGCCATCCAAATTGTGTTGGCCACTACCTTGACGGCACTAAGCTACTCGTGTCAGCATGTAAGCAGGACTTGAGGACCTTGGTGAAAAACAGTCTGAGTCTGTCTACAAATTGTGTAAGCATGGTTGAAAGGAATAAACAACATTGCGATAAGTCCAAACTAGAAGTCATTCTCATTGTGTTTCTCTGCATATCATGCTCACACCAAAATAAAACGAAAATACAGGCCTGTCTTTGTTCTCGTAAAATTGACTTGGCACTTACTGAAAATGTTCAGAGACCAAACACAAGAAGAACTATGAGATTCGGGAAAATCCCGTACCCAGAAAGACTACCGAAATTAGGTTAGTTTTCAATGACTTACAGACACATTAGAGGAGACCATTTCTTGCATTTCAAATACTCCACATCTCAAGTCATTCATTGACAGATCCTTTCACATCAAATAGAGATGAACGCTTAAAAAGTCATCCGCTGCAAGTGACTTATGTCATGGACAGGTTATTTCTTATGGATATAACAGCTTCACAGTTATGGTATGGTCACACCAAAACATTGCTCCATTCTGCGCTCACAGCTGAATGCGTTGTCAGTTTAGAAATTCCACGTGAGAAACAACCTGCTTTTCCACCCATCTAGCACACTCCAACAGGCTGTCAAATATATGTATCAGTGTTTGTTGCTCATGCCATTGCAAATCAACAACCTATTTAAAGCGTCTTTTTGCGCACTTCCACCCACTTTTTCTTTACAGCTAGTAAACCGTTAAAAACACAATTTCCTCTGACCAGCACAGAGACAAGAACACACAAACAATAATCCTTTCTCCACTTGTAACTACCTGTAAACCTATAAACTTTTAATAAACAGATTTGGAATAACACAAGGTTACGAGCAAGTTGTAATACTATACTATACTATACTATACTATACTATACTATACTTTTCAACCACCTCGGGTGGCCTTCCTCAGAGTATTACAACTTGCTCGTAACGTTGTTATTCCCAATCTGTTTATCAATAACATGTTAAACACGACGCCTAAACTGTTCAACTTCATTCGTGCTAAATTTGGTGCAGATATCTTACGAATGATTACCAATCGAATCACTTTGGCCAAGAAGCATGCCAAATGGGTCAACCACTATGAACTTTTAGTTTGAACAGTTTGAACAGTCTTCGACCGTTTTCCTAACACTATTCCGGTTGACTCAGTATCATTCGATTTCAGCCACATGATTCCAGCTCAGATTGATATCTAGTATTCCTCAAGGGAACTTATTAAGCTACTGCACAGTTTTTTAATTCCCCAGTCAAAAGTGATAAAGTTAACCAGGGGCATGTTCTCGACTTCGATCTAAAAGTTAGACGTTTAGAAATACTGACCACGGTTTGAATGTGTCACACTCAACCGTAATGCAAGTATCGTATTATGGATAGCCACTCTCCTAGGTGCCAAAATAACACGAAAGTGACATTCCGGACTGTATCAAAATCGATCGATCTTTCTGATTTGATTAATCGCATGGAACAAACGGCAATATATCCATAATCAGCGCGGTTGCAATTAAGCGACGCAAAACGATTTGTTGTTAGGGGCTTTTTTTAACAATCAAAGACACGATAAAAAGGTTTCTAGAAGATAGTGCACTGTTTATACAACTCTTTTTTTAAAGTTGTAAAATTATGTGGATTGCACATTTATGTAATTTGTCATTCTGGATAGACAGATGAACAAATGTGAAGGAGGTTGATGCATTAAATAACGCCGAATTATTTAACAGGTGGGCTTGAAAGAACTGGAGAGATTACCCAATGAGATGATCGTATGTGCTAGATGCTGAGGAAAGTGATCGAATGGAGAAAAGGGTAGATGGTCAAAGAAGGATTTGTATCTGTCGTAATGTGAGGTGGAGGTGTAACATGATTTTTTGTGTACACTCGTTCAGGTTTCACCCAAAAAGTATGTGCTTCCGTGATTTGTGGTAGGCAGAGCCACCCACGCCATGGAGAATTTGCAGGGTATGGGGGTAGTACGTTTCTAATGTACAATTGCTGACATTCCGGTTTCTGATCACTGCGTTTGATACAAACGTCTTTGGGTAAACTGAACTTGAAGATCATGAAACTGTAGCAAAATTCTCAATATTTTGACCATTTTAGTGTACTTTTGGAGATTGTCTGCGAACTTGTGAGCACTCGATCTACAACACCGCCATCAGTAACAACAACAGTTGTTTAGTAAAAAGCAGAATATAATAACACCCCGGCACTCATAGTTCCCACGTATCCTGGTGAACCGGGGCATGTCTATGTGGGTGAGTTCCTAGTGTCGTCAATTTATGTCGCCAGTGTCCTCTCAAAGTTCCACAAGGGAACAGCGCAAGCTATGGTACAGTCTGTCGACAAGGTTTCATAATAAGCATGTATGTGTTGACAACTCTGGAAAGGATTTACCAAGATTGACTGTGAATGCGTGAAGTAAATCTGTGGCTGAAACCATTATTACTGTCAGAATGTAGAGAAGATTAGAAGGCATAGACAAAATAGTTAGTTAAATCAAGCCAAGATAACTAGTGCCACACTACACCTGACAGGCAAATTCTCAGCTTCATAGGACAGTCCCATTCTACGGTGTGATCTAAGACGGCTAACTTCCCGAAAGAGACCACGTTCAACTGTCCCGGTAAGAGCTACTACAGGAATCTGGGACCATACAGAGATCACTTCCAGATGCTCCCGCTGATCGTAGTTCTGGCCCTAGCACAATTCGATTCCCCGTACAGAAACTACTGTGGTTAACATTATCATTCAATCTCATACAGTCTACATGTTACTGTTTACGCGGAGCGGAGGCAAACTGACCACTTTGCGCACAGCCTGAACCGCTCCGAGATGTTGATATCTTCATCACACTAATTTTACATGAACTCTGCCACTCAGTTGAATTTTAAAACACGGATGGTGGTGGGGTGCACTGATATTTGGTCCTGCAATCTGCGGTGATATAATCCTTGGTTGATCACTAACCTCGACATAACATCCACGTAAAATTAACCGCGCACAACTCTGACTGTGATATCAGTGTGTGTGCCGAACAAGTAGCACAAGCAAGACAGAAGAGGACACTCTTACAATCTAGCCTGTCGATGAGATAATTTGAAGCTGCATGGTTTCATAGTGAGTTACGTTTTGCAAATAATCCTAATGTAGCTTTACACAAAATATTAAACTGACACCTACTGGTGTCTTGTTTATCGTCAGTGCATAGTCCGAGCCATCTTGCCCTTCAAGGTAGACCACCTATTGAGGCGACCACATTGGATCAGCTCTGCCAGAGGTCTCTTAAGAGAGGGCGTGCTGTATACTCCTAGTGTGAACATACACGTGTTTGAATAGAGGAGAAATTGTAAGAAACCAAGAGAAGAGGGGAAACAGGGTTCGATTTAATGGGAGGGATAAGCCTTTCCCAGCTGTCTTAATAACCGTTTGTTTATCACAAAAACAGCAAGATAAATCATGGTGAATCTATACCGTGTACTTGTGTGCGGTCGTGCAAACAGCAGTCGGTTAGACATTTGAGGAGTTTCCGAGTAGGAAACAGAACAAACAAATGCAGTATGTTAGAGGTGTGAATAATTAGAAAGCGTTTTATTGAAAGAAAAAAGATTAATATAGCTTGTAATGTGCATCGAAGATGAAGAAGATTGAACCAGTTCAGATGAGAAGCTACCGAGTTGCTAAAATAGGATTTTCAAAGTAAACACAGTGGAGTCCAGAGCAGCCTGAAAAAAAGAATCCTGTTCAGGTAAACTGTATTTTTTTCAACTACGTTACAGTCAGCGATGTCCAAGCCTAAGTAATTCAGGTTTAGTTCAATTCACAAATCACATGCAATAGTACACATACACATTGACTTGGTGTCGATCCTTATGTCCGTAGGTGCAACAAAATCCTGCTTAGGTCAAAGTACAGGCAAGCATGTCAGCTAAGCACAAACAGCTTTACTCACCTCCGTGTCACTCGCCTCTCTACGTCTCGCTCGCATTAACAGACCTTGTAGTATACTGATTGCGTTAGCCAATTGCGTTCGACAGGCGGCGCGTACTCTGTCCACTTCAATCCCATAATGATTGGCCACCTGATCCAGACGAGCTCGAGCCAGCATATGAACTCGCAACGTGGCTTGTTGGACAAGCACCGATTGTTCATGCTCCATTGCTTTGCGAATCCGATCAAGGTCTTCGGCGAATGTGTTAGCCTTTTCCTTCATTTCAGCCAGACTGTTGTTTAGAGTGGCCAACTCTCGGAGTTCCGTGATATCTGTCTGATAATCATAGTGGAGATGGATGATGTGGTATATAGGCAAGGTGAGTGCAGGGCATCAATAAGTTGTGCAGTAGTACTATCGCCTAAAATTCCTTTGCGGATGAATAGAGTAAACCACTGCAAGCACGTTGGCATTTTCATATTGTATATTTAGGTGTATTACACAGCAGTGTATCAGACCTCTGGTCACTAGTCGACACCGGTGTTGAACGTTACAATGTCAAACGCCTTCACAGCGGTTGAGTTACGAACTTGCCTCTTTGCTAAAAATGACCATATATGGCTCGTCTGTTGATGACCGTCAACATAAAATTCCTACACTAGAATTCACTGCTGGTGTTCCAGAGACAGGTGGATTTTCACAGAGATGAGCATGATGCGTTCGTAAAGGATTTAGAGCGATCTTCCCAGACTGGCCTAGTACTCCTGGATCGAGTTCTAGAAGACCACACTAGCGGCTGTGTCATATAAGAGTAATTCAGCATAAGTGTAATCCTAGAGTTAGTGTCCGGATTCTCTGTACTCGCAAGCATTTTGATTCCAGCATTATGCAAGAAATATATGTCAGATCAATCTTGATTGCTGACCAAACGTTCTATTAAAACGGCTTCGGGTAACATCGTAGTCAACTAGCCCACATCATCAACAGTCATTAGAAATGACTTCAAATGATGTGTACCACACAGACTGTACGGGGGAAATTTTAATGTCACCAATTTCGGTGACTGGGTCTCATTTAAACAGGATAACAACATACCTCTAGATCACTTGTCTTCAGTGAGTAAAAGAAAACCGGTGTAAGACCTGAAAGGCAGTGAACTTTCTTTTGACCTGGTGGATTCAGTTGGTCATTTGTGTCATTAAAACTGGGGGATCTTCAAAATTTCGGACAATTTCAGTTACCACCTCAAATACAGCAAATCGGGACCTCTCAACGGTTGGACCCTACTCACCAGGGCATATGAGCCGTTGTGCTGGTTATTGATCTCCAAAATTCTGTTTCGTCGTCTTGACTGTCAGATTGTTTGTCCACACACTGTGAATGAGACCTCCAAGTTTACCACCGTCCGACCAAATAAAAAACACTTGACATGAGCAACAAACATGGATTCCGGAGATGGTAAAGATTCTATGGCGTTTTTTACCCTACAGCAGTTCACCAAATAGGAAGTTGGCATTTTGACAGGCAGTTTGCCTCAGTGTGCACCAGCAACGTAGCGGACAACTGATTCACGATCTGTGGATAATCACCAAGTTAGTAATCTAGATGCTCATCCTTTTAATCAGGGAGCCACGTTTACCGGGGTTACAGGACGGCATTAGTTACCGTCCTTGACGTTTTTGCCCACTTACCTTCTAAATCTACCAGCCATTTGCAGCTGACCTGCAAGCTACTAAGCATTCGCCATGCTCTTTGAATAGGAGGTGTAACGCTTAGGGAGGTAAATTCTCATACTTCCTTGCAACCACGGTAATCGCAATCTCGTAGGTGAGTGAGTGGGAGCTGTGCGTAGGTTGATACGTCTGTGTGAATGAATGACTCACTTTCTTCGATCACGTTCAGACTGATCAAAGCGGAGTACGGTGAATAACTGTCTTGAACATTATTGGTTACAATTCTCGGCCGTTAGGCCGCCTACAAAACTCGGGTGATTTAAACACTTGTGTGTCTGTCTCTGGATTGTGCGTTTTGTACGTCTGTCAGTATTGCATCATCCGTATTGACAATTACCAAATCGTATTGGCTGGCGATAGGGTAAATGATTATGGTATTATGCTCACCTACGCCCTTTGGCAAACTGCATATGAAAAACAACCACTACTGCTGACTCAGAATCCAGCCTCATTCTGTGTGGAAAATGAGATGCAGGCCTGTCTTGTGCCTAGCTGCAGGCAGGGATAGATCAGAAGGAAAGTTCGGGCTTCTAACTACAACCGTCCTACTGAAAAGACCAGATAATTGAGTTCGACTTATCATTCACAAGTCTCCGTTGCTTGGAACCGTTTGACATGTTTTGACACTTTCCTCATTGTTAGTTGTTATTTGCGTGGTGAGTAAATCATGACCTATTCATCTTTTAAAACCCAAAAGTACTTTTTCCACGGCATATTTCTTATCTGTGACTTCTTGACTTCACCGTTCTTCTTTGTCTCTTTTCAAAGACAACTTTAGCATTTGTCACAATCCTGACGAAGCACCGGTTGCGTGACTCCTTTCTTGGTCATACCAACTTGCGTGATAGCAGGTATAGTTGTGTTCGTATATCCCTCTTGTGAATAGTCTACCCTTTAGCTGACTTGCTTCAGACCGGGTCATAGAAATTTTGGATAATTCTCGGAACGATTTTTCTGATACTCTTGCTGTTGATTGTTGAGTTGTTGGTAGGATTTTGTCTCTTTCGAGCGCGCTTCACCCAAGTTATAAACCTGTATTCATTTACGCGGATTCAACAGATTTTGATATACAACATCTTGTGTGTTCCCCATATTTCTGGATAAAATGGTAGATTGGATGGTTTCCAGAAATCAGATACTGGGAATCACACAATTCATTGTGCACACTGGTAAACCAAAAAAATAGTCATGAACGATGTGCACAGGCTGGGTGGTTCAACCCCAAATTTAAAGAACGCACGCCTCTGGCAATCAATTCGCTTCACCTTTAAGTACTTGCATAAGATTCTCACTATCGGGTGTGTCGGAACGGTTTATTGTTACGAATTCAACTCCCAAGACGATTAACATCCTCGAGATCGACAAACCTTTAGCGAAAGAAAGTTTATTACGGAATGCTAACAGTTCATTTAGTCCTTTCAGTCGTGAGGGGAAAACATTGAGTTATATAAAATATGCAGGTATCTGATTGGGAGTTAAACGTTTAGCTCGTAAACACGCACACATAGACCATGCTTTAGCTTAATCAGGAACAGCTTCCAGTAATTAAGAATTACGAATCAAGTTCTGGTTCCTCTGAAAACAACATAGTTCGTTTACTAAGGAGGTGTAGGTCTAGAATTGTACCCGTAGTTTCACCGTTCATCACCTGCACCCATCATTGTTCGGTATGACCAACGAAGATAGTGCAATGTTTTCAAGTGACCTTGCATAAAGCAGAAGTGATTGTTCGTTCCATGACTCGCATTCTTCACTCGTGTTGACGCAGCACAACCTGATGATCTCCGTTTACTATCGTCTCATTGTGCAGCCTTTGTTTTCAACATGTTCCAGATGTTTGTAGTCAACTTCGACATTGGTGAATAGAACAACATTAGTAACAGATGTCTTCTCTTGTGTAACCTTTCACCAAACATCTTCCAGACCAGTGTGACACAGTGCACCGTCGCATTTCAACAACCTCGGACGTGGATATACCGGTCTTCAGCTGATTTAGCAAAATTCTCAACCATCCCTTGATACCGTTGCTGCTGTATGTCATCCTCCTCATCGTATAGCTTACTATCGAGCATTATTTCATGACTTCAAGCAAATGAATGTTACGGCCTCGGCTACTTGTTACAGAGACACATGCTATCGTTCTTTTCAATAAAATTCCTATCCAATTCGTACAGGGCAAGTTGAAATTCGTCGCATTAAACCAGCATATATTGTTTGGGTTCAAATAACACTCTACCAGTTGATAAACAAGCAGTCGGAATTCCAGTTTCTCATTGGACATCACGTCAACGGGTAGCTGACAAAATCTCTTGACAGTTATTGGTTAACTGTTGTCTTAGACCAAACATTCTTAAACTCAGATTTGAAACTTAGTCTTGAAAGTTACAGTGTTATGGTTGGGTTCACTGAACTCCATTTCGGCAACATATCGATTTCTGATTTCGACTGAATCTTTCTCCCATGTCTTTTGTGAAGCTGAAGTTGACAAGTGATGTAATTCACATGAAGCCACCCACAAGCGGCAATGCACTTGACTCCGTTAGGAATGGCAACCGTGCTCCAATCATCACTAAGACGCCTATGTGTTTCGAGAATGATGTGAGCGTATTTGCGTCCACCAACCACAAATGCTGTAGAACCAATAAAAATATTTTCACAGCCTGATTCACTGTCACATCAAATTTCATTCCTCATGGGCGTGAGGTCCACAAACAATCCGGACCACTCACAACCCTTTAACGGTCAAAGGAACCGATACGATCCAAAGTTTGGTGGGTTGGTAGGAACTGGATCAGAAGATTTGTGTCTAATTTTGGCTGCTAACCCCGGTTCTGATCGAACAAAAGGGGTGACTCTTCGATTAATCTGTGCCACTAAGAAGTGACTAAGCAGAATAGGGTCATTCCAAGGATTAGTTAAACCAATCACGTTCTTTTCGTTAAGTTCCAGATGTCAACGAGAAATTCTAATGCACCAGTGTGAATGGCTTCAGTGTGTGATGAGGAATGTTCGGTTTTGAACAGAAATCGACACATAAAATTGCTTGACGTTGACTCATAAGCCGACTATGTTTTGAATTCATAGACAGTAGGCGTTGGTTTTTCCCATTTCGGCTGACGAACGTACTTTCAATTCGGTGAGGACAGGTCAGGTACTGTGGACATCAGACTGACTAGTCCATTCAGTGTGTACCCATCTGTCCTGTCTGTTCCACTAGCTCACACTGGACTAGATTAATTTCAAAGTGAACATCACTCGTATTTGGTCGTAGACTTCAAATTCAAATAAACTTTCCAGTCAGCCTGTTTCAAAAAGGAGTCGGAGACCCGAGTTTCGTTCTTGCTCGAGCCCGTCAGTAGTGCGAATCCTCGCCAAAGCCGAGAATACGACTCCTGCCACACTTTCAAGAAGCAACCTTGTTTTCCATCAAACCAACTGACCTCACACTAAGCACGACAGAATTTTCATACTTGAACACAACTTGTTTCTTGTACAAGTACTGATTAGGTTACCCGATCATCAGCTGGCTAGATAACTTCACGCATAACGTGATAGCCGTGGGTGACGTGCTACTAAGCAGAAAGCTTGTGGTCTAGCGAACTTGTAAATATGTCAGAGACAATGAGAGCATAATAAAATATGCTACTCCCTAACCTGCTATGCGTTCAACCTGCGGAAAGCAAATAACTGCATAGGATAGGATAGATGCAAATGAAAGATGAGAGCATTTTGTACGGTGTGACATTTGATGGATGAGACAAATAATGAGGTTAAACACACAGGTGTATGTATAAATAAGGTATTCAAAGAAACGAACAGGGATACGAGGAAAACCCACATTCTACTCAATTAACTGCAACATGGATTCCGTAATAGCTGGTTACGTTACAACTCGGTTGATTGCTCACTACCATGAGAGAAACACAGCTGACAAAATATGGTTTATTATGGCACTCAATTTTGACTTCTCTGAAACCTTTAATAGCTTATAATTCCGTCTTTTTACATAATCATTCCAATCAAGGTTTCACTTCACTTTACGGATCAGATTCAATGGAACATAAATACACAACCGTGGGACTGGTTAACCGTAGAACAGCTATGGTTCATAAGAGTTCATCTAAGGTTTCATCGTAATTTTTATGAACTTATTAAAAACAATTTTTGATCACCGAACCTTCTCTAAACTGTCCAAAAAATCTTCGATTAGGAAGATGCAATAAACATACAGAGCTTGTTGGTCTGGTTCACTGATAGCAATTCATTGTTTAACGTGCACATAAGCAAAGCCATGTATATTAGGCAGAAAACGTTGTGCTGTACAAAGGTGTAGCGATAACAAATTAATCACTTCTATGTGTAAGCAAAACATATGGGCTCTAATCACAAACAATTAAGGTCTGTTTACTGTCTACAAAGTCACGATTATTACTACAAACAACAAGAGCTCTCTTATCTAGACGATTTTGAGCATTACAGCTTGAAATTTTTCCTGTATGGTCAACTCCATGTTCCGATCTCACATTAAAACGACCACACAGGCTTGTTTTCACTGTCTAAAAAATATATATGGTACGGATTGAAGCCACCTGAATACTAACCATTTTAATAGAGTCGTAGGGTGTAGGAAACTACTTTGCCATGTGATGGTAATGAGATTACATTAATACCTAATGCATTACGGACACCTCAGAGAATCTTCATTCATCACATGAAAAAATCTTTAACTACTAGGTCCTTCCTTAACGCAACTCCTCCCACTAACTAACACTGGACGCTTCGGAGATTTGTCCTTACAATCAGAACATTGAATGAGTGTGCCTTAAGTAGAAAGAACTCGTCGGTAGTTAAGGTCTCCTCCATCCGGGAGCATTTTCCAAATGTACAGTCTCGGATAAATCGGCTGTGTCTGAATGTTTTATCGACCCGTACGCAATTGGCAACCCGTATCACAGGTTTCCTGACTACCTTCGATACCCACTCGTCACATATATAATGAATGCACACGTGTCCAAGATATACCTTCGGCATTTCCTGATAGTCCGTGTGGATATAACTCCAAGTCGTCAGTTTCAGCTGTACTTCCATTACCTTTCCTTTCACTAATTTTTCCTTTAGAATTTTAAACCGCAAAACACAAGGAACCAAAAACACTAACAAAAAGAGAGGAGCAGATAACTAGCTAACTTTTCATCTTTCATGGTCGATGAAATTTTTCAGTTTGTTTAGGTCACCATGCCACCCTATTAAGATAGATAGTGCCCTGGTTACGAGTGTCGCAGAAACAGATCGCTCACCAATCACTAGCCTCCGAATCCCACAGTTACAACGGTATGCATAATCGAACATAGTAACGCTTCTGCCGTCACCGCTTAATTTGTCACTGAAATGTCATTCTAACGATACAGATGATGGATATGGAAACATTTCGAAAGATTGCAGAAGATTGAAGACTTCTGTTTTTGAGTCGGGTGAACAAACCTGTCTATACGCCTCGTCATCAATAATAAGTTCAAGGAATGCCACTTCGGACAGAGAGCTGACAAGTAAGCAACCTGAAGGTTCATAATTACATTTTGTTCAACCCTGTTTTGAGAAGGTAGGCTTGGCAGTTTAAGATACTGTCGATACTGAAAGTGTGCCAATCTTTGGAAAGCAGAAGCACATCAGAAACGCCAAAAGGATACTCATGCATTGACAATAGACTCTTGTTCGTGTGCTGTCTAACAGGAAGTGGCCAGTGGGTTCGCCGTCCTCTACAGAAAGACCATGTCGCTCCAGTTTGCACCGATATGTTGGGACATTTGTCAACATAGGTCACAGACTCACCCGGTTCACTACAAGGCAACTGTTAACTACTTTGTCTTCGTCATGGCAGCTGTACAGATTACACATCAGTAGACAGTTAAAAGTTAACTGTGATTTAATACCTGGATTGAATTTGTTTTGATCAGTTTAGTAGGCTGTCGTTAGCATTTGTGAAGATTACGCGAAATCTGTTGTTTTATAAATAATGAAAATGGCCGTTTCCGGCTTTAATTCCGAACAACTTTCAGTATCGTGAATAATAAAATGTTCGCTATACGGATGTGCTTCTTAAATTAACTACACCAAACTAGTTAGTATCCTCAGAACGCCAAGAAAATCATAAGTACGTCACATCTTTTCAGCAGTAGTCAGTGGTTTACCAAGGTTCCAAAAAATATAGTGTCATATAAGGCGCTAATTTACACACTGAAATAATATAAGCGATCTGTCAGGCACACGTTGCGGTTCATCTACAGTAAACACGGAGAACTTGCCAGAGTAGACTAGTTAATAGTTTCTAATACCATTCCTATGGGCTACATGCAAAGGTATATTGCACACGCGTTACACTAACTAACGGTGCCAAAAACGAGGTTGGATGCAAGCTTTACCCTACTGCTGTGACGGTTAATCATTTATTTTGAAACTGTCCAACTACTTTCATTACCGGCTGGTAACAAAATGTGTACAGTGTGTTCTAACTCCACCGTTCTCCAGTTAGCCAGAAATCACATTCAATGAGTCGGCTGCTCGTAAAGCAAAGTAACTCGTGAATCCAAAGTTGAGGTCTGAAGCAGGGAGATGTTTGAAAAGTTGACAAAACTACGTTCCACATTTCCAGTTGATGTTTCTCAACAAATACACACCGCTAATATCAACCATAACCAGAACACTTGTCAACAGCTGTCTGATACAACACAGAGACAAATTATATGATTGGCTACGTGCAGGATTTACCAGTAAAAAAACGGGCGTTTATCCACATGTTGAACTCCGTCAAATGAGATGACATGGGGTTACATAAACGATATCAACCAGGCCATGCTGACATGTACACTTACTTGCGCATATTTATTAGCTGTAATTTTAGAGTTTTTCATATTCGTGTCAAATGCCAGGGTAAACAGTTCATGTGGATCAAAAACAGGTTCGCTCGGTAGCGGCAATTTTGG
Organism: Paragonimus westermani; assembly: GCA_008508345.1. NCBI lineage: Eukaryota > Metazoa > Platyhelminthes > Trematoda > Plagiorchiida > Troglotrematidae > Paragonimus > Paragonimus westermani. The sequence goes on along the minus strand of QNGE01000957.1, from coordinate 9,828 downwards.
AGGAGCGGGAAGTATTTGAGCGAGCAACTGATAATCAAATTCCACATTATTTAAAGAATCCAACAGGGTGGAAATGCGATCACGCTGATCGATCGGAGACATTTTCCGGCTTCCTTTAACAAATCAGACACGTAAAACGTCAAACAAGTTTGACAAAGCCAACCGCTAGTTATGGAATCCCAACAAAGTTCAACGCTGAAATAGAAAATAGAATTGTTCAGTTTAATTTCGGACGGTACCACGTGACTGATAAGGGGAAATAATGGACTAAATAGTCCTCTCTCAATTGGGTTCATATTCAAGGTACACCTGCTTATTAAAGATGCTGAAGTGGAAGACGAGAATTCGAAAATCTATCAGTTCGCTTCCTTTAACATAGGCTTCGCCGGTATGATAGGACATGCTGCATAGTACCCACGTATTCAACAAGTCAGTTTCGTAAACAGAATGTGCGTTTACACAATTCGTCACAATGATGACAATCAAATAATTCTGCACAAATACAAATCATGGTGAAATCGGATTTTGGATACACAAGTCTATCAACTAAAAAATGTTCTTCCATTAAACAGAAAAGTGTGCAGTGAGCTACTCGTGCGCAGCATGTCCTGAAAGTCATTTCTTCCAAATAGGCATTGGTAAATGTGTTATTTGATGTGCTTGGGTTTCATTGTAAATGTAACTGTGATCTAGTATTGGTAAGCCCGGTTTTGCCGATAAACTTTACTTAATCCACCGCTGTGACATTGTGACGGCGAAAACCTTGCATCGAGCTCTTGTACAGTTAGGTTTGCTGACCGACGTTGCGCCGTAGAACAACCACAGTTTGTTGCTTGAACACGATGGAGGTGGATGGATACAGTACGATTAAGAGAGGTAATGCGGATAGTTTAGAGTGACAGTAGTGTGACATACACATACACACACACACACAATCTGATCAACGTTTCAAACATGGTACACTATTTTGAACCTGGATACCACTCACGATCTGTGGTTACTTTCACATTCACTAGCAATCTAAATCTTTCGATCGTTTTAAAATGTCATTTTCCAGCTTCTCAATAAAGCTATTCTTCTGTGGCCCAATAAAAACGGAGGATATAACTTCCGGAAACTGTAAACAAAAGCTGTTATGTGATTCCCAAGTGTTTTTCTCTGAGAGCACCAATAAAGAGGAACTTCGCCCAAGATGAATTTAATTACCAAATGTAACAAATTGTGAAAACCCAAGTTACGTATGTTCAGCAGTTAAATTTTATAGAAATCAGGTGACCAGTTTCGTGGTTGTTTTCACTCATTTGTCTTATGCACACAGTGAATCCGCAGCAACGTGTCCTGTTACATGATAATGCAGACAATACCCCAGTGATAGGCTATAGTGGAATCTCTAGAACAGTGTAAGTGTCAACTAAACCTAAGGAAAATCCGCACTTCCCTAGTCAGCCCGAATACCCTGTGTTTCAGAAAGTTTGCTAACATAACGAGTAGGTGTTCACCAATAAGTCGCTGAAGGCCCTCGTAACATAAACAGAAATCACGCAAAGCTGAGGGTAGATTTCCCTTTCCAATAGACGTTTAATTCCAATTTGTTCCAACTAGGAGCATTGGAGGGGAGTATCGTTCGTGTTAGGGTTAGAGTACGGTGCCACAACCGGGATTTGAAATACAGAGACACATTCATAGGGCAACCGTGTTGAATAGTGCACTACTGCCTCACTTTAGTCATGACCGAATTACTGTTTGCAAACGCTCAGACGATGAGCTTACCGCACCATGTCCAGAGGAGACATAGTGACTCCATTGTTAACCTCAATCAATGACCCCTTGATTAAGACGCCTCATCAAGTTGGATTCGAAGAAACGGGCGAATTTGCCTAATGGAATTTTGATTGCTAATAATTGGTAAGGAATTTAAATGACGTCAGAGCCATTCTACGGACTACCTTGAGTATGAGATCCCCACGGAGAAAATAGCTCGTAAGCAGGTATCCTATGTGGATACAGTTGATCCAGATTGAATAGTTCCAGGACAGTAAACTTCCGAACCCTCTTTGATCAGTTCAAGTAACATGATATTCTGCCCGCTCTAAGCGCTACTGCACTTGGAGCATCCTGAAGTGTCCGTCATATGAATCTACATTTCGAGTTAGTTTTTGAAGTGCGCCCGACTTCGCTCGATGCCCATTAATTTCGTTCGGATAAAATGGCTGGGGATCTCTGTGGGTGACTCTTGACCATAATATGCCTACTAAATGAACTGCGGTGGTATACTGATCGGCCGTACTAGAAGACACATTCGTCGAAATACCACAACGCATTCACTGAGTTGAGTCCCTACCAAATGCCATGACTTAAGTCGTACAAGTACCGGCCATATTCAGATTGTTATCATAATGCTCAACCCAATACTCTATCCTCTCAGGTAGAGTTGGTTTCAATCTTATGGCCAAATGTATATGACTTACACGAGCTGTGAGTATGAAGCCTACCTGATCTGTCCGTTTAATCCGCTAACACAACTTTCTGTGTGACTACTACGACAGGAGTAGGCAGAAGTTTTTTTTACAGAGGACTAGGTCTAAATACTTCGGTCTGATTTAGGAATATACAAAAAACTATCTCACTAGACAGTACGTTCAGTAAATTGATCAGAAATGTCACCTAAATTCCACAGCTGCTTGTGCGAATATAACTCTCCTCAGTTGTTTTCTTACTTCAATTATCCACTGGAAAGCAGTTCAGCACAGCAAGGCTGAAAGCAGAGAGAACATCTTGATCACAGAAGTATTTCACGTTGATGCTGCTACTTTGCTGACATGTTCCAAAGAAGCTTTACGAAGACTTGACAGAAATCTTGCATCTCCAATCGCAGACTGTCCGTCAGTTTGAAGAAGCCGACCACCGTTTAGGTTTTTGAATGCATTCCGGAAGTAGTACATAAACTTATTTAACTCGAGTCCACATTCTCCAGTAGCAATTATTTAAAACCCAGCCAAATCACCACACAGGTAAGGTAGCAACAGCGGTGCTTCGACTCTCAACAAGAGTACACAATAAATTCCTATCAAAATTAAGTTAAGTACTAATGAGTGGTGTGACAGTTTCTAAACTCAACGAAGGCGTTGGTGGATTCCAGCGCAAACTGAGAAATACTGCCGGGGCACTTGATCCCTTGAATCATTTGGTGAATTTCATGGGACAGTGAAACGGGTGGGTAACAGAGTCCAAATGTGAAACTTCCGAGCTCCTGGCAGAGCGCTTGCTGCTTTGAGACATGCTGTTTCTGTTGCTGGTTCGAATCCAGCCGAAGACCTGACTTGTCACAGTTGAATCTGATCTAAATGTGTATCTGGAAAACAGAATTAAGTTCCCAATATACCATCCCAAATACAACAATAATAGATTCTCGAAGAGATAGTTGCGGACCACGGTCATAGAATGTTACAAGCGACACAAAGAAAGGACGCGACCATCCGGAAAAGGCAGATCAACCAGCTGCAATAAGTCAACCTCCGGAGGACGAGGAAAATCGAGAAATGAAATCATTCAGACGATCAAATGATGTTATGACTTTGTTGCGCCAAATATGGGGGGATTAAGATTGCGATAATGCCACCAGAGTTGGGAGTGATGTTGGTAAAGAGCTGCTATAAGCTAGCTTATAATGGACGTCATCGACCTTACGAAGTACTGAAGCATGGCACTAACTAGCGGGGTGTGATGACTGTTGTCACCGCTTACGTACTGGCGAGTGGACAATACCAACCGTTGAGGGTGGATACCCATCCGAAAAAACGTCATTCGACTAATCTCAGTCGGTGAAACTAGCAACGGGATGGGTTTCTTCCGCTTAACCAAAGATTACCTCATCGTTATAGCGTGACATTCACAAGCTGAATCTGAGTAGTGTCTGAATATAATCTGCGTGAAACCGGTATGTATAAGGTCATGATAAAATACATAATTACTTATCACGGGATCCTACTATCAAAGCCTAGCGTCGAAAGTGGAAGGCTGTGGAATTGTTTGCAGCGATATGTTCATGTGCAGTTGCTCTGCACCGAAATCAAAACAGAATTTCATACATGACCAAGGTCTATTCCAATGGGAATTATAACGAACACTCAAAGCTAGTGAATACACAATATGTCTGATTTTAATGATCTACTGTTTGCTCCATTTTTTGCTTGCGATGTTGATTTTTTGAACAAACGATGTTGCACGATATCCTGACCTGTCATCGTGCTTTGACTGGTTGTGCGGTGTTACATCTTAAGTTCGATCGCGAGCCACTGTTCTAGTTTCAAGATGTTAAGTTATCGATGAATATACCCGAGTATTCTGATTGGTCTGTATCCACTAAAGTCATTCAAAAGCTTCAACCGTTGGTGACCAAATGACTAATTTTCTTCGGTGAATTCTCTTGCACTTCATCCTAACGCGACAGTTGGTATTTGTGAGCCAGTCTTCTAATCGCCATCAACCGCAGTACAATCGATTCAAGCAATGGACTGTCTCGTTTACCCGGCTGACCGCTTTCCCATCCTTCGGAAAAGGCATATTGTTGACCGCTCTAATGCCTTCCAAGAAAGAGGGGATCGTATCTGAAGTTAGCGCGCGGTCATAAGAAACAAACTTCATCAAATTAACCTCAACCTTCTCCCGTTTCAACTTGATAACCTTTCGTGAACAACCTAGTAGAGCTTTCATCGTGATTTTCACGTGTTAAACCACGATGTAAGTTTCTCGTCTGTCACGCAAACCACACCGTGTACAGCACCAAGCGTCCACAACAACTGTTTTTGTATAAGCCCAAGCATTAGACGTAGGAAACGAAACCATTCAACAGATGTATTGAAACAATGTATCTAGGAGATTTTCTGCGAAATGAAGAGTAACGTATGGAGTATCAGTACATCGCCATCTAGTGTTTCTGAGCAGTAAAAGGGGTAGGTAGGGATACCAGGTTCACGAAAGAGAGCCATGTACGTAAGTGGTATGGTTCCATAAGGAGAAAAAAGTACATCACAAATTCATCAACACGATCATCACAGTCATGCAACTCATTGAGTAAACGGAAAAAACTTGAATGACTGCTACGGTAGGAACAAAGTGTGTGTAATGATCAGTGGGGTGGAGATAAACAATCGAACTATCTTACCCGCAAGCAGACACAAAGATGTACGCATTAGTTTGTCAAGAATATCTGGAATGTTATAATAAGTAAGAACTGATCTTGTTCATATATGTGGTTACCATTAACGTATACTCTGTTTCGGGACCAGTACTGAGTGCAAACAAGTGTTTACATGTGTCTTACACCATCCGTACCGAATCGTTACTTATGTAGCTGTAGTTTTTCGTTCGCGACCCTAGTAAATTTGCCCGGCCATCTGAGTACCCATGGTCTGATTCGGTAATATTTGTTCATCTGAGTACATCGGAAGAATATGCACCATAAACAAGATGGGGGATAAACATGAAGGATCATTCGACTCACCGCTCTTGCTAACTGGGCCATTGGTTCATATGCAACCAACTCTCTTGGAAGCTTTGGCCACATGAGTGATAATTCGTCATCAGTTAGGTGCTAATATTCCTTTCATCTAAGACGCTGACAGTGACCAAAGAAATGATACCGACGAGGAACAGGAAGCTTTGATAAACTCAATGAGTTATCTATAACGCTGATGTGTTGATCGGACCTCAGAATTGTAAATTTGGTGTGGTAGGAGAGCAAACTAGAAGGATTCATACTACAAAGAAGTATCGGCCAGCAAACAGTATGGGCAGTCAAATGTTCAAAAGGAGTGATCATGCGAAAACCATAGAGGGTAGGGGAAAAAACCACGCTGCATATTAGGCGCTCTTTTTCTTGCCTAATACATCAGAAATCAAAGTATGCGCAAAAGTGGCGGACTCCTCCTCAGGGTGATCGATTTTCATCTTCTCTAGAGGTGATTGTAATAGATGAGAGTGCTTTATCTGGAACATATTTATGAGTTAAAAATCCAGAAAGGGGGATTGTTTTTGTGTTCTACATAATGTACATGTAGAATAGAAATGCACCTTTGAATCTACGCACCTGATAAAAAACACGTTTAAGAATGCACACGAACGTTGTTGAGATTATTTCAAGCATGTAGCGGGACTGGCATGATCAGACCACCATTTGTTTTCAAACCAAAGTATCCCACACTCAGGTAAAGCATATCTAAGTTTCCATGGGTCTTGACTTTGTGCGGAGGTGACGTTGACAAACGCAACCAATTTTGAAGGATCGTTCGTACGTGGCGTGCAGGTGAGCATTGAAGTTGTCCAGTGTTGAGAAGAAAGGTGTATGTTTGTGAAGTACTCGCTAAGAGAAGGATGGTAGTTTGACATTTTTCTATAAAAGTGGCCGATCTAAACTCATCAATAGCAGAAAGAAAGGATGTCTTCTGATCTAATCTTTTCACTTCTGGCAATACCGTAGTCTAGCTTAGCATCCTTTTGGTATATCCAAAAAACATTGTGGTAGCGCTTAACTAGTGTGGAGTTTTGATTCATCTGTCTCATCCGTTCTCCCCTTCTGCCAGATAAGGTAGACGAAGGAATAGTGATTGAGCAATGGGGCACAGTACGTGGCGTGATGTCATGTGAGGTAGAATTATCTACGTAATCTTGGTACAATACACCATATGAGAAAGGCGGGTGGTCACACACCTGTAATGTTCATTTTGGATCGACCATTGTTAAAGGGATGTTTGAGGCTGCTACGCCTCTTGAAATGTGTCATCTATGAACAAACACTTTTTAAAGTAACAATATATCTTCAATCCAATCAACTTCCGCCAAATGCAAGACATTGTCGTGAATGTAAGGCACTGGAAAGACAGAAACGGCCTGTAGATGGAATCAGTCTATGCGCACTCTGATTAAACACTAAGGATAATCTCTTCGCCTACTCACTTATGTTACACATCTGTGTTTCCTGTTCAATGTAAATTCAAGAGAGATCAGCCATACGTGAACATATTCATCTGGAGCTAACAGTGTCGCTAGGAACGCCGAATACAAAGCCAAGTTCCGCACCGTATACAAGTGAATTAACTTCAAATATTCATCCAGTACAGTTGTTCAGATTTGCGATTTTTCAACACAAGGATTGTGCATTATTTCGAAAACCGGCCTAAGATTGTCAAGTTCGCAAACAGGGCACAGTTTCAATGCTGAAATTTGCAAACAAAAGTGTAAAAATACAATGGCTAAGGCAGATTCGAGCCTGAATACAAAATCAATGTTTCGAAGAGTTACTTCATACGATGACTAATGCAGAGTCGCAGAGAATCTGCCCAAGATTGAGTACAGTTGGAAAAGCCAAGCGCGTGACGTAAACCATTGTCCTCCACGATAATTGCACAATATGTGTCATACTACGAAGCAATAAGTGTACACGAGGGGACGAAAGCTGTTTGTGCGTCCGTGACTTAGTGTTAGTCGACAATAACTTATGCTGAAGGGTTTGCAAATCTACAGATAAAACTAACTGAAGTTAGCAGAAGGAGAAGTGGAGGACGCTGCTTTCGTCCAATTTCCAGTTACGAATGCTAGTGCACACAGAGGCAATACTGTGACAGATATACTGAATTAGTAGCCATAGGAATGGAATGGAGGGTCGGTAAGAAAACCAGTGGTGCGAATTGTCTTTTATGCAAAAGTTGATCAGCCGACTAAGCTGTGACCGTATCGAGCAATGTTTGCAGATCCAGAATTTAAAAAACTGTCCACATGGTAGGCTATTCCGGTTTAAAAGAACGACTGGTTTAAAGCGTTGCTTGGGAGATGATCTGTCAGTGAATAATTCGTCGGTGAAGATCGTGTCACATTTCAAATACTTGTAGTGCGCTGAAACTTGGCACGATGTAGCCAGCCTCTTTGAGTCTGGGAGTGTCCTGAGTCCAATGATTCCATTAATGACTCCCCAGTGATCGCTTGTATGGTGTGCTATACAAATCTTAGTGACATGCTTGTCTGTTCAGTTCGAGGCGAGGGCTTACCATGGACCTGAAGTTCGTGAGTAGAGAAAGCGTTGAATACTTATAGAGATTTAGTGTCAGTTGTGAATTTTTGGCTATGGTTGCATGAAGTGTGAACAAGCTGTGTCACCTTAGGGTGATTGTCTCTTTCACATGGGCAGATGGCTAGGATGGCATCATTAGGTTGATCTGCACGTTGCTGACGATGAGTGTGTATTAATCTACACTTGTTCATGATGAACGGCAAGTTGTTACATATGAACCATTTATCAAGACAGTTCAGTTCGATGCTTAAGGACCTCCACATTTTCCAAATATCGCAACCCACCAAGATTGTGCGCCTATTGTTTACCCGAAAATATTGATAATTTCCGCCTGTGTGCTGCTAGTTCGCTCGAGGCAAACCTTCAGGTTCACCACTAACTACCAATTATGTGAGCTTTCATAATCTTTCTGTTTTCTCTTTCGAACCTCCTTCTGGCTGAACTGCACAAAAAGGAACGATTACAAGATACCGGTCAAAAAGTGGCTTCTCGATGGTTTACACATGCTCATTTCGAGCCCTGTCCAAACTCTCTCAGATACTGTTCGTCATACAAATATAAATAAGGCCACAGTGTAACTTTCGAGGCTCAAAACACCCATTTCCCAGCAGACAGTGAATACTGTTGCCAGATGAAACTGCTGGGATTAGAATGCACGATGTAAATCTGTGCACACAGAACCCGTTGGCCGATTCGCTCAATATCCCCAAAACTCATTAACACTGACAGACACGGGTCTCAATCAGAACGAGCATCACGCTCACACCAAACTCCCCCAATCACTTCAAACTCTACTGAATATGTGACTGTAGAATTGTAATGATAGGTCTAAAAGCTAACTTCCTATGGGAATGAGACAGTCTATAAACTAATAAAACAAACACCAGCAATCCGTCATAAAAGGAATGAGTGTTAAAAGAGGAGAATCTTGTACACTGACAGCAACAAACTAGTGGCTACAAGAACATGGAAAAATTAACCCTGTTTCAGTGAGAAAGGAGATGGAGAAAGTGGACTGTGAAAATCCGTAAAATTCACGTGCCCAATCCCAATGATCAGAATGCAAAACAAATTGCAAACTAACGACTGAGTTACAAGAGAAAACACGGCGCGATCTGTGAAACGGCATTGTGCATCTTCTTCGGTACACAGACAACTGAGTCAAATAAGGAGCAAATTAATCCTCAAGAAATCGGCTCAATTGTGACCTTTCCTACCGTCCCTAGCCACAGAAGCTCAAAGCCTGAAGAGTGAACGTGAACCTTGATGACGACTTTTAGTTCAGGTTCTGTCAAACGATTCACCTGAGTCGCTCATTTTTCGGTTCGATGGGATGATTACTAACTACAACCTGTCAACATACTGGGTGTGTGGATTCACAAATTACTAACGTTAAATGGTAGTTAAATTGTACTATTATCAAGGGAAAAGATGCCATTTGAACCACAACTTGCCCCCTTTCTAATAACACCTCACTTTTGGTACAACAAATCGACAGCGCGAATAAAATATAATTCATAGAAAACGCTAAGCTACTTGAGTTCAACCGCTGTGGAAACTACAAAAAATATGTTGAGACAAAAACTAAGGGTAGAACGATCAGTTCAACAAGCGAATTGTGAAGAAGTGAATACTGTTCACCGACCTTGGCATTCAGGTGACAAACGTTTCATCACCAGACGAGAAGACGTCACCGGTGCGAACATTTTGAACGTACAGGATGGAACGCTCAATCCGTAGCAACTTTAAACACTGATGATGCT
>QNGE01000956.1:175907-201055 GCA_008508345.1 Paragonimus westermani | reverse complement strand
TCTCTCTCTTCCTATATTGGGCTTGCTTTTTCTTCACGGTTGTGTGGCAGTTAAGCATTAGTGTGAACCACTGGTGTGTTGCTGTCTATGGTGATGATGATGGCTGGAGACGTTAGATGAGATGACGGCTAGTTAGGTACAGTGGGATGAACGTTGTTGTTGGGCTGAGTTGTCTGTAAAGTTAATACACTGAATGACGCTGGGCGTTGAAGATCGTATGGAAACCGTCTTCTTGCTGATGACGTTTTACTTTCACTCACAGGTCGATTTTTTGCTAGTTGTGGGCGTTCTGTTGTTGAATGTTTGAATGTAAGCGTAGCTATTTTTAGTAGTTAGGTCTCTTCCCCTTCCGGTTTCTCTTCCTTCTGGCCAGGACTTTTCTTCTTTATGATTATGTGGAGGTGAAAACCACTGATGTATTACTGCATGTGATGTCGATGGGTTGCTCGGTCGACCTTTTTTGAAAAATTGGGAATAAACCACGCATAGTTGTTGCAGTGCTGCTGAATACCAAACGTAGAACTGCTATTTCTGGTTTGGGTGAGCCAGTATGTCGCCGTCGTGTAATTTTGCGGCGCACTTTTAGTTTGGAATTGTCACTGATTTTGCTTGACATCCGTGTGAAGGTCTGTGGATGGTGACAACTTTCGGTCACCATTCACGAACACTCTTGATATTGGCTTGAGTTCGGGTGCAACTAATATCCACAGTTATAAAACGACCGTACCTTGTTATCCCATTCATTCTTAACATATCGAGCCGTTTTCGTGAATTATTATGGTTGATGTAGACAACCGTTAGGCTTACAAATCGACGCAACAAGTGTTCTACCGGAATTTATGCATCCATGGTCTATCAAAATCAAAAGATTGTATCGGTCAACTCGCGATGGTTCTTTAGTGAATATCGTCAAGCAAATGCAATAGTGAATGGGAATAAACGTATATTTGAGGTGATTAATCCGAAGAAAACAGTCCATACACACGTAGCGTGGTCATAGTAAACTACGATAATCAACTCAACGAATCAAGTATGTTGCATTCGATAAGCAAACTTTGGTCAGGTGGGGAGGAGGCAAACAAGTAAACGTGTTAACGAAAGTTACACTCTCCTCGGGGATTGGGGATGGTGCAAGGCGGCAAACACGTTTTACTCGTCGTTAACACACCAACGAACCCACGTCTCCTTCAACTCTGTATGAGTGCCGAACTTGTATTCGAGTGCTCCCGCCGGTGTTTGTACGATAGTGTGCGTTAGTTGTCGACGAAATTTTTGTTTGAGGTGACATTGCCTTGGTCACGAACCTCTTCGTACGGCTTTCAATCTTCACCTCGTACGATTTTGTCTGGACTTTATCACCAGATGCGAAGGTCACAGTCTGTTGAACAGTGGGAGGTTTGGACTCTGACAATTTGAGAAGCATTCACATTTGATCACATCGTTTACATTTTGATGTACACTTTTACTGTTTCTTCTTGAGAAGAAGCACTTGGCTCGCGTTTCAATTTCGTTAAATCCTCTCACTAGATCTGCCTATATGAGGATGTCATTAATTTCGGGTGTGCAATTAAGCATTATTCACCAATTATTGTGGGATGAACGTTCAGACACCCTTATTCAGCTGTGTGAAGTCAATCCGCCCCACAGGCACGTAAAATTACGTCTAGTTTTCAGTCGGAATCTTGGGTATGCGCAATAGGTGAGTCCTGATATGAACAAGTCCTGTCCATGGTGCTTCATTTTGGAAGGGTTCAGTCGAACAAGTCTACGTGGGTTACCGTCTTTTGTCAGTTAATTACAATTCCCCCCTCCTACAACGACCGTCCATAAGAACCAAGAAACTGGACCACTCAACGGCAGTGGACGTTACAAGGGGACCATCGTTTTTGCGCATATTCCAACTGTATGCCACTGTGTATAATGTGGTGCATCACATTCACGACTGCTGGTATGATATACAGCACTTAGTTGTCGCTTTTGGCTTTTATTACCCAGTCCACCCATTTTTTTTGTTTGGCAATTCCTCTCGTCAAGATTACAATCAAATTATATTAGCGATTTTCAGCCCCCAGAAACAAGTCGAATAAACCAAAGCTGTACGGTGGCTGAAATGTCGGTTGTTGAGATGTCCTCGTTTGTCAAAGCCTCTTTTCCCCCGTAGGTCTTGTTTTCTTGGTCTTCGACGTCTTCACTGAATGGGGGTGTGAGCGTTGAAAATTGGTCTAGTGATCAAACTTACCAAATGTGGCACATCCATGATATATCCACCAAGTTAGAAGTAGCATCGAGATCATGTCAGATCCTTCTAAATCGATTAATCTACCGTCTGCTCATTTACTGTTATGGCGGAGAACCCACACAATTGAAACACGGTGGAAGAGATGAATTACTCACGACATCTCAAAGTGGAACTGCCCGATGGACTCCATTAAATAACTGAACCTACAACGTAGCAACACCGGGTCTAACAGAAGACTCTTACATCCCTACTTCTATTGTTCACTCACTCTTTCGGATCCACCATTTTTGTAACATGACTTTTTTGTAACATGACATTTGTAACATGACATTTTTGTAACATAACTTCCGTACCTGACTGTTATAAAGAGTGTTCGATGACAAAACGTTCGGCCTAGTGGTCAACGTACACGCAGGTGGATGGATTATGCAGCTGTTTGGTAGCAGCTCAATCTGCCTTTTCTTTGCGGTCCTGTTATTGTTGAATTGTTTTAGTCAAATCCCTGTGTTTATCTGTAAGTTTCAATTAAATGTTATTAGATCACTCATGCTACAGTTATCCAGTCGAGGAGACGTGACCACCACCTCAAACACTAGACCACAAGGATTCTGAATGCACATGGCATACAAGGCAGTCAAGACGGAAAGCGAATTAGTCACGACGACCGTATATGGTGGCTTCGGCGTTGAAACGAGTTAGCTTGTGAATGTGCATACCTGACGAATAACAACGACCACGAAACCGATTGTTTGCTCCGGTAAACCGTGACCACTAAACACACACTGATCATACTATCATACTTTCCATAAATGTGTTGTTGGTTTGGAAAACCGCTGATATGCCCAATCATCTAGATTAATGTACACACACCAACATTGGTCTGTTATCTTCCTTTCGCCCTGAATTTCTCAATTCTATTGCCCTTCCATTTTGGCTTTCCGTTCCAGGATTTTCAGTACTTGTATTTTACTGGTCTCCTTGGAAAACAACCGCATTTTCTTCTGATTCCTCGTTTATGCTCAGTCGAATAAACCCTAATCTCTCGTCCACTGTCAACCACATCCAGCTAGGTTGTTGTAATGACGCAATCACAGTCCCATGACCCGCGATATATAAAGTATATTTTGGTCTCGTCGTTGTCCCGTGGATCAGACTAAACATGACTTATGAGTAAGCTTGCGGAATCGTACATGGACCGCTAGCGTATGCGCCTTCCTATAATGGCTTTTGCTCCTTTTATTCACACGCGACTCCACATGACCTGAGTTGGTACCGCAACCATGTGCTTCACGAAATTGACAGTAACGTGAGCAAACTCTAACCGAAGTGGCGAATATGACGAAAATGAAAAAACAACTGTAGCGGTCTGCGGGTTACTTGTCAATTCGAATACCCATCGCTTCGACGAAAATGGTCGTTGTGGTTCATGTGAGAAGATCGCTGTCAAGGGATGCAGCACCATAATAATAATAAATGGTGATAGATTGTCATGTGTGCTGATTATGAAGAAGACTGTAAGTGACATTCAGCCAGTAATATTATAATCTCATTCTGGAGTAATCTACAGGCTGTAGTACGCTTTAGAACCGTAGTTACCTCTGTATTGCTAATCATTTATTTTTGCTTGCAGTTTCAGGCGTTTGTGCCTTCAGGCTTATCTGATGTATGTTTAACGTTGCGTTCCATCGTTCACAATAACATTGCCGAACTTTCTTGTTGACCACACATGTTGGAAGGTCTCTTCGTCGTTCATTAGTATGGACGTCTTCGGCATATGTGATATTGTCATTTTTTCTCTCCTCACTGTGTACTGTTACACAGACAGCTTAGCGCGTTCTCAATACGCTGGGTTTAATAATTTTCCGTATCGACTTGTGCTTGCTTCGGTGAGGCACGGGATTTTAGTCGAGAATTGTCAGAAACCAGGGGTTGCGCTCAGTACATATAGCGATGCGTTGAGTGTGATCTAGGTGTTTTCACCTGGGAAGATTTTTGTCTAACATGCTTAGTGATCGAATAGCTGAACCCCGGATGGTATTTATTAATCTCCACCATCTCTCACCTACACAACGTTGGTACTCCATTAGATTAAATTTGGCTTGCTTGTACGGGTGATGTTTCGGGTTTGACTATTTGTGAATCAGTGGCAGTGCGCGCGTGTAATTGATACACTGCATACGCGATAATAAAGCTCGCGTCTCCGAAACAGACAAGTCTGGTATACTAGTTGACGTGTTGAGTTTGTTACACAGACTCCACTGAGTTAGACACGTTTCGCGAATGTCAGCTCATCGCTCAAAGTACCGTACGCTTTTCGAGTCTCCCGAGTTAGGCTGGCAATACAGTCAGGTGTTCAATGCATAGGTTGGGTTTTTAGACAACGTTTGAATTCCGTAAGGTGTCAATAGGCTGATCGAGGCTAGATGAAATCGAAGTAAATGACACTTTGTGTGACTTTGTTTCTTCTAAGTTTCCCCCAATTTCTTGCTTTTCTATTGTATTGTAGTGCCTAGACTCGACGCATCACCTCACATAGTTTAGCGTAACCAGTCAAATACATTTAAGGTCATACACATCTGTGACTAAATGCGGAGACTTCCATATATGAATATTTGTTAACCTTATCTTGCTAAATGAGCATTACTTTCAATAGCATGTGCCACTACCTCTAACTTTCGCTTACTCTATTGTTTCGAGTGATAAGGATATTTTCCCAAGTCGTTTGCAAGGCTTTTTCGACGCTATCGTGGTCAGACAGGAACTATTGTTTTTCTTCTGTCTATCAAGATAGGCACATATGTTTTGATGGGGTTAGATTCCGCAAACATACCAATCAGAGAAAGAAGTGAATTCTGCATTTCTCTTCAAACTGTCCAGCCCCTCGCACGGTATGACCTAGCTCTGCTGTCCTACAGGAGTCAGTAAATTATCTCGTGGACCTCTTAATGAAGTGAAAATTCTGTTGTATTTTTCCAGGTGGCATTTCTGTTCAGTACTACTAATTTGTGTTCCTTGATTATGTCTTGCTCCTCACGTATGTATGGGAACTCTGTCGTTTTGTGTTTGTACGTCTTAACAAATCGTTTTTCTCTAGATTAGGCACCCCAATCAATCACGTGTGATTATGCGGCATACAGCATTGTTATGGTGTCGCTTTTTGTGACGATCAGCGTGCTCTTTCCATTATATGTAAATACCACCTGACCCATGCTCTGAGCGCACCTTACTTTTAACTACTATGGACTTCTCAGGAGGCTTGTTTCTGGGATCATTTTCATTCTACACATTCGCCATAAAAATGATAACAGCGACGATTATATTTGATCAATTGGTTCACGTTTAGTTAACAGTCTTCAATCCTGCTACGTTTTGCAGACTTATGTTGGCCGCCAAATACCGTCCATATTACCTAGAAAACCTGGCCGGTTTTAGTTTACATGGTTCATTTTCCCAGATTCTTTTTTGACAGTCCGTTTTCTTGTAATTCTACTTCTTCCTCGTGCTCCCCCTGCATAGCTCGTGTACAAGGTAGGACTTTGTATTTCATTGTGGGACATTGTGCAAGTGGAAGAAAGCTTCATTTCCGATGTTGATGGAGCATATCATGTTTCAGGTATGTTAATGTAATAACTGTGTACTTCATTGTGTAGTTACCTTTCGATTCGCCTGTTTCCGACCTTCAATCGACGAGGTCCTGTTAGGCACAGTCAAGTCATGTTCCAAGAGTGGAATTCGTGTATCTTTAAACTTTTTCGACGATATATATATTCCAGCAGACAAGATGCGTCATCCATCACGATTGTGAGGGTTTGCAACATGTTTCATTTTTTACCATTTCTAGTGATTACGAACAGGATTGTTGGATATGGGAATACGATTACGAGGGCGAGACGGCAGAGTTACGGATAGACAAGCAAGATACTATACGGTACGAAATCATCTGTTTTTAAATGTCTTGCAGTAGTCACACAGTCGTTTCCTTTTTATCGGCAATTTCCACTTGCCTTTAGCTAGAACTCTCGCGAATCTGAACCTATTGTCTATAAGATCGGTTTTAAATATTTGATGCTCAACACTTACGGGATGAGTTGGGCAAATACAATCAATCATTGCCAAATACACCTTACTCTTTAGCCAGCTCGCTATACTTGCTCTCCACACGTCTAAATTTTCCTTCCTTCATTGCTAACTCAGAAGCTCTCTTTTTTCGTTAATCAGCAGTGTGAATGTTGATATGAGTGTCTTTCCGTTGTGATGTTACCGACGAAAGCTATTGACTAATCTTTTCTTTCCCTAGCACAATCATCCTTGTCATGCAACACATTAGGTCTATCGTTGCTACTCTTGAATTCATAAGTTCTATAAACTGGCGATCCTTTAATGTGCATTCATTAATGGTTACCGTCATCGTTTTCCAGTATGGTATCTTGCAATGCCCGAAGCCGAAGAACATCAATTTATAGATCACCATTCGAGGTTCCACTTGCACACCGATCCAGTACATGCTGGAATAAGTACGACCGTAGATTGATGTGCGTTAGACAACCAACCGACTTAATATGTACCCTTCGCCAACTACTGCCAGAAGCAACGACAGCTTGAGCCATAGTGCCCACACATAAGGTTCATCGTTGAAAATAGTGTCTGCACCCTAGAACTCTTCTCCGTTGGTATATGCTGCTCCTCGAAGATGTGTATTCAAGACTAGTTCTGTCGTCAGCTTCACACCCCCATCTGTTTCTGGTAATGCTCTACCTGTATCATATCAGACCTCTGGAAACAGGTATTTGATATTTGACGGTATTGCGCTGAGTGTTGTGATCGAAATCACCCCGTTAGACTATACTTTGGTTGTCTGTGGGCATTAAACAAGTTGCATGATTACAAGTACGCCGTGTGTGTTGCGTCGGTTTAGCCTGTAAAAGATTGTGCTCTGGTGTCATTTTCAGCATTTTTGGCCTCAATTTGTTTCCGTAACCCCTTTTTATGTATCCAGAATTTTCGTGATTTTAGTTGAATACTTAATTACTCGAGTCGGCTCCGAAGAATTCCGCTTTGTTAAGCGAAACAAACGTTTTGAATTTTTGTTCGAACTGTGTTTCTGTCTGGCGTTTACACACTTGGCGTCTGTTTCTGAATTGGTTACAGCGACCAGAGCCAAAAGGTTGCCTGCACACAGATGTCACCGCAAGTAGCCCCGGCTCTGCAAACGTTCCGAAGCCAGGATAGCTCCGGAGGAATGAGACCAGAAGGCTTCTCTACTCCAGCCGTTCACTGCCGGCTAGCCAGATGATAGGCTGATGTGAAAGTGAAACTGTTACCTCTCGGAAACAAACACAGAGAGGATTTGTTAGTAAGATAAAAGCAAAAGCGGTACCGAGCATATGACGCGAGAATAATTTCAACTTGGAAGTGTATAATAATGCCTCCTGTATAAGAAAGGTATGGAAGTCAAAGATTTGAATTTTTGCCGAGGGTCAAGTAAAACGTTCAGTACACAGTGCACCAGAAAAGCCGTAGGGAAGAGCAGGCAACAGAACACCACTACCCCAGTCTCAGAAAAGAGAGCTGGCGGTTTACCAAGTGACGTGATTGTTGGCTGATACCAGTGGAAAAGTATGCGCTTATTAACACTTGGGTTATCCTGCTTCTAATGCTCCCTGTTCACTCCTGGTTGACAGTACGCTGTGGGTACCTTAGTGACCTACTAGTTCGATATGATCAGTGCATTCGCTACAGCACCACATGATCACGTCACTACAACTGATGTTGCCTATAGTTCTTTTGCGTGACTGCCGTTTATTGGACGCCAGTCCGAATCATACTTCTCCGTGTGGCGCATTTTCAGGTTGCATTCTCTCAACTTCCAGGATCCATATTACATCACGAAAGACTTACTTCGATAACGTTCTTGTACCGCAACTCTTTCCCATCGAGTTTCTGCCTACATGCTGTTAGCTACTTGTGTAAAATCTGTTTTAATCCTCCAACTCACGTGTTCTAATCAACGAAACTGATCGGTGAAGTGTCCCGGTGCTCGAAACTTTGCCTTACCACCGAATGCTCAAGATACGCCTTAAACACTCAGATACCCTTCCCTGGGTTGATACGATGTCCAGGTTTCATTGTCGTACAACAGCGTGGACAATATCATTACCCATCAGACAATCAGTTTGGTTCTCATCTCCAGGCTGCAGTTCCTCCAGACAGGTTTCCCGAGATGTTTGAAAGCAGCGCTAGGCTTTATCACACGGACCGGTACCTCGTGGTTCACTAACGGGTCTGTCGACAGTTTGGTACTCAAGTAGCAGACGTTTCTGCGGCCATCTATCTGGAGGCATGACACTGTTATCCGGAGAAGACCGACGGAAAGAAAATATCCTACCTTTATTGGTATCCAAATCAAAGGTGGTTTCATGGTCGCAAAAATCCGTGGCCATTAGCTACAGTTCTTCACTGTGAGCAAGCAGCTCACTATCATATGCAAACAGCAGCATGCTAATGACCGAGTTGCGTAACCGGTTTGGAACACCAAAATGTCGTGTACACGACAGTGCCATCCTTATGGTGTCGCTCGGAGTTTTTGAGGAGCGACTCTTGCTATTAATCAGGTTTAAGCCGAGTAAGGTTGGAGCTAAAATGCAACCTTGCTTCACACCGATGACTATCGAAATCAGGAGACGGCAGTCCACCCGACAGCGCTTTAATTATATACAGGATCTTACTGTGACCACGCATATTAAACGACACCGTCCACAGCGCCTCATGACTCACGGAGCTACACGGTTTGGGGGAGTTTAATAGCTGGCAGCGTACACAGCACTTCAGCAGCTGACGAGTGACGAACATCACGTCAATCGCACTGCGACTTGCCTGCAACCTACATTGCTTCTCGAGAACATTGGTCCCCAAGGTTTCTGCACTGAGCTAATCGAGCTGGATTCCTACCGAAGCCTTTCCAGCACATCGGACTAAATCTCTAATAGCTGTTTGTGCTCCGCTAGTTCCTCGTACCTTCAAACAAAGGTACGATATGTGCATCCTTAATATCGTTTCGGACTGCTTCCTGTTCTTTAATGCAGTGAACAAACTGGAGCACGGCACAATCCAAAACTGAGTCGTCACGCTTCAAAAAATCTCCTGGCAGCTCGTATTCACCCCCCAGCCTCTCCATTTAACTATGGTCCGATGGCTATCTGAACCCCGGCGAGGTCCGGGGCGTGAGCGTTCGTCTCTGGTGGCTTATTGTAGCGGTTTATTCACTGTCCTCCAGTCAGTGGTAGCAAGATGATTTGGTATGCTGCCATGATGTTTGTGCCAGATCCTCATGATTTGTTTCCATTGTGTGGACAAAAAGCCAGAGTCCCCATCCACTGATGTTTTGTGGACTAGACGGATGGGTCAAACATCGCTTTCAGCGAATTGTATAACTCGATCTGCTTACCGCTGCATCGGCCCACCTCCGGCTCAACTGTTCTGCTGCCTTACCGTGCTAGTCAAGCTTGTGCACTGCATTGGTCCAGAGAGCTATGGGACTATGACCTCAATCCTTATGGGTAAAACCGTATCCGACAGACCAAAGAGGAAGTCAGACAAGAAATCGGTTACATTCATAGGGTCGGTTGTATGTCGTACTACTGGCCGCGTAGGAGTGCTTAAGTAGTGGGGCATGATCCTGTGGACATACAGTAGAACTACCTGTATAGTTACACCGTTGTCTTCCAATTAAGGAAAAGGAGTTTTAGAAAAGGTATCTACAAACAAAAGAGCACCTCGATCGCCCCAACGAACCAGTTCACTCATTTTCACCTTCTTCCTCCTCTGCCGTTTATTGTTTCCTCTTCAAACCAAGACAAATGGCAAACGTTGGCGCTTTTAACGTCCACACTCTTCGACAAATAGGTCAGCAAGTTGCTCTAGCTAGCACCCTCTCGAGTCTGGAACTGGATGTTTGTTGTGTCTCCGAAACGTGTCGTTACGACCCTGGTATTGTCCTTCACTTGATTTCGCCCTTGTGGTGCTATGAGTTAGTGGTTCTTTTTCAGGGCCTCCGGTGGCGATGAAGCCAATTTCGTGGTCAAGCCGGGGGTGGCGATTGCGTTGAGGTGTAGGGCAGAGCAGGACCAGTTCGACTGGATCCCAGTGAATAGTGGCCACAATTGCTATTTCGGTTGGAGTCTGTGGACACAGACCGGAGAGGTGTCGTTTATTTGTCATATGCATATGCTCTAACTGAAAGTGGTCCAAGTATGATTGAGGACGCTTTCTGCGTTACCCTCTGATCTTTTGAGATAAACTAAGCACTCAGACCTCATTGCACTTGTTGGTTGTATGAGCGTACAACTGGACAGGAAACGGCTAAGCGGTGCGTTTGGTGTCCATGGGTGGTGTATTGGCAATGGCGATCGACTGTTACAGTTATGCGCATTTCGCGGGCTCTGTATATCGAGTAGAGCGTTTTAGCACGATCGACGGTGATGAATGACTTGGAGACCACCCTGTGCAACTGTACCGTGTGCACAAACTGATTATGTCATCGTCAGCTGTCGGTGGCGCGATCCCATTAGAGATTGTGGTTAATTTTGGATTAAGCACTTTGACTCGGATAATGCGGCTGTTCGTGCCTGCTTAATTTGATCCCTTATTCAGAGGTCATCTGCTCACAGATGTGAAGTGTTCATTTGATAGCGTTGGCATTTGAAATGTTCTAGATTGATCCAAGCAAACTTCAGATGTTACCTTTCGGGTCAACCATCTTGGTGAAACCCAGTCTCGTTTAGGTCACAAGATTGAACTGATATCAGGTCGTCCGGATATTGGTTGACTGTTTCACCTGTGCTCGTAATACAAGCTATTGTTGGTCAGCACAAGTTCAGGGCATTATGCACGTCACCTGCAACATTTGGCGGTGTTTCTCTACGAGGCGGACTGGGACTCAGATAGCCCAATCTGGTTGTTCTAGACTGCGTGATTCCATTCTGGACTGCCGCTGTTGTTGGAACACGTTGGTACGTTTTCGTTTCGTTCTTACTTCGATTGAATGCCAACCTCACCGACCACAACGGTTGTTGGGACACTAGCCACACCGTCGGTAAAACACAAGTACCAAACTAGTCTAGAATGCAAGGTCAGCAGTTCTGAAGACTCCCTGTAGTCTTTGATTGTTGTTGAACCTAAATTTTACAGGCCATTCAAGCCACATGT
Source organism: Paragonimus westermani (assembly GCA_008508345.1). Taxonomy (NCBI): domain Eukaryota; kingdom Metazoa; phylum Platyhelminthes; class Trematoda; order Plagiorchiida; family Troglotrematidae; genus Paragonimus; species Paragonimus westermani. The sequence goes on along the minus strand of QNGE01000956.1, from coordinate 189,612 downwards.
AGTATAGCATGTGGCGCGTTCGTTTGTTGGTTAAACGAGCATCTTCTTTTTGAGAAGTCTCTGGAGATGTCGGATGTTAGACGGAATGTTCATTATGACAGTCCGCTTATCAAGTTCAAGAGAGGCATCCGTTAGGATCTGAAGCGTAGCCTGGTCGTGAGGTTTGGCTAATGGAATAAGTTGAGGAAATGGAAGTCACCTTTGTTTTGGAGAACACTGACAGAGTCTTTAACGTTACCCGTGCCACTGGCCACAGGCGACTATCTGAAGCTGTCAGCGAAGGAAATGTCATTTTTATCCATAGTAGGTTCACACTGTTAGACCACCAGGCAAAACACTTTGAATACCGACTTACCTTGCTTGTTTCTACTATGGTAACACTCAGGCTTCCAACGTAGTGCGCTGGCAGGAAGATTCAGCAACACCGACCAAAACTGGAGTCTGATTTTGTATTTTGGTTGTCAGACGCAATTGGGCTGCTGGTCCAGATGATCTCCTGTTAGCGCTACTCAACAAGGGTGGGGACGAAATTAACAGGGTCTTTCATCTGATTGCTTTAACTTGTGCGGACGACGGAGAACGTCCCTCTCTTCAGGGGTCACTCGATAGTAGTTCTAGTGTTCAAGAGGCTCTCACGAAGACCATAGAGAATACATTGGTGCAGTCATCACTAGGGTTCCGAAATCCATCCCACTTCGTCGACTCATTGAAACTCGAGGGGTATACATCAGCGAAGAACAATTAAGTTTTCGTTTTGGGCGAGGGTGCATTTGTTAAATTTTCACTTCGCCTAATTCCGGGGCAGCGTCATACGTGCCGCCGGCCTACAATTCTCGCGTTTCTCGACTGAAAAAGTGTGTTCGATTGAATGAATCGGTTAACACTCTTAGAGGCGCTTAGATGCACAGGTCTACTGACCAAGTATGTGAACATACCTTCAGCACTTTATTCCCATGCTTCAATTTAGGATAGGGTTCACGGTGAAATGTCTTACAGTTTCAATAGCAGCTGTGGCGCACATCAAGGTTGTCTACTTTTACCGCTTTTGTTTAATTTTGTGATAGGTGATATGGTGAAGGACTGTCTGCGGTACTCATAAGATGATGCCAGTGTGAACCTTTTATCTAGTGGAAGATTAATTGTTCTTGTTTATGCTGATGACAAGGTGTTGTTTGACAATTTCGAAGCAGCACATAATGCCGGAAGCTATCCCGCACCCTGCTAAACATTTCGGAGTGTGCATTGCAGTCTCCAAATGCGAAGTGCCTCTGCAGGGTCGCTGTGATTACGTGGGTTTAGCGTTAGATAATGAAATCACAGAGGTTATTGGCCGGTTTGTATACTTGGGAATTTGTATCTCCATCAGCGAAGATATTAGGAGTGAGTAAGAAGTGCATATCTTTAGGGCTAGGGTAACATTCGTCAATCTAGGACACCTCTGGCGACGGATAAGTATCTGTCTGAGGCTTAAGGGTGGCGTATGGAAGGCTACAGTGAAGGTTGTATTACTGATGAGTAGTCGGGGATTTGGTTTATTTTCAAGTTGATCATCACTCACATTTGATCGCAGCGTTCGCATTCAGATAGACTTTCCAGCCAGCCTTTACTTTAAAGCAGCGAAACTTGTGAGCTGAGGAAGAAGACATGAATCGTCTTCGAGCATTTCACCGTCAACACCTACGATTGTATCGGTTGGCACCGGCGAGCATGCTGTGAGACATTTGGGATGCTAGTATTTGCTAGTGAGTGTCGATTGAGTTTTTTGTTTAATCTTTTGGTAGGACCGACTTACGCGGCTATATCATGTATTACTGATGCCGACTGTTCATCTGACACGCTTAACGTCTTTTGTCAATGCAACGGCCAACTGGTATAAAGTGCAAGATAGACAAATCGTGGATTAGCGTAGAAAAGTGATACAGTTCACTACAGTGTTAGCCACCGTGTGTCGCGCTCCTCTGGCAGACTGGTGTCGTCGCGACCAGCTGGGAAATTTTAGTGAGATAGCGGCCAGTTGGGTTCCCTGGCGTGAATGTTATTGTTTGATCGAATTGTGAAGTGTACTTAAAGACGCAGAGTGGTGAAGCTCTTATGGAATCAGTTGCGTTGCAGATGATGCTTTACTTTCACACGTGGATCGGTTGTTTGGTTGCAAAGTGTGGACACCTTGATGTTGAATGTTTGAATGTAGACGTAGCAACCTTTAATAATGAGGTTCCTTTTCCTCTCCTTGGCCCATTGTTGATTTTTTTATCCAGTGATTGTATGGCAGTTAAGCATCACTGAGGACCACTGATGTATTACTGTCTGCGCTGCTGGTGACGACGGATACGAGTAGCTAGTTGCGGTTTTATTCCCCTTATCTAGCTCAGTTTGCCAGTGTTTTGCTTCAGGAAACACTAGCAAACTGTTTAAGCTCATCCGTGCCACTGATCCCAGGTGACCATCTGTGAGTGAACCTATCAGCGAGACTGGAGACTAGGTGAGATGGCGGCTAATCGAGCTCAGTGGCCTGAATGTTGTCGTTGTTTGGCCGAGTTGTCTGAGAAGTGAGTGCATCTAATGACGCGGAGCAGTGAAAGCCGTAAGGAAGCTGTCTCGCTGATGACGCCTTACTCTCACTTGCAGCTCGGTTGTTTGTTTGCAAGGTGTAGGCACCTTGATGTTGAATGTTTGAATCTGGGCATAGTAATTTTCAGTAGTTAGGTCCCTTCCCGTCCCTTTCTTTTTTTCCTTCCCTCTTCCTATATATGTTTTGCTTTTTCTTCATGGTTGTGTGTGTACTGCTGTCTGTGATGATGATATCTAGCACATCCCGAGGTTCTGATTGGCTAAATAAACAATAGGATCTATCAGACACGCTGATTGTTCGTAGTCCGAATACGCGTTACCATTCCGTGTTTCCGTTAATACGTTTACTTACAGTAAGTTACTTACTATGCGTACGATAGGTCTGTTCTAGGAAGACGTGTGTCTGATTGGCCTGAAAATCAAAGTGGTCTAATTAATCTATATTGGATATAAAGATGACGCTGATGTCGAGCTGAACTTGTCATAAATTTTTTTGACTCAAGTTGCTTGATCTTCTACCTAACACTACCAGATCACGCGTAGACAGAATGGCATTGTGGGCTTTCCAAGGCAAGGCGGCGGACATAAGTGAAGTGTTGTGAGTTCCAAGAGGTGATAGCACATTTATAGAATCAACAGGAGAAATCAAAAGAGAATGAAAGGAAAAAAGTTAGCAAAGGCAACAATAAACATCCACAGTTCTACACTGCACTCGATTTATGTTTGTCGGTGGTTTGCTTGATAATTCTCCCAAAAAGAATATGTTTACTAATGAAAAGAACAATAACAATATGAACAGCATTCTTGCAATTGACTTCAGCTTGCGACCATCTCTCTTAGCGTTTCTAGTTAGTAACACTATATCCATTGGGTTCCGGCGGGAAAAAAAACCAAAAAAGACCAGAACTAATGTCGATTATTACACCAGGGCTTTATAATCGGAGCGTGGCAACAGGAACGGGAAGTAGACGTGACGCATACGATGCAATTGGAGTCACTCCCACGCCAATGACACTGACTGAGACACCAGCGTCTGCACACAGATGATTAGTCACTGCTGATACTTCCATGAATGCCAGTAGCTTTAGGTTTCGATTGCGTGGCAACACGATGAACCATTATTTTTACTAGAACACATATACTGCACGTGGTCTTTGCTTTCGTATTCAGTCAAGCCTTACGGTTACCTCACCTCGGAAGGGAGCATTTAATTTAAGCTCCTCTTTCATTGGAGCTCATCAGTAACACGCACATCTTTGTCCGGTCTGGAAATTCTATTGCTGCCCTCGTGTTTGTAAGAGTAACATGTTAACCACAATGTTAGGAAGCTCATAATAAGGATGATGGTTTATCCACAAGCTTGGGTACTTACGTAGTGATAACGAATCAACCAAATATTGTTTCTCGGAACAACCAGAACTACATTTTTAAGTAACCTGCCGAAACCGTGAGTAGTAGCTGTGAGATTCTTTTTCTGTCTCTTCGGAACAGTTTTTGTTCCAGTGGTATGGCGAGTAGCTTGATTATCATTATCCCGTGTATTTTCCATTCTCACCTTCGTGTGTTTAATTTTTCCATTCACGATTTCCATTCTGTAGATATTCATCTAGACTCGAAATCGATTACGTGTTTATATGTATTTCGAATATATATGAAATTTTGTCTTATGGGAAACCATGTGATTTCTTATTGTTCTATTCACAAATTCATTCGAAAAATCGCTTGTTTTAAACTTCGAATAAGCTTAGAGATCATTTCTGTCCAAATGGTCGCTACTCAAAACCAACCAATCGTATCCTCTGCAAGTACTTGTAAAACTTGTTCAACCTTTTGGAAAGCATCTGAACAGGACCATACGGTATATACTATGGATGAAGTGATGTTCTCGAAATTGTGATATCTTTTCCTGGGCGTTGTCGTTTAGAATGTGTAACGGAATAACTGACACGTCATATTCGTCATTATGGGTTTTATGAATTTCGTCACTGTACCAGGTGTCAATAGGATTTATGGTGTTTAACCGATTTCCACCATATGCATTAATCATTTTGGAATTTCAGAATTATTGAAGTTGAACGTCGCTCACATTAGGGTAGAACTTTTCCACTCCCATCGACTTCTCAACCATTCCCTTTTGAATGGAAGTATTAAACTTTAATCTCGTATTTGGGGGATCTCATCAGTAGCTGTGACCGAAATCTGAACTCTTGTACACGTTCTCATGAGGCGGTTGTGCTGACCACTGTGCCGTCGACCTTACATCAACTGCGACCAAAAACTGTTCAACAGGCCTTATGAAATCAGGGAGTTCAGCTTGACTGAGAAGTTTTGATCACAGGGTTATCGATTGTAGCTGTCAAGCGCTGACTGCGTCTCTTATCGAGACAATCGATCAGTCTGATCGTTGCTTGCAAGTGAGAATGTTTGCACGTTCACATACAGTAGTTCAATCACGTCCGACGTGTGATCAATGAGGCAGTCGCTAGCATGTGAGAACGTGTACTCTAGTTCAAACCCTGATCCTATCAAGGACAGGCACCACTGATGAACTCTAATCAGGAAACTGGGATCAAACTGTTCGTTTAAAACGGAGCTGACAAGAAATTTTATGTGTTTTTGAAAGTTGTGTTCGCTCGTAGGTGGTGTTCATTTTAAATATTTCAACTTCCCCTCTGAACTGTTGAATACAGCCACTGTTACAACTGATATTTGCTCTCAATATTTGGATCACCTGAAACAAGATGCAACCGTCTTACGTCTGACGTTTTTCAGTAGATAGTGACATACTGTATTCAGCAGGACAGACTCGATGGAAGGTGAACATTTTGGACAAAACCACTCTATTCCATTATCATCACTCATGAATGGTTGCATCCCTTGGCAATTCTCTAAATCGCATTAGAGGTAGTGAAAAATTCGAAACCACTATTACGTTCAAATCTGGCAGTCAGGACTATATGCACTAAAACTCTTTTTTCAGCCAGGGGGTTGAAAAGTTAATTTGCAGGCGGGCAGCTATAATATCTAGTAGTGAAAAGTATGCAACAATGATGTTCGGACTTTTCTTCTTGAAATCTTTATTTTTCGGTACCAGAACTATATACTACTGCTATGCATTCTCTGATGAAGTCTGGATTAAACACAGTCTTCCCGACTAATTGTTATTGCTTTTCAACATCATTTTCTGCTATATAAAATAATCAAATCATATAATGAAATACCAGATTCTTCTTATGTAATGGCATGTTGTCAAATGACCCGGTCGCTGATAATTGTGTATGACCGTGCCGTCTCTATCTGTACTCTCTCTATACTCCATTAAGATTTCGCGTCGTTGAAGAGATCTGGCGAGATCCAAATCCAGACGGGGAGAAAAATCCGGTCGAATCAGGTCCAGACGCGTCAGCAACAAGTACCATGAACGCATTAAATAACGAACAACTTTCCCCATCTACTCCATATGCCTTGATCGTACGTGTCTTGATTTGTATTTCTGGTTGCATTTGGTGACCCTGCTGTGTGTATCACGTTTGCCTCTCGATGAACTGTTGTGAACCCTCGACGAAATACGCTGGTTTATACACGGTAGAGTAATGCGATTAGTATAAATCGGATTCTCCTCGTCGTAATAATTAACATGGAAAATCTTGGTCCCGAAAAATAACGCAACGCTCCTCGTTAATTGCTTCTAAGACAAACCAAAAGACGGGTGCAAGAAGCGACCTTGTTCCGCTCCAACAACGTCTGTGACAAGGAGAAAATTGCAAGGTGGTGCATAGCGACCTACAAACATTCTCGAATCAGAAAATCGAAGGACAGAATGCAAATAAGTAGTTAAGGTCACTAAGCCACCAGTGAGCATATCGGGATAAAGGCCGAGCGGGTTAAAAATAGCGAGGGTTACCCCTCGACTGTGCACGACATTTCTGTCCATTCTGATTGGATAAAATCGTTTTCTCGAGGAGAGGGTTGGTTTTGGACGGAAAAAGTCGGATTCCTCCCAGATGACTCTGTCTGAAATGGAACCTTTGCTGTACACTACCCACCGATTGGGACGCGATAGGTTGTTGGTTTTGGTATTTCTTATACAGTTTCTTATCCACAGTCATTTCCATTTTACTAGTTTTCTTCAGCCATGTTTTTCACGGCATCCAACTTTCAATGTTATCAGGACCGTCCTGCACAACACCACACCTGTTCATTTCGCAACCGAACAGCTATGTATCTTGCGGAACAAGTGGTGTGACACGGTTATTACTCGTGTGTACCCGTACTCCTGGCGAACTGACTGGGTCATTTGTATTAGGATTCGGTTACTGGTCGACCTGTCATCTAACGGAGATTTTATACGGTATACTACCCGTATGTATCTCAAGCGCATAAACCGGGACACGGAAGTGTCAAACTTTTCACGACCTTACCAGTATGGATATCACAATAGCTTGGCGCCGGAAATTCGTAAAACGAAATAATGGCGGACAAAATTTACACACAAATTAACGCGATAACTAACAGCCACAACGGCTAGTTTAATCATGAGTTCTTAATATTTTACTACTTCCAACCTCCTCCCCCAGTGCCTCCGTGATCGTTCCTCTCAAATATCAAAACCGTATACGTGTATAGAGCTGTAAAACAATATATATAAAGTCTTGATGGTTCTATGCTGTTGCTGTTAATGTGACTACTTAAAAACGGTGTGACGAACAAGTTCGTATTCAGTTATTCGTTTTTATGATTAAACGCATCACATTATCACTTCTGCGCACCAATCATTATCGCGGTCAACAGTAAAAGAGGAAGTTTGGTAAGGCCAAAAGTGTCACTGCCGAGTGCCAACTGATACGATTGTTGGAGCATCGGATCATGACCGGTTTGCAGAGTGAGGGTTGGTCAAGGTAGTTCCAAAGGCTGAACACAATGTTTTCATTTGCTAGGTTATATGGGCAAATTCGGATGGTTTTTAGCTGTGAACAGAGTTTGTCGTCTCACTAATCTTGATTGAGCAATCTTTATGTGACAGATTAATGTGTTGATGTAATGATTCGGATCCACCAGGTGTGTTGGTGATTGACTTTGAGCCAGCTTGAATTGTGTTCAAGAACCCGTTCAGCCAAACGGTTGGTCTAGCGGCTAACGTAATTGTGTTCAAACAACCCAATTAAGGGTTGCACATAATAGCAGGTTGCAAAAACAAGCACTTATATTTTAGACGTGAATATCACACTGAACTGGAGGTGTGATCGACACATTTCAGTGGCGCTGATGCCAAGCCACTAAACCTACTTGTTCGTCACTGTGTTTTCGTTACTATTTTTAGAAGTTGTCTATGGCTTGGTTTCCATATCCCCAAGGATTGTGGATGTCCTCGGTTAGGAAACAATGGGTTAGAGTGAGCTGTAATATTAAGTTGAACAGGTTAAGGACAGTGTTTTTGAGTGATATCATAGTATGAACGGAATGGTCGTTAATGTTCGGAGATGGAGGGAACTCTGTTGTGCCTTCGATGATGTTGCGTGATTGGTTTCCAGAAGCTGTCCTGTCGGAATCACCGTTTGAGCTGTTGATTTCAGCCGTGCCTCTTGTCATCATTACTAACAGCACAATGTCTCGGTGGTTCACGCCGTTGTTTAACTGCCGTAAAATCAAACCATATCTAAACTCGTGTATATTCAATATCATGATGATTACGACAACACAATTGCAAATGAAGATGAGACATCATCAACAAAACAGTTTTACTGCGTTCACTGCTTCTCTCCAACTCCACTTATTTCACAGGGAACTCAGTCAGACAGCAGTGATACCCACACAATTGAGTTGATTAACTGTCTTCTCTCCTTACATTTCCGGTCATTGACTCTGTGATTTACGATAGCCTCATGTCGGGGAATATGAATCCGGTCTAATTAAAAACTTTTCTCCTAGTTTGTGAGATGTTGATTTGTACGCAAATCCAATTGATCGCCATATCAGTCGTTTTTTCCGGGTTTCAGCGATGACTCTTGTTCAATCGTCCGCTCTATTACTTTTGATATATTTAGTAGCATTACATGTGGCTTTTGGAAACTTCTCGCTTTTGATTTCCATTCTACACGGCATGCAACATCAGCTGCCTACTAAACGGATGACGCGGTCAGTTCATCGTGTCCACCGACACGCGTGATGCCCAATGTGGCTTGCTCGCTCGATTTGCACCCCAGCATACCCCGACCTGTTGTAGTTAGGCTTTTAGGCGCCTGGCTCAACGTTAAGCAGCAAGTATTGTAAAGACATTCGTGATGGAAATCACTGCTGCGTTTACTGGTGATCATAAATTGTCATACGTTTCGTCTTAATGGCTGGTGCACTATGATCTGGACCCCCAGAAACGTTTGGACTGAGCAACGTGCTCCGTACTCATCTTGCACCCTTCTTTTCGAAGAATCATCAAACATTCGGGGATTCAGGTAATTCAAACAAGCTGAGGTACTACAACTCGTATACATAACGCGAGTTGCCGTGAACTGTAACTAATCAGGTCAAACTTAAAACTTTCGTTGACCATTCTGTATCTTGACTGAAGTTTGAGGATTTCGGTTGATGGCGGATTCAGGTACATCTTTCGCCTAGCCCACTTCGAAAAAAGACACTAGACTCAAAATTGAGCCATTAATTATGCTTATCTTCATTTGGACCGAATATCTCCTTTTGAACTGAACTGAGCCCATCGAACGGCGTATCTCTATTCGAAGTTTATAGTCAAATGTGAGTGGCGTTCAGTTAATAATATTCTTTGTGTATGTCCATTTTGTTAGTCAACCGTTTCTGATTCACTTGTACTATGAAAACAAATTATTCCACTTGGTTCTGTTGCCTTGTTGCAGTCCCGGAATAGCTTGAACTGCTAGTAAGCCGTATAAGTCAGAAAATTAGTTGAATGTAGAACATGCTGCGAAACGTCTTGGTAATCTGTCACATCGTGTACCCCAAAGACTGGTTATGGATTCTTCTCTGTTTAGTTGCCTTGTCACTACTTTCTTCCGTGCAGGCTTGTAAAATATACAGCTCTAAGATCTTAACATTCATTCAAGTTAACTACCTCCGTACTTAAGTTCACTCATCGACATTGGTCGTCATACTGTGCGTCATTTGTTCTGTTTCACGTCATCCGTTGGGTTCTGCATGCTGATGAAGTTTTCTTGTTATCTGTTACTCCTGGTCATGTAGTTACTTATACATGCAGATTATATCCGTCCTATTCACGCGGTATTTGAAGTGCTTTACTTTGTACGTGTGAATTGATTCTACTGTGTTGTAAGCAGATGGAACACCCTTCAGTGGCTTAATTAGTTGGTGTGAGGTCCCCATCATTTCGTACACGCCCCTATGTATTAGGTTCTTCATCGTCGGTCCCAGAGTAACCACTGGTCTTACGCCCAGTGAGCTTGAATTCTACGGTTTTTGTCACTGCCAACAATGATAGTTGTCACATTGTTCGAGTCCCAAATATATCGACTGTTCCTAACATCTGTGTATATGGACAACCTGATCCGTTTGAATCAGTGCAGCTCATCGGAGCAAGAAGTCTATGGTATGAACGAGCTATAATGCCGTTCCATTGGATTCACCTTAACGAGTCAGTAATCAGATTGATATTGGGTCTCCCATAGTTATGGTTTCAAAAATCCCGTATCTGTTGCTACCTCATTCACATCCATTATCTGCTCTCATGCAAGTGTATTTCCCCCTGTAAAATGGTTTCGGATTGATCCATTTTTACCACCTGCATTTTCCAATGTAACAATCACCGATCATCGGTCGTGTTCTCTCTTGTTTTTCATTCAGGGCTCTGTGGTCGCTGATGGCTTAGGTGTCACTTGTTGGTGGGTCAACTGATCTATGTTCTCCTTGCTGTCCCATTTGTACAGTGCATTCTTCTCCATTAACATCCATAAAATCTATCATGTGCTTGATTTTTTGTTCAGTCTCATACCGGAGTTCGGAACGTCTTAACTCTTACAAGTCATCAACTTCCACGTAACCTGCTGACATGTTTCTCGAACCTGAACGCAAGAGTATCCGAGGTGGCGGGTATCGTGTCCACCAAATTGCCCATAGTCTGAGCGGCACTCCACAACCCGTCACTGTATGCGGTATGTACAATATGGCTGACGGCATTCGTGTCCTAACCAGCGTGCTACAGTATCCAAAGCTATGTTTCGCTTACGCTCACAAGTGGCTTGTGTTAGATCACTTGTTTTATCCACACCGCTTGTCCAGTGTCAATGCGAAATGATAAGATCGTTGAATAGACAACCAATTTAAGAATGTGCTCGCTGGCTTCCATCTAGCTAGATCACCATTTCACAGTATCACTGTCATCCTACACGATAGAACGCCGTTACAACGATGGTCGCGCTGGTAGAATAGTATTCGTACCGTTGAATAACAGGTAATATCCACACTGTTTAACTCACTTTATGCCTTCCATCATACAGCATCATCTTGTTCCGACGTACACATTGCTGTCTTTTTTATATGGTCTGTAATAGGGGACCTGCAAATGGGATATTTCACGAAGAAAACAATTTCATCGAACATACATCCAAATACGTTCGACGAACTGTCGGTGACGATTTTTAGTGATGATACACACAGCTTTACAAGTTTCGTTTTAATTTTGTCAATGTTTGGTGAGGGTTTAACGAACGACCACTCTATATTCTTCTGGAGTGATCGGGCAGAGACGCAAACTTAAGTATTGACTTTACTGGGTGGAACCACAAAGAACATTGGAGTACACTCTGGCTAGGAATTCGTGAATGTGATATTGACAACTGTGGTATCTCTGAAATATTGTTATTTGCAAATGAGTGTTGCTGTTTGAGGTATCTTTGAAACGTATACCTCTTGTGTCGCTTTTATAAGTAAATCCCTGTTACCACTGGTGTTCTTGGCTCATGGTAATGAGTCGGTGCGGTGATCCTGCTGAACTCAATCTCGTCTTTTTCTAACCACACACCTACATTTCGTTCATTCATACTGTAAAACCGTATGAAACTAGCCGCTTGTGATGTTATTTCTGACAATTCTAAATTATCAAGTTTATCTGGATGCGAAGGCTATGATCAAACGTGAGTAGTGTTCAACTTGAAAATAAACCAAATCCACGACTACTCATCAGTTATTCTAGATTAACAGCCCGATGAACTTTGTTGGGATTTGTCTGACACCAAGAGCTTCGACGGTGCATTAAGCAACACACAGACAGGAACTAAGTGTAGGTCTGCTTACCTTGATCAGCACTGTCGAGCGATATACGAAGTCAGGAGTGACAGCTCGGACCGCCGGTCGCTTTCATTATGGTTTACGAGGAAAACGGACATGGGATCTGTCAAACAATCACGCTTTAACTCATTAATGTGGCAGCCCATAAACTCTAGTAGTAGGCAGTTAGTGCTTTCAAATTACACAGTCAGCTAAAAGTGTGCGCATTACACTATATCCCTTAGGAATTGTTTTTGGAAATTTCTATCCAGAAGCCTTTCCTACTGTATCCAATTCCTTAATCCGCTCACTTTTCAGACCTCAGGTCTCCTCAACATCGCATGTGCCAGATTGTGGAACCCACTGTCAATGCCAGGTTGCTCAAGGGGACACGTTACTATGACTAGCTGATTAAGAATACCCACATCCATCTGGGATCATACAGACGGTTACTCGTGATACCAACCAACGACGGACAGATGATCGATTCCAGCTTAGAAAAAAGGTACACAGATCAACTCTGCTATTACTTGTCATGGTGGGCATGTTTGTCCATTCCACCTCCAATAACAAGCACGTGCTATCTTATCTTGCGGTCGATCTCGCGTAGCCTTCTAAGATTCGTCGATCATTTCAGTGTTGATATTCTGCCCAATTCCAAGGGAGTGAAGTTGTGTTCCTTCTACGTTCTGCCCCAGATGATTTCCAAACCCCCGTTACTGGATCACAATCTGGTGATCTGGAGGGGATAACGTCAAACATACAATACTTAGTTTTTTCAATTCGTGTCCCCGCTGTTAGCATTTGCCAGGAGTTTTATCCTAATGCATCCAGCCATACACGTTATTATCGCCAAGCCCCGTTGTTCAAGGATTTTTACATATGGCTTCAACCGGTATGCATGGAGTCCGACACTTCTCATTCGAACATATGCAAGCTTGTCGGTGAATTGCCGTCCCCTTACTCTGTTGTATAGTGACTAAGTCTCAGTACGAGCTGCCGATCTGCTGCTGTGTTTCGTGTTGCTGCTGGGAATGATAGTGCTCAGTATGTGTCAACTTTACCTGATCTCGTCTATCATTTTCCAATTGCGCTGGTTAGGGTACTTCTAGGTTTACCAGGTAATCAACCTGAAGCCTAGTTTCAGTAGGCGAAAATAGATCGAAAGTGGTGATGAAGATTTCAAATATGCCCATAACGATAATGAGAATAAAGACATAGGCGAACATTTGTTTTCGATAATTCATCTTCAGGCCGGTACAATTATATATGGGGTTAGTAGAGTTAGATCGAGATATCGATCGGACTTATTACAGAGAAACGAGGTCACTGGCCAGTCAGTTGGCGATGGCTTGATTGATCAGTTATGCCACGCTTGTCCATTGGTTTGACCGCACCGGTTGGCCATCGATCCGATGGATTTTTGGCCATGGTAGGTGCAGCGTCTGAACAAACCGTTTTTGACGACATAATATCGGGTCAATCAGCCTGATTCCGATAGCCTCGGCAGTACAAAGTGTTCTAATTCGGACAGCTTTTGATCGGTTGTCTGGCACGCGACATACGACTTTGAAAGCTTCGTCAGTTCTCGCCTGGTGCCCGCTTTCAACCAGATGAGCGAGATTAGCGCTGTTGACCGATCGTGATTCCCCGTGTCCCAGCCATCGTGGATAGTGTTCCCGGATTCGTTTCGAAAGCTGTCTTGACGTTCGACCAATATAACCTGCTCCACAGGAACAAGTGAATGAGTAGATGCACATAGATGAGGTCTGAACTGTCAGTCTATCTTTGTTATAAAACCTGATAATGGGGGATGTGGAGAATTGAATACGGAGCTCAGCGGTGGCATAGGTCCTGCTTATTGTCTGGTTGAGCCTATTTGTCA
>QNGE01000956.1:124245-175587 GCA_008508345.1 Paragonimus westermani | reverse complement strand
TCAGGTTTTATAACAAAGATAGACTGACAGTTCAGACCTCATCTATGTGCATCTACTCATTCACTTGTTCCTGTGGAGCAGGTTATATTGGTCGAACGTCAAGACAGCTTTCGAAACGAATCCGGGAACACTATCCACGATGGCTGGGACACGGGGAATCACGATCGGTCAACAGCGCTAATCTCGCTCATCTGGTTGAAAGCGGGCACCAGGCGAGAACTGACGAAGCTTTCAAAGTCGTATGTCGCGTGCCAGACAACCGATCAAAAGCTGTCCGAATTAGAACACTTTGTACTGCCGAGGCTATCGGAATCAGGCTGATTGACCCGATATTATGTCGTCAAAAACGGTTTGTTCAGACGCTGCACCTACCATGGCCAAAAATCCATCGGATCGATGGCCAACCGGTGCGGTCAAACCAATGGACAAGCGTGGCATAACTGATCAATCAAGCCATCGCCAACTGACTGGCCAGTGACCTCGTTTCTCTGTAATAAGTCCGATCGATATCTCGATCTAACTCTACTAACCCCATATATAATTGTACCGGCCTGAAGATGAATTATCGAAAACAAATGTTCGCCTATGTCTTTATTCTCATGGCACTGAAGACTTAATAATAACCCAAGAAAGAGTTTGCTGGCAGCTAACCGTAAACAATCAACTGGCACGTGAAAATTTCAGTATCACTAAGGATGCTAGCCAAAATGCTCCGTAAAGCATACAACCACATGATTTTGTAGCAATGCTTCCTATTGAATCCTGCCAGGAAGCTGTTCTTATCACTATCTTTTCGTTTTCCCTCAAGGAGTCATTCTGATTGCCGTGTTTTAATCTCAGAGGTATCTTCGTGTCGAACTCCTTTTGAAAGTGGGAATTTTCCTTGAACTCCATTGTTTCAAGGTCAGCCACGCTCATCCGTGCTTGTTACGATTGGCTGAATGAGTCACTCTTTCGGTAGTCGGTTGTGAGCGTTCAGCAGGCCCAATGTAAAACCGAAGTGACTGTCTACTAGCATGTTTCTGGTAGTCGGTCAGGCGTCTCGAAGCTTTACAGGTTCTTACGAGCTGCAATAAGCCAGCCAGTCGGATACTACCAGTGCAAAAAAAGGTAACAGGCATAAAAGATGACTCAATCACGCCAGTCGTTTGGAAAAAGTCTCGAGATGAAACAGAGCAACCTACAAACTTCATTGCGCTCGAAGTGGTTGGTATTCATGCTCGGTTGATCGTGAAAGCCCTCATATCTCTTCTGTCTTTGTTGCCTTCATTGGCCTACTTTGTTCATGTCGATAGTTCACTGCTCCACTGGACATTGTGTTGGTAAAAGAATTCGCTCAGTTCATCGTTAGTATAGCCGCACATCTATTACTTTGGATCACTAATTCTTACGTGATGGATCGTCTTCAACTTGATCATAACCCACTTAAAATCTTCATCTTGCCATTCGTGTTAACGCAACGTTCGCGCTAAGATCTAACAAAAGTCTGATCCTAGGTTCGGGCGACGTAAGTGATTACGATCACGCGTGTTTGACTGATCGCTACCATAGTGTTAAAAACGGGATGCATAGTTCAAATGTGTATATATTACAAGATGCCAAGTAGTTCTGCTCCATCCTTGTCAAACGTTCTCACCTCGTCTTTAGCCTTGAATGAACGGTTGGGATCATACACTCGCAAAGCTGAATTCGCTTTGCAGTCGCTCGGTCTGCATTTCCATGGGCCTGCTTCACTCATAGGCGTGGAAACGTTAGACGGCCGTGGTGCCCTGGCAACAGGTCCCTTGACTCATCAATCCAGCAGATGGCAGTCAGGTAGATTTTTCGATAGGTAGGCCTTGACACGATGGCTCGCGCCCGGACAGTGTGTAACTTCTAAACGGCGCAGGCGAGGATGCCGTGCTAGCTGGCATATACCCTCCTCGGAAATACGTTTGCATCCTGTCAGGTAATCGGGGAGTGGGGTGGTTAGCAGACGACGTGTGTCAATAATGCAATACAATGTAATCATCAGTTGTACACTGGTCACTTTGATAACCATTGGGACAAGCTCGAGTTACGTATCTCAGCACTTCAAATGGAGTCACCGGGGCGCTTTGTTCAGTTTGAAAAGCCAACCTTTATTTTGTGTATGCTTCTTTGGCAAATGAAGCAGACTTGGCTCGATAACCTTTAACGATGCAATAGTAATCACGGAGAACTTGAAAGTCTATATCAGTTGAAAAATAGGCTGTCAAGTCACTTTTGTGGTCGTTTCAGTAGTGAGAAGACTGCCCCTGCGTAACAATCGAGTTGAACAAGAAGCGAAAGAAGAGTGTTGAGGACTTCGATACACATTAAGAGCGAATCAATTTTAGATGAGCTATGTAAAACGGAATTTTGTATCATTTCCGGATGTTGTGAAGTTATTGGATACGATTAAAGACAACGATTCGTTCACAAACAATTCCACCCTGAGGATTTTACAAAGGCTACTGTAAACTCTGCAATATATCATCATCATAGACAGCAACATACCAGTGGTTCTCACTGATACTGGACTTCCATGTAGCCACGGAGAAAATACAAGTACTAGCTACGAGAAAAAGGCAATGAGAAGAGAGAATCTATCTGTTAACCATCTATGTCTGTACTCGAACGACATTGAGGTGCCTACGATCAACCGATTTGTAAGGCATAATCAACACAATAGCTGTTTTTAAGTTTTCTATGCTCCGCCTCATTAATTGCACTTATCTAATCGATAACCCGGCCAAACAATCACAGCGTTAACATCGCTGAGCCTGATTAGCTGCTGTCTCATGTACGCCTACGAGGGATAACCATTCAGTTCTCAACACCCAGCCACCATCTGTCTACTTTGCACATTGCGCTAGTCGGCAGAGGACAATCGGTGTGACAGACGACTAGTTGGAATCATTAGCACATGATTTAACCACCTAAGTCTGTGCAAATGTAAAGAGTGAACAAGAGAACTTGCATGGCAATCTTTGCCGAATACCTGCACTCTAACTTCTTGTTTGGTGCTACTCAATACGATCGATGGAGCGCATACATCGGTGGTCAGACACCTGAGAATGGTTCACGTCGTCTACCCGGATTATTTAAGCTTCAGAGGTGTGAAATAACAGTCGCCTCGTATACGCGGCCGTTGAATCCCAGAGAGATGCCTCTGTCGCCAATGGCGGAGCAAACACGAACTGATGAACCGATTGATTGATTTGTGTTAAATAGGGCAGGACTTTAAACGTCGGAGATAAAAATGATGTTGTTCACGAAAACTACAGTTAGTTAACACAACTCAGTCGAAGTAAAAGTTGGCATGAAGGGATAAGCAGTCTTTAGAAGGTTTCTTACAATGGAACTAAGTTTTGGGCCCAGCCAACTTCCCCAACAGGACGGTTGAAAAAAAAATCAAGCAGGGCACATCATCTGAAAACGTGCCTATCGATTGGCATAGACAATGTCTAATTTGGAGCACTAGATCAACCTGGTTTGACAACTGTAGGTCGAATTTGTCTCCTTAGCTGAGGGCCTCGCAACTCACTGGATCGGGTGTTGGAGACTATGTAAGATGGCGACAAGTCGGACTAAATGGGATGAGTGTTTTTTTTTTCAGTCCGAGTTGTCTGTGGAACAATGCGCTTAATGACGCTGGGCAATGAAAGCCGTAATAGAGCTGTTTTTTGCCAATGACGCCTTCGTTTCACTTACGGCTTTGTTGTTCAGTTCTAAAGTGTGCGCATGTTGATATGTGAATTTTGTCGGTTGTTTTGATGGTTAAGTTCTTTCTATTTTTGATTAGAACTTGCTTTTTCACAAAACTGAATAACAGTTAGCATCAGTAAGGACCACTGATGTACTGCTACTCCTGTTCGTGAGATTCGATCGTCAAATGAGATAGATTGGATACTACTGCCAAAATCATTATATTAAGGTCTGCGGTCGTAGATTGGGAATAACACAACGTTTCGAGCAAGTTGTAATATTCTACGTTTCAACCACCTCGGGTGGCCTTCCTCAGGAGTGTTGTAGTCGATTACCTGTTTATCAATAACATGTTAAACACGACGCCCAAACTATTCAACTTCATTCGTACTACATTTGGTGCGGATATCTTACGTCTGCGGTCGTAGTTTGAACGTAAAACTCGTGCATTTGAGTTAACGTTCTTCCATCATTGCTACCACATACGATGCTGTAGTTCAAGGATTAGATGCTTACAACCCTAGAATTATCAACAATCAATGACTGAATACAGTGGATCAAACAACCGTAAAGAATTTTGAAGGACTCTAGAAAAACTGTATTGTCAAGCATCTGAGCTTAGCCACTGGGTCTTTTAAGTTAAAACATCAACAAGACTATTTATCTGTAACAATTTCAGTGCTCCGTGGTGACTGGATCCACTTGGCAAGTCCCTCCGAGGTAATCCCTCTCTCTGATAGATCATTTAATTACTTATACCAAAGCGGAAATGAGTAAGCAACTGAGTCTAAATGTGAAATTTCTAAGTCCCTGACTTGGCTTCGTAGCTCAGTTGACGAGGCTTGTCCCTCTTAGATCTTCTTTTCCTGTCGTTTGTTTGGGTTCAGGTGAGACCGTGGTTTTTTACCATTCTGAATTATAGCAGTAAGAAGACGGACACTGGTAGATGCTAGCATTTCGTGTTGCCTCTTCAGTACCAAATAACTAACCAGGATCATATATATGACACTAATGGGGTGGAGAACGACAGGACTGAATTATTTAGTCCGTGGGAGTCTAAGGCTTACATATAATGGTTTCTATACACACGACGCTGGCTTGAGACGACTAATCGTGACCGCCTCAGCAAAATGCAGGAAACGCGGATTAGCGTGGTGCATTATAATTCTGGATTAATCCAGTGGCCAACATGTGCCTGGCGATAGACGAGGCCGGAGGCTTGCGTGATCCCGGGACGAAGGAAGTAGACTGCACAGTCACATCCTGAACCCATTTCGACAGATGTCCATTCATCGTAGAATTCAAGCACCTATCGGTTCTGGCGATGTAACTTTCTCCGCAGTTACACACAAATTGATAAATACAGTGTGAGTTGGCGCCAATAGGTTGCTCTCTCTTTACCGAAGGTAACGGTAGCTTCCGAGTTCGGTCAACGACTACGATTTCAGCTGCATTGTATGCTCGCTTAATGGATGCGACGAGACGTTTTGTGGTTAGAAGTGAAGAAGTGTCACCTTTGAATGGTAGTTCAATATAGACTTTGTTCTTGCCAACCGTGAGAACCTTATCTCCCGCAATACGCTGTTGGGTGTGTCTATTGGTAAATCTTACGAGGTACTCATCCTGCAGAGTGGTTGTAAGCAGTCGAAGTTGATAACCTAAACATTCTGATGAACAAATGCGCCTAGCACGCGTAAACAATGTTAGTTTGTTCTTCATTGGCGTGAAGCCTGTGAATTGAGTGTACTGACCATTCCAGGTGGGCTTACGATATGCACATCTTACTGAACCATCATCCTGGCGACCGATGAGGATGTCTAAAAACGGCGAGCATCCGTTCTTTTCCAGCTCATAAGTGACTGTCAGGTTGGCGTGACAAGTGTTAAACCGATTTACCATCTCATCGATTGTTTGCGAAGGTGGCGCAAACATCAGGATGTCATCCACATGACGTTTCAAATTCTGAATTACCAAACGTGCCAAACGACTTACCAGTCAAAGTCTGTGGTGCTCGGTTGCGTTTCCAATCGGATTTAACTTAGTTTTTACATATGTAAAATTGAGCTTTTTTAACTCACCAATAATGTGTAGAGCTGACAAGTGAACAACTGAGCTAGGGTTTGATATAGAAACTCGGGACACTGCCTGGGGCAGATTAGTGATCAGTTTGCTTTGCTGTACCTCAGTCCAACAAGTTCTTCACAAACATTTCAATGCCGAATGGGTTTTAACGCCTTCACGGAGTAGGTGAACATTGGAGAATAATTCGTTGTCGTCTTGAGCTTACGATTCAGCTGTTCGGCGTCAACACTTGTGAATAGAATGCAATCCCTCAACCTCGTCCTTATTTGCTGGATTTTGTGACGGTTATTGCAGCCTAGTAACGTGTACATACACGCTGAATTTAAGCAGTTTACTATCTCTGGCCTATTTTGAAGTGCACTAGCGAGCACTGTTCTTGCGAAACACGGGTAAGGATTGTTTGTCATGGGCCATAAAAAACTTATGAGTAAATGGCCAACGAATTTTAGAGGACTACCATTCGTAACACAAGTAAAGGATAGGTGTACATAAAATGAGTCGAGGCATCTATACTCTGTCGGTGAAGTCCTTGTACGAATTAGTCACGGTGACTAGTACTACAGTACGCTTGGGTTCGTATCCCATCGCAGGCATTTTCATTCACACTGCTTATGGTTCCGTCCGTACATAACATCCAAGAAATAGGGGACTTGTAAACAAGGACCTTTTATCACAACCACGCCTGGTTGAATAGCTACATTGTAAACAGTAAAAAATCCTGTTTTTTATCGGAAAAAAGTCTACATGCCTTTCCAATTATGATAAATAGTTATTTGGAAAAAATACCGTGCGATCCGAGTGGCTGTTTCACACTGACCGACTAGACCAAACCCAACACCTTGGGATGACCGTAGCGGAAACGTAGTCTTCAGGGCCACCTGTGTAAAAAAAACTAAAGACCTACTGTGCACTTTGAGCGAAAAGGCTAAGAATGATCTTGAAGATTTAGTTAGCTGAAAAGAAAGTTTAAGACCAAAGAGCATGTGAAATCTTATTTGAGGTCACTGTTCGGAAGTGCATATTTATACACTGCGCTTTAGAACACGCCTTTGTTATTATTGGCTGGCTGGTGCACGTCCTTTGCAATTGAGAAGTCCGATTGTTTAAATGCTTAATTGTCCGTTCGGCATAACCAGACCGACTATGGTTCTGTTCATTTTGCGGTCACGTGAATATTTGTTTAAGTCCCTGGTGATTTGGTTGCTCGTCAGTGTTGGCAGTCGTTTTGTTGACTTTCGTGTCTTCTGCTATTACTGTACACGCAACTTTTTCACTCCTACTTTGTATTTATTCTCAATTTACCCTTATCCAACATTATTTACGTTTTCCCTATCGTTTGTGTTACGTTGAGCTTGTTGAAAGCTTACACTGTCAAGAATTGTGTGTTCTTGGTGACTATGGAAAATTTCTTAATGTAGTACCGTAGGTACACTACACGTCACCACTTCGGAGTTTATCCGATTATGGGCTGAATTTGCAAGGTTTTGTTTGTCTGATATCTCCGTCTCATTCACTGATCGAGAGAGTTTGGAACAGCTCTCATTGGCAGGTGCTTGTCAGTGGATGCCGTTGATCCCTTTTCTTACAGCAATTCACTGGCTTGTTCAGTGTGCATCATCAGGCTAAGCACTTTTGCCTTTCAACACCAGTCTTCAGAGTGTGGTTTGACAGTGAACTACCACATGAGACACATTTGGTCACATCAAGGTAAATCTCACATAAACACTCTCATGCTAAGCGACCTTTTCGCTTACACTCTGTTACTCCTCAAAACGGGTAATTCATAACATTCATAGTTCAAGACCTCGGTTTGTTTCCAGTAAACTTCTTGAACGTACATAATCTCTATCTCTCGTCTCTCTTCTTCACCCACTGCGTCCTGTGTGTTACACATTCAGTGACTAGGACACTCGTCTACCAATTAAACGGTCCCGAATCCAAACTTGACTTATCACTACTGCTTCTGATTTGGTTTGAGCAACCTGACAATATCCGTTCACGCGCGACTTTGTACATTGTGTGACAGCGAATAACTTGTGATGTGAAAGGTGAAAACAATCTTCCACATCAATGACAAGGCGGTATGGTGTCCTTGACCTGCAACCTCGCCGTCGTGATCGGTCTTATATACTGTGTTAATTCTGAAGGTTAGGCTGATTAGGAGTTCAGTCCATTCAGGTTCAACTATGGCAAGCAAGCCAATGGAACGAAGCCATACGAAAACCAGTTACGCTCAAGGGAATGATTTCGCACTACTAACTGCGTAGGTGTGCTGCGATAGTAAGACACGGTCTCAACAGTATACAGCTCTGTTGTTTTTTCCAGAGAAAGAAGAAAGTGACCAGAAAATATACCATGATACAAAGAATATCAGCTGACTTTTACCGCCGACATAAGTGAAAGTTGCAAATGTTCGGCCATTCGGTCTTTTTGGTTGTGCTCGTTTCAGACGTTTCTTTTGTTTGTCACTCGATGGGATGTACACCAGTTGGTGACTGCTGATGATGTCCCCTCGCCTGGTGATGAAACGTTTGCAACCTAAATGCCAAGCTCGGCGAACATATCAATACCAAAATAGTTACATTTGATTTTCAGACCCTTTCATAACGTCAAGTTGTTCCTTCATTTAAGCGTGGCGTTATGCTCAGCATACCAAGCCGCTTTTTAACTATATACTGTGTAATCTGTATGTGATAACTCCATTGAATTGGCACTCATTTAATGGTTATTTTTGTGTTGTATTGTATCTTACAGTTAACCTAAATGGATGTGTTGGTTGGATTCAGACATTTGAAGCTATTTAGCGTTTTGGACGTTTTCTTTCAGATCGACTCCAATTGCTTTTTTAGTCATTTGTTAGTAATTTAGAACAGCTATATTCCCCAGTAATTTACACAAGACAGAAGACGAACACTTGTAAATCTTTTCATATTGGCTCATCAAAACCAAATAACTAATAACAGGAAATCTTTAATTTAACTTCCACAGTACTTGGAGGGGGGGGGCAAAACAAATAAACGAACGACAAAAACAAAAACATCCGATCGTGTTATCTGAATGGCGCTCACTACAATTTAGGAACATGGTAGCCTAAGGTTCACAACTGGACACTGTAGTCACAGAGTGTCTTAGGCCCGCAGGTTCGTCAATCGGACGACACATTCTGCCAACTGGACTTGACCTCAACATTTGCCATCATAGTGCGCCACCACAACCCATACTTTGGTGAAGCCATCACTATAGACCGGTTCAAACCTGTGTTGTACGTACAAAAGCAATTCTTTGCGAACCTTAGGCTGCCATGGACCTAATTTGCAGTGAGTCATTCATGTGGACGGTTCTGTAGCTCGTTTCTTTGATCATGCCCCCTCCTCAATTATTGCAGATATTACATTGAAAGTTCTTCCGTGCTATTGGTCATTTGGTACTGAAGAGCCAATACAAAATGCTACCGTCTATCAGTGTTCGCCTTCTATCTCGTTCATTTATTAGTAGACAAAATCAAACGAATTCTGCTCGAGTGTAAGTGCAAGTAGATCACCTGGTATTGTTGTCTTTTATTGTCCATCATATGTTGTCCACTGCATTAACTACATTGTCATATTCACATCTTACAGTTCCTTATGAATATTGCTCACATTTGATCAGTCGAATTTCTGGGGTGGACGCATGTTTCGAATCCTCGATGCAAATTCTGAATTAACTAAAATTCACGTTCTTCTGGCTCATCTGTGGCGCATCATTTTAGTGGGGGTATTTGAATTAACACAGCATGTAATACTGACGCATTTCTTCAGGAGACATACCGACTTAGAAATAATTGGGGTTTAGAGAGTTCGTTCACCGGTGTTCTGATTTCTTTGGTTTGAAGACCACTCACGTATGCTCTCAGTTTTCACATCCGCACAGGCATGACGACTGTTCCACTTCATTTCAAACTGGAATGATCTCTTTTGTTAGAGCTAACCAATTGTGCACATTCTCACACGGATCAATAATGGAACTTCATTCTTGGCCCATCTGAGGCGACCGCGGTGATCACTGTTTCGTTGACTTCACATCAAGCACGATCGAATCTAACTTTGCGTTCTTAGTCTATTTGTTAAAAGCCCATATCTAATCTTTCAGTCGCGATCACCTGTGAGCAGTGTTCACTTTTTCTAATCGACTCGAGTAAAGGTACGATAAACTGTTGTTAATCTCAAATGAGTTCTCTCTGAAAAGCTACTATAGGTAGTCAGTCGAACTAGTGTCTTCTGTGATCCATGGTCAACGGAATGCAATCTGTTAGTTTGTGGTCACTAATTCAGAAACGCCTGATTTTTAAACTTGTTAATCTAATTTCCAATTAAACAAGATGCAATTATACAAGCGCGCAGAACTTAGAGTTATTGTATCTCAATTCATGGAGATAAATCCTTCTGAAACTGTGCAGCTCGTGATTGTTCATGTTTCAGTATAACCATTACTCGGAACCCTACTTGTTTCCAGCCACAGATTTTTTCCCCCTTCGTGTACTGGGCTCGATGTGTTCGTCTTTCGAAACGTCTCCAAACAGCATGTTCTTCGTACATTCTCTACAGAAGCTGTACTGGTTGTTTAACCCACCGATGGGCACTTTGACATTGAGAAGCTTTGGCATGTTTTGTGAATGCCAGTGTGATATAAGCGAATGTTGAGCATGAATCTCAGTATGAATAGTTTTACACGTCTGGAACATTTATTGAATTATGGAACATCTGGTGTTTGCTTTGATAACTCGTTGAGCTCACGGCAAATTGCACTTGTCCGAATTGATTTTACACCGAATGTTGTCATTAACTGAGATGGGCCACATCAAACAACAGCTCTACTGTGTCCGACTGACACAAATCAACCTCTTTCACGGTAGTTACGAAGCTTTCTGGTTGACTGGCAGTTTGATTGTTAGGATGATGGTGACCAAACCGCGTAACGAGAGGAGTGTTAACTATCGTACACCATATCCTCGTGTTTGGTAATAACCTTAAACTCAGTAGTGAAGAATTCCCGCCCAGTTCACATACTTTCGAAACATACTACTACTATTGTTGAACTTCCGTGATAACACCAGTGCTCGGTTCGGGCAAGAACTTTCACCCGTTTTTTGCATCATAGAATCATCTACGGCTCCGTAGTGCCTTTTTCTTCGTGTTCAACGAGACGTGTGGCTAATTAAAGTAGATTCCAAATGCCTTGTCATCACCAATGTTCACAGTAACGCTTTGTAGACGTTGTAGAGAGGTGCTGTCATTCTCCTCCACAGGTGCGAGGAAGATCTCTGTAATGCGAATCATACTGCTTTCTACTGGCATCACACCTCGTCGGGAGTTGACATCGTTCACCCAGTTGTCAATCTATAGTAATACCTCTGGAATTGATGGGCGTTTATTCACGTGGCTAGAAGATTATCTGGCTGAACATAGGTTCAACTTCAGCGTAATTGTACAGCTGTCAGAGTAGTTCCTAGTCAACAGCAGGGTTCCGACGAGAGTAATCTTAGGATCACTGTCATTCATTCTTTTCTTTCTTGAACTGCTCAGTAGAATCAAATCACCGATGTTGCTTTACGCTAATGACACATAGCTCTGGCGAGTTCTTGAGTAGCTGACTTTACGAAACTATTTGAACTGTCTAAATCAGCAGTCGATAAGAAGTACCTTGCCGTTCAATCATACACGTTCGCCATCAAAATTGTACT
Source organism: Paragonimus westermani (assembly GCA_008508345.1). Lineage (NCBI taxonomy): Eukaryota > Metazoa > Platyhelminthes > Trematoda > Plagiorchiida > Troglotrematidae > Paragonimus > Paragonimus westermani. The sequence goes on along the minus strand of QNGE01000956.1, from coordinate 164,078 downwards.
GGCGGTTACCTTACTAATATGAAGCTGCTTGCGTCAGAATGCGTACCAGATCTACGGACAACACTGGCAGACACGTTGAGTCGGTCTATAAATTGTGCTGTCATGGCCAAAAAACGCAAATAATCTTGAACCTCCTAGGAAGAATTTGTGGAACTTTCCACCCTGAGGTATTTTCCAATGTGTTCGTCTGTATATAGTCAGTCTACACGTGGAAACGAACATACAGGCCTGTCGTCCTTATCCTAAAGAAGACTTGGCACTTATTGACAGTGTTTTAAGAGATAAGCTACTAAAAGAAGTGTACGGTTTAGGAAAAACCCATACTCCGAAAGATTGTCAGAATCAGGTCATTTCTTAGTTAATTACAGACCTATTTACTACTTACAAAACACTCTACACTCCGAGTCATTCACTGGCACTAAGAAGGATTGAAAGTTTAAGAAATCACTCCCCGAAACTGGGTGATGGGGCAGACAGTTTACTTTGTAGACACAACTGTTTCACAGTTATGTCTGTTCACATTTTAAAGCATTGCCGAACTCTGTGGTCACGGCTGAATTGGTTGAGGGTTTTGAAATGTTTCTCGATCGGCACATGCCTGCGCATGTCTGAATGTTGTTTCAGTGTGTTTCAGTGTTCGTTGTTGAAATGTTTGCAGCCAGCAGGTTCATTGAATTGTTCTTTTATTTAGTTCCAATCATTTTTTCCTTATACCAATAAACCGTTCAACACAGAGAGATGAGCAGCCTATGAACCCGTCAACCTGTAATGCCACGTTGTTAGGAAATATCAATGCTCTGCATTTTGTGGTTGTTACAAGACCGACTACATGTACAACGTGTACGGACGGACTGGCTGTCCATTCATGTCATGAGTAACACGCAAACACACGAATGAACTGTGTGGCACGTCGACAGTTTGACCGCTATGCCGCATTTTGACGAACGAAGGACCACAAGTCTGGCAGGACGACAGGTAAATTGAAGTCAATGTTTCATCGTATCATCAAAGTTGACATCAGCATTCAGTGACCGACAGTCGTTTCATTCGCTCATGGTCTGACGCGTGGTCTGATGCATGTGTATTGTTGTAACGTGAGTGAACAGCCGGCCGTCCCAAACATGCTGTAACTGAGCCACGTGGACAGGACGCTTAGTTTAGCGCCATACTAGAAATGTTCGTGTTCTGAACAATAATATGGTCTAGTAACGCTATCAAGGAGACCGTTTTGCTTATGTTCTGCCTGCGTGTACGTCTTTGAAATGACGTTTAGTTCCAATCATTTTTCCCTTATACGAATAAACCGTCCAACACAAAGAGAGGAACACACAAGCAGATATAGTTCTCCCTCATATAGCAGCCTAACGTGTGAAATAAGCATCGAACTAATTAATTGGATCAAGTCAGTCACAGTTGTAAAATGCCTAAGCCTTAAAGAAATAATTGTTGCTTTCTGTTCACTTGTCTCTGTTTAGTCTGTCTTCAAAGAATTATATCGTTTAGAGCGTACGTTGGATCAGGCAAATCAAATTTTTGAAAACCGAATTAGCGATGTCCTGAAACGTATTGCAAATTGCCAACTTCTTAGTCTACCAGCGGATCGGGATTCACCTTTGGAAATGATCGACTTGATTTATCAGACAAAACAACAGACGAAAAAAGTTTCTGAAGAAATAGACACACTCAGTTTGAGCGCATTCTGTGCAGCTATCGAGTATATTAACAGACTTCTGGTCGATTATGATGTGTTTGTTGAACGAAACAAACTGAGCACAAAAGTCGAGGAGGAAATGCGTTTGAAACGTACCTTGATGGACTCAACAAGTCTCGAGACCAAAAGTAAGTTTTAATTTCAAGATGTCTCTTTCCCACTACTTTGAAATGTTACCTTGCCAACAAAATACCATGTATTCGCTCATCACAGCGGTCTTCAAAACTGGCACTATAATCACATAAAACAAAATTTTAGACAATATCACACATGCATTTATATATATATATATATATATATATATATATATATATATATATATATATATTGTTTTACAAGNCCGGCTTGCTTATGTTCTACCTGCGTGTACGTCTTTGAAATGACGTTTGTTGAGAAGTGGCGCTACCGGGAAGATTTAACTTAAGGGCGGTGAATGGTTATCAGGCACTGTCCAACCAAAGCCGAAAATTCCAGCAAACAAAATGTCTGAAGACGTTTCGACGACAAAATCTGAATTGAAGCGATCTATGAAGTACACTATGCACTTTGCAACCTGCTGAGTCATTGCCTGTTATCCACGCAACAGGTCCCAGGTATCCAGATGCCTTTGTGGTTAATTATGAGCGTGCGAAGAAATACAGTACAGAGTAAAAAGGCCCTTGTATAACAATACAATTTCTCAACCTGCAGAATCATCAGAAACACTCTCTGTGACACTCGACTTTACGATACCAGTGGTTTCCCGGATCATAGCTTTGTAGTTAGAGTTCATATCAGTGACTCAAAAAGTTTGGTTACTGAGGCCGTGGTGTTATCACCAGTGGTTGACCGTATCATATTTGGCACTGCAGCGTAAACGGTGTCGATGTTTATTTCGGACCTTAGAGGAATATCGGGATTTCTTCAATTTGGTCAAGATCGGTAGTAAAATAGTTAACCAAACGGAAAACATACATACCTGCCAGGCTCAAGTAGGTTAATCCAGTCATTCCGAGCAAGTGAGGCATAATCCCATCTGATAGGTTGCTGCACCAACGAAGACTAAGGTGTTGCAGAACGGATTTGGTAGACAAGTAGCTCAGACCGATATCTGTGATGGTTACACATCTGTAGAAGGGTGGTTTGGGACAGGAGTGGAGAAATTGGGTCAGTACAGACAAGCGAATGAAGGTGACAACAGACCATGCGTCTTCTGTGACGCACCTTCAGTCTCACATGTGCTCTTCTAAATGACTTTAGTTGATGGAATGCCAACCAGAAAGGTTTTCTGGACATTATTTCCAGGAGGCAATTTTACCGCCATTGACAGTAAATCACCTTAGGTATGTGACAAATATCGGATCAGGCACCACTCACGGGTTCTGATTAGCTCGTGCTCAGTCTTGTACACTGCAAACCGGTCAATACAATGACCAACTTGGGCCTGTCATTGGTTACCAGTTAGTCGGTTTAAAATAAGATTTCTTTAGAACATGATACAGACCGTCAACAGTGTTTTCTGGACAGTTTCCATCAGTAATTTACATAAATTACAAATTATATAGTCTGTTAACTTGCCGAGCTCGACACAGTGACGCTGAGAATCTATCGGGAAAGTACCTAAATATCCCTCATTTGATTGCATCCCTATGGGTCTGCTGGACGTAACTCCAGAAAAGTGCCTGACGTGGGTTTCGCTTTTTCGATAAAGTTCGGTGGTGCATATCCTCACTAATATTGTTGATAGGACTGTGATGCACATTTTGCCGTCTCGTTGACTACTGTTCCACCAACTTCAAATTGGACTTGACCAACTCTTCACATCCATGCTGTTAATGACACTCACTTGGTACTAGTTCTCAATTTGTCCTGGCTTCTCACCGATATCAGGAAACGATTATCATGGGCTATCGTGAGTTTGAATAGCCTTATAAATTATCTTAAATGTTGAAAGAAGTCCCGTGTGAAAACTCTGGTTTCCTTTCAGTCAGGATGTTTGTTAAAAATTACCCGAACAACCGTTCATATCAACGTTGTCATAGGTCAGGATAAATGATGATAGACAGCAGTCTGTTTGCCGATACGAACAGGTGTACCGTTGAACATCTTTTTGCTTACTGTGGCTTGGTGTGACCGAACGAGATTAAGTGATGCACACAAATGACTGAATACCAGCAGTGCATCTGGGTGTTACTAATTGTGAGCATTACTCGGAACAGCAGTCGAATAAATATTGCGAAGACGCGTTGGATTGCTTGTTTCACGCGCTGAGTTTTGTCCCCAATATGTTCCCCATTCTGTCCCCACCAATACCAAGTAACACTTAGTAGTGCTTATATATCGCCAGCCAGAATGAGGGATTTAAGTTCGACGACACACCGCTCGAGAAATAGCAAAGTATCGCGAGGGGAGAAACGTCGTGTGGAGTGACACTCGGTTCTGTCGCTGTCGAGCGTCTTTGCCATCTCTCGTGATGAATTACGGTGATCTGGTTAAGTGATTATATGTGGTCCGGCCGACATCGGACTTACGCTATGAATTGCGGTATAACCTTGGTGATGGTTACAGTCGCTATTAAGATGTTCTGTGTCTGTCCCATCACGAAATTTTACTTTCATTAAATGGGTTAGGTTTTGCATATTGTCCAGTTAGCGCACTACTTAAGTAACGAAACTGGCTGCTCTCGAACGGGCACCGAGGGTTACATGATACTCGCCAACAAATCAAGCACCGCTGATCAGAGAAACGAAAACAGACATCTAAACAACAATGCGCTATGAACTTGATACGAAAAACTGTTGTCTATTAATATGGTCACAAAGATGTCATGCATTTGAATGCGGTATTCAATTGGTATCAAGTCTATCCTCCCTCCATCGTCATGTACCAATAGGCTTCAGAGTATTGTGATCAAGATATACCGGGTCATTCTTTATTCATCTATCCACATCGACTCAAAATGGATTGTTTAAGAAAAGAGGGAGTCAGGTATCTCTATCACTCACATGAATTTGCCGATTGATCTGCGTGTAGAACTGAACGCGCTTCATGGAACTGGAAATTAGTAGTGAGAGAGAAAAAGTCTAGACACAGAACACCTTAGCCGAGTGACGATTGTACCGTTCAGCAGTGGGGCGCAGCAGTTCATAAAATGGGTCTGGTGCTGACCGAATCACATATTACAATTGAGCCAGGTTGCCTTATTCCATCACAATAGACGGTAAAGACGTTCGGCATCAAAATGTTCAGCACCGACTATCACTTTGCACTCGNCGAATTAACATGCGTGCTTTCAAAGTTCGCACTCTCAAACACCTAAGTCAACAGGCGACTCTCGCATGAACGTTAAACTCCTTGAGTGTCAATGTTTGCTTCATTAGAGAGACTGCAATCCAGGACAGTAATCAACGTATCCAACTGACAGCACTCGCATTTTCTATCCGATACAGATTACACACTTCGTTGACTTCACGGCCACCGTTAAGGGTCAGGCCGGAGTAGACATAGTTCTCAACACGACAGCCGCAGCCACATTGATAGATTGGATTCCTGTCAACAGCGGACTTTGTGCCATCTGTTTGGCAGGTTCCGTTAAGGCCAGCTCTAGGCGAAATACTCTCAGAACTGTTTTTCAATGTACCTACTTACGCTCCTACTGACTACAGTGACGACGGTGTCAAGGACGCCTTTCACTCGGATCTGGCAGCTCTCCTTCGGTCGACACGTGGCTCTGATATAGTCCTTCGGGATAGACACAAACACCCAGATTGGCCGCTCTGATGAGGCCGTGTCGTTTAGGTGGCAGATTTGGGATAATACCACATTGGTCGTATAGTGACGGGAGATTGTTGCAGCTGTGCGCTGAGCATATGCTATTTTCAGCCAGCACTAGCTTTAGACACCATGCAAACCGTTGTTTTACTTGACGGCCCCCTCCAAACCAGGCCTGATCACAGATACACCACATATCTGATAGTTATCGGTGGTGTGGTTCGATTCGGAATTATCGTTCTATTGAGAGCTTTATTATTGGGATCACTTGTCGATACACTGTCGTTTTGCTCATATTTTTACTAGGCGACGACTCCACTGACACCAACGACAGGTGGTTGAGAAACTGGCTATCTGGTCGGTGACACACAAGCACCAAGCCAGCTTAAAAATCAGGCTCAGTAGTTTCCACTCCAAAGGTTCCAATAGCTGTTGTACCCAGATCTCAAAAGCCCATAGGGAAGCAGGTATAATAGCATGTGACAAGGGGTACATGGGTTGAACAGATACTGGATCTCGGAAGAATCCGTGGTGTTGTTAGAAGCTAGATGAAACATTATTCCCGGCAGTTCATAGAACCAGTCTATGAGAAATATCCGTCTGAAGTTGAAACGAAGCCAAAGGACTGATTGTGAGTTTTGGTCAATGGGGACAGTTAGGGAAAAGCACACCGAGTTTGCTCCAGGGATCAACGGCTGACAATTCGAAGTTGTCCGTGCCACTCGTCCTGAGCCTCAGTTTGTCATCATCACTATCATCAAAGAAAGGAACATATCGGTGGTTCACACTGACGCTCAACTGCCATACAAACACGAAGAAGAAAAAAGCAAAACTTATATAGAAAGAGAGAAGAAAAAAGAAGGGGATGGGAGAAGACCGAACTACTAAAAATAGCTACGTTTACATTCATACCTTCAACAGCAATGTGCCTACAACTTGCAAACAAACAACCGACCTGTAAGTGAAAGTAAGATGTCATCATCAAGACGGATGCTTTCATACGACCCTCAATGCCCAGCATCATTAAGTGCACTCACTTTACAGACAACTCGGACAAACAACGATAACACTCACGCCACCCAACCCGATTATCCGCCATCTCACTCAAAGTCTCTAGCCACCGGCTCTGTGAGTTGTGAGGTCCCCAGTCCGGAGAACGAACCCGATCTACAGTGCCCAACCTCTTCGTGAACGACTTTGCTTGTCTATGCCAAGTCATCATCTGTCTACGTCGCACCTTGCGTCAATCAGCTGCAGCGTCGTCAAAGAGAACTCGGTATGGCAGGCGACTAACTCGCACCCTCAGTACGTGACTTAACTCTCTCTCTCTGTCAGTGAACCTATCAGCGAGACAGATGGCACGCTCATCTATAGTAAGTCCAAAAGTCTAGAGCGGTGGGTGCAACATTTTGAGGGCCAATTCAGCTGGCCTCCTGATTCTACCGTGTTACCGCCACTAACTTGTAATCCAGCACAGTGGTAAGCACATTTGGAATCACCCACTGAGACAGGTCGATAGTTGCATTTCGGTTCTCAAATGTAACAAGGCTACTGGTCCAGATGACATCATGCCGACACTTTACAAAGAAGGTGGACAGTCGTTAATACAGCTTTTGACTCAGTGGTTTCAACTTGTGTGCACGTCTGTGTTGGAATCACTCGATAATAGTTTCTATATTCAAGAAAGGTGTCATGGATTCTTGAGAATACTATAAGAGTGTTGGTTTGACATCAGTCATTACTAGTGTTCTGACTTCCATTACTTCGTCGACTCACTGCAGCTGGGGAGGCAAACGTTAGAGAAGAACATGTGGGGTTCCCTCCTGGGTGGGGATGTATAGATCACATTTTTACTCTTCGTCGAATTCTGGACCAGCGTCATGTGTACCGCCGGCCAACAACTGCCGTACTTCTCGACCATAAGGGTGCGTTCGATTCAATGAATCGGTCTGCACTTTTGAAGTCGCTTGAACGTAGGGGCGTACCGACCAAGTAGGAACATGCTGTCGCCGATTTATTCTCATAATTCAACTTAGGGTAAGGTTTACGGTGAGCGGTCTGACAGTTTGAACACCATGAGCGGCGTGCGTCAAGGTTGTCCACTTTCAAAATTGTCCTTTGATTTTGTGATGGACGGTACATTAGACGACTATCTCCGGCACTCACAAGATGCCGGCGTGGACCTCCTACCTGGTGAAAGACTGACTAACTTTGATTATGCCAATGACAAGGTGTTATTGTTTCACACGTTTCATACAGCACGAACGATGTTAGACGCTACTTCGCGCTGTGATAAGTACCCCGGAGTGCACTTTACAGCCTTAAAATACAAAGTGGTTCTCCAAGATTGCTGTGATTACGTGGATTTATTGTTAGATGATGAAGTTATGGAGATTGTTGACCGATTTGTGTAGCTGGAAATGTGCACCGGCGGCGGCGGAGGTGTAGGGAATGAAGCAGAAGTGCATATATCTAAGGCTATGGTGGTGTTCGCTAATCTAGGACGCCTATGGTGATAGAGAGATATCTCTCTGAAGCTTAAGGGTCGCGTACATCAGATAACAGTGGGGGCTGTGTTACTTTACGTTAGCAAAACTTGGCCATGAACCGTCTTCAAGTATTCGACCGTCGATGTTTGTGTTCGATCACTCGTACCTGGTGGTCCCAACGAGTAAGCAACGAGGTGATTAGGAAGCGGGTGTCGGGTACCCATTGTCAAGTGAATTCTTTCATTCACTCGTCACATTTTCGCAGGCTAAGATGGTTAGGTCACGCACTGAGGATGCGAGTTAGTCGCCTGCCATACCGAGTTCTCTTTGACGACGCTGCAGCTGATTGACGCAAGGTGCGACGTAGACAGATGATGACTTGGCATAGACAAGCAAAGTCGTTCACGAAGAGGTTGGGCACTGTAGATCGGGTTCGTTCTCCGGACTGGGGACCTCACAACTCACAGAGCCGGTGGCTAGAGACTTTGAGTGAGATGGCGGATAATCGGGTTGGGTGGCGTGAGTGTTATCGTTGTTTGTCCGAGTTGTCTGTAAAGTGAGTGCACTTAATGATGCTGGGCATTGAGGGTCGTATGAAAGCATCCGTCTTGATGATGACATCTTACTTTCACTTACAGGTCGGTTGTTTGTTTGCAAGTTGTAGGCACATTGCTGTTGAAGGTATGAATGTAAACGTAGCTATTTTTAGTAGTTCGGTCTTCTCCCATCCCCTTCTTTTTTCTTCTCTCTTTCTATATAAGTTTTGCTTTTTTCTTCTTCGTGTTTGTATGGCAGTTGAGCGTCAGTGTGAACCACCGATATGTTCCTTTCTTTGATGATAGTGATGATGACAAACTGAGGCTCAGGACGAGTGGCACGGACAACTTCGAATTGTCAGCCGTTGATCCCTGGAGCAAACTCGGTGTGCTTTTCCCTAACTGTCCCCATTGACCAAAACTCACAATCAGTCCTTTGGCTTCGTTTCAACTTCAGACGGATATTTCTCATAGACTGGTTCTATGAACTGCCGGGAATAATGTTTCATCTAGCTTCTAACAACACCACGGATTCTTCCGAGATCCAGTATCTGTTCAACCCATGTACCCCTTGTCACATGCTATTATACCTGCTTCCCTATGGGCTTTTGAGATCTGGGTACAACAGCTATTGGAACCTTTGGAGTGGAAACTACTGAGCCTGATTTTTAAGCTGGCTTGGTGCTTGTGTGTCACCGACCAGATAGCCAGTTTCTCAACCACCTGTCGTTGGTGTCAGTGGAGTCGTCGCCTAGTAAAAATATGAGCAAAACGACAGTGTATCGACAAGTGATCCCAATAATAAAGCTCTCAATAGAACGATAATTCCGAATCGAACCACACCACCGATAACTATCAGATATGTGGTGTATCTGTGATCAGGCCTGGTTTGGAGGGGGCCGTCAAGTAAAACAACGGTTTGCATGGTGTCTAAAGCTAGTGCTGGCTGAAAATAGCATATGCTCAGCGCACAGCTGCAACAATCTCCCGTCACTATACGACCAATGTGGTATTATCCCAAATCTGCCACCTAAACGACACGGCCTCATCAGAGCGGCCAATCTGGGTGTTTGTGTCTATCCCGAAGGACTATATCAGAGCCACGTGTCGACCGAAGGAGAGCTGCCAGATCCGAGTGAAAGGCGTCCTTGACACCGTCGTCACTGTAGTCAGTAGGAGCGTAAGTAGGTACATTGAAAAACAGTTCTGAGAGTATTTCGCCTAGAGCTGGCCTTAACGGAACCTGCCAAACAGATGGCACAAAGTCCGCTGTTGACAGGAATCCAATCTATCAATGTGGCTGCGGCTGTCGTGTTGAGAACTATGTCTACTCCGGCCTGACCCTTAACGGTGGCCGTGAAGTCAACGAAGTGTGTAATCTGTATCGGATAGAAAATGCGAGTGCTGTCAGTTGGATACGTTGATTACTGTCCTGGATTGCAGTCTCTCTAATGAAGCAAACATTGACACTCAAGGAGTTTAACGTTCATGCGAGAGTCGCCTGTTGACTTAGGTGTTTGAGAGTGCGAACTTTGAAAGCACGCATGTTAATTCGCATTCTAGGTCTAAGCAAGGGACCAAGGAAGGCCTGAAGCTGATTGGAAAGAGATGGGACTCAGCGGCACAGTGTTACTGTGGTTAGTTATATCTATTTTGGGACCTGTAGTGTATTCGTCAGAAATAGGAGTCAGGAAGGGTCTGAGAGCTAGGTGTGATAGGACAGCCATCAGTAACATGCTTTCGCTTATCCACCCTCCTGTATACAGTAGATAGGGTGACGCGGTTTGTACTGCGAGACGGTCAATGCAGTATGGAATTAACTGTGTTGTGAGTGTTCACGATTGTGTGTAGGCTGAGATACTGATAGGACGTCCAGACCGATGTAGAAGAACGATTTGGGCTCTAAACCTGAATCAATAAATGGTTAACAGAATCCAAGCGTGACTTCGATACGTACGATAAAAGTCCACGCTTCATTAGCCTTTTAAGCTTTAAAGGCTGCATCAGTACATCATATCTGTGTAATCAATAATCAACACCCTACCGCTCTGTTGACTGTTCTTTCGAAGCTGGTCAGCGATGTCGCATATTTTGATAACTACCTAGTCGTTTCACTTTTTTCGTGGGGCTAGCGTTATTCTACGCTTGGCTGATTACTAATGCTTAACTGGAAATTGTTCATTACTCCTATCAACGGATTCCCGGAACCCTTTTTTCATATGAAATCTAACCTAGTGATGAATTAAGAAAAAGCCAGTTCGGAACGTGTTTTCGAGAAACCTGTCATTCTCACAGCTAGCAGGTACCTACTGATCTAAGCGGTTAATACATAAGCCTCTATTGGTTTACAAGAAAAAATCTGCCCGAAGCATCTGTCAGCATTAGTTCGTTGTAATTCATGCAAAAGTTAGTAGCTATGATGGTGAGTACTAAGGGAATTCAGATGTTTGAATGTAGTTTTTGTAACTGGGCCCGCGACTGGTGTGATCTAATCGTGTTCGCTCAAGTCGTCACGGCTTGGGGGCGATGAGATGGCCTTAGCTGACATCTGGGCGGCGACCTTCTAAAGTTCACGCTGTCACCTACGTCAGTCAGATCAAGCTAGTTATAAATCTGCTGACTGCACTTTGAAACCATACCAGATGATTAGCCCTTATCCTACGGTCGTGCGTTCACCTTCTGCACAACAACCAGAGAGAGAACAGCCACACCCAGGAGCAGTGTTCGAAAAATTCAAAATTACAAACGGCACGAGGTAATCGGAAGGTATTGTGTGAATGACACAAAAACTTATCGAATAGACAATAACCAACCAAAATGTTCCATCATTACCATCAGCAGGTCCGTGGTATCTATTAGAAGCTGGATGAATTATTTACCTGTAACTGCGTAACAGCGAAACATCTATGCCATATCTTGATTGCAAAATATGGTATAAAACAGGGTTGAATTAGAGACACAAGTCAACTTCTTGCACATATCCGCCAGAGAGTAGTGCAACTTGGCTACTACGCGTGGCTCCCACAGACTTAAGTTTGTCTGTGCCTTGATTTTCATATCTCTTAAAAAAGACGCTACAAAACAGAAGGGCTATATGTATCAAGGAATTCAAGAAATGCAAAACTATGATGAACACATTTTGCGTGTGCAAATTTTCAAATTACTCTAGGTGCCCTTTTTCTGCGCATAGGAGTTACGGTTTAACTCTCCCCGACTTACCGGTCCAATGTGAGTTTCCGCAGTGCTGGCATCGAACGTGACACATATTCAAGTCCGTTGTCGGTGATTTTCGAACACCAGGACAGATTTAAATGGGACAATCCTTTCAAGTTCTCGCATATCGCATCCAAACACTCATCCGTCACATTCGTGCACCCGCTCAAACTTAACTCCGTCAAGTTGGGTAATGCAAATACCAGATTGATCACGCCTTGGTTGGTGACATCCATACATTGAATCAGTTGTACCGTCCGAAGCGTTTCACGTTGCTTCGGACTGAAATAACTGAGAGCCGAATCAGATACGTGGTACGCCTGCAATGTGAATTGGCGCAATTCGGGCAACAGTTGAGCCACAGCACCCAGACTCTCATCCGAGATGTTGATGCAGTCAAAGATACTCAGTTTGTTCACTGACGATGGTAGACACGTCCAGAGGGCCAGTTCAGACAGCTCGTTACAGCACTGCAGCTCCAGGCTGCGAAGACCGCTTAGTAATCGAATTATTTGTTCCAAATTACCATCCACAATGGAACAGCCTCGAAGAATCAGCTCAGTAAACGGAGGCATGCTTGTGGGTTTGACAGTTAACTCAAACGGCATATGTGAATCAACTCTTGGATAGATAGTCTGCTGTAAATCATTCGACCCGGATGGTATTATATTTGAAGATAAGGATGAAAAAAAGAATGACAAAAGGGAATGGTTTCTCTCGGATTCGGTTACATGCACCTCCCCCGTAGAATGTGTCATCAGTTGCGACGGAGGCAGCATAGTTTTGGTCTCGGTACTGGGGCAGTTCACGGCAGCTATCTGGGGAATCGAAGGTCTCTTATAGGAATTTGGAGCTGGCTGAAGATTAACCAAAAGGGGCCGAATGAACGAAGATGACAAGGTTGTAGACGAGTTCATTGAACTGGCTGGATACTGGGATGGCGGATTAGTTAGTGAGGTGGCCAATGCGTTTCTCAAACAAGGCGCATATCGATCGGGTAAATGCGACACTAATAATGCGCTGATGTGGCGACGCATACCGACTTGCAACCGTTGGGCAAGTTTATACTCCAAGTTTAGGTGGATATCATTCGGCGTTCCGACGTTGATTACGCTGGTTGATTGTTCGCCCAAGATTGATTTAATATCCAGACGAATGGCGACTCGATCCCAAAACGCATGCCGCGATATTATACGAAACCAGTTTTTGCATACTCCACAAACGGCTAACAACTCACTGCCAGATAGGTTAGTGAAAATGTTTTCCAACACCGATTCGTCTTGCCACATACCACAAACAGCCAACGTTCGACCGCGTGCTAGTCGACGTATTCGGTCACGATAGCGTGTTCGCCGGAATTTCCTTACTGGCATGTCCAGGTCTAACTTGAGACCTTGACTGAGTAAACGCTGTTTGATTGCTGCCACAGTGCTCCCACGACAGGTTGGCAGAGGTGACGAACTGGCAGAATTATGGTTGCTACGGTCCCGTGGAGATTCAGTGGAGGATATACTATTCACCTCGTGGGTGTGGGCGCAGGCGCGTGTCAGCATTGCAACCCGGTGAGCCATGGTAGGTGAAGGTGTCGGCCTCACGTTGCATCGCACAGTTTCGCCCATTGGCTTCTCTGCTGCAATGTGATTGACGGAGGACTTATTGGATATCTGATTGATACATGAGAGAGCATTGACACGTGACTGGTGGTTGGTGGTTTGGCAAACACCATTGCCAGTGTTCATCTGCGAAGTTTTTAATGTCGAGGGATCCTGTAGAGTGGTACGGTTGTCACAGTTATGAACAGTACTGTCCAGCGCCATTTGTGTATTGGCAATGTGCATTTGTGCACTCGGGAATGCCAGATTGGAGACAAATTTGGAATCTGTGTTCGGGCTTTTTCCACTCGGTGGACATTCAGTTCTAGGAGGCATTGGTGGAGCTGTTTTTATGTTGGTCACTACTGCGTGAGCTTGAAATGAATTACTGTTTGTACGTCCCGGATCATTCCTGATTGCAGTCGCATCAGTGCCTGTGCTGTCGACTGTGAATGGGTTCGGATTGACAGTTGGAATTTTGTGGTTCACCGGAGCCACGTTTGGCGTAGAGGATTTGGTGAAGCGGAAATTTTTCAAGTTGTTAGATAGATCGATGCACACTTTGGCAAATGACGCCATCACCTAAAGTGAGAGAGGAGAGAGAGTAAAGACGTGATTGTTATCGGTAAATATGCATTCGGAGTTGTTGCTTAAATCAGTTGAATAAACGTGGAAGATGTACTTAGGTTGCATTTTCAAACTAATCGAAAACAACACGTCAATGGTTCGTAAATCCACATCAAATCGACCATGGTTTAGAGAAAAATTGGGAAATGGAAATTAAATTTAAAAATCTGTATGGTCGTGGCCAAACAGACGAAAATAGGATGTCGACATGTTGTAACGTCAACAATACACTTTCTTTGCAGTACTCGCTTTGCTGATTTAATAACTTTCCTCACTTCGAATACAATTTAGTCACACTTGATTATGCCTCATATCCCTGAAGCTGTTCAAATGCTAACCTCATACCTAGTCAAGGTTTGAGACCGAGGGAGGTGAATGTAGCTTACGGTGATTAGCCTACTGGTAAATTTCACCGGGCTTGTGATTCAAGCTACCACACACATTAAACCATTCGATTGGGGCATGCACAATAGGTGTAAGACGTTGCAAGCGATCAGTTCTTGTGGTCTAACTAGTCAAGCTTACAAACTAAGTATGTGAAAACGATTATGGTCGACTACCTGTGTTGCCCAAATCATTTTTGACATCACACAGAGGACTGGTTGTTCTGAGGCAGGGAAGGCTTAAAAATGGCTCTCCTAAAAGACATGATAATTTCAGTCAGCCTCAAAATTTTAGATGACGATATAATTTCACATAAGATGAAATAACAGAAACACAATGTGTCTATTGGTCAGAGATCACTGCAAAAGTTGTTCCAATTGTAACAAAAGGCGTTCAGGTTCTATTCGTTCTCTCGACGATCTGCGTGCCGGCTCCTGTATTGTTGACACACCTAAAGGGGCCCTCCGAAGCTGGAGTGGGCCGCCGCGAAGGAGGCGTTGATCGCCAGGTTTGACAACCCCGCCGACTGCCAGGAGGCAATGAGACGGTTCAGGGGCGCCCATCTTGGACCAGGAGGCCACACCCGTGGTTACACAGTGTCGCTCCGGACAGCGTTGTCAAGAGCCATGTTACCTTTGGATCAGGATTCAGAGCAGCGCATGCTGATAGATCGGTTCTTGGAGGGAATGCTACCAACAGTCCAGGATCAGCTCAGGTTTGCTCTCGCCGCACATTCGATGACGCTGGAACAGCTGGCCGATGCAGCTCGGCCATTGCTGGCAGAAAATTCTACGACAGTCAACGTGGTGGAAGCAAGTGAACCGAGTGAACTGGATGACCTTCGAAGCGCAGTGAAAAAGTTGACTCAGGAAGTGGATGTTTTGAAGGTGAAAAAGAGGGAGAACCGTGGCAAGATCTGTTACGGATGCGGAAGATGAGGACACTGGCGAAGATTTTGCCCACTCGGCAAGAAAAGGTCGTACTTTAATAAACTTTTCTTCGATTGTTCTTCGTTTGGGTGGAAGGACCCCGTAATAGGGGCAGTTGATAAGACAGCAATTCAGGCTAGGTTATAAGTCAGTCGTAGCTTGGAGTACTGTTTGATTGACACTGGGACCGCGATTTCATTTATTGGGCCGAGGGCAGGAAAGATTGTGCATCCGTGTGCAATGGCAGTTCGGATGGTCGGTGAGTTTACCCTCAAAGTTAACGGCCTGGCAGAATATGAGGTCCGAAACGATGGTCACGTAGTCAAACAACCCTTCGTCATTGCCTCCAACGCACGTCAGACTGTCTTGAGGGCGGATTTTCTTGACCGCGTTGAGGTCGTGATTGATTTGAAGCATGATAAACTGGTGGGAAAAGGAAAACCTCGGCGTGAACAAATTGAAGCGAACGCACCCAATGCAATCCCAACTTGTGACAATCAGTTGCTAAATGAAGTGATACGCAATTTTCAGGAAGTGTTCACTGCGGATCCGTATGGCTGTTGTCACTGGGTTGATCACAAAATCCCCATCGAGTCGAAACGATTCCGGCCACCCAGCCCCCGAAGAACTCCAGTTCACTTGCAGCCGGAAATTGAACATGTGAAGGACATGATGAAGGAAGAAATTATCGAAGAAGCCGATAGCTCGTTCAATTCTCCGGTCTTGTTGGTGAAGAAGCTTAGCGCTAAATTTCGATTATCTATCGACTTCAGGAGGCTCAACAAGATTACAATCAATAAAGTCGTAGCAGTCCCAGCGGTGGCGGAGATTTTCTACAAGCTACAGAACGCCAGGGTATTTACAATGTTGGACTTGCGATCCGGATATTAGCAGGTTCCAATCGAGAAATCAGAGCAAGATTAAAACAGCGTTCATAGTGGGAGAAAAGCAATACCGCTTCAAACGGATGCCGTTCTGACTCACGGATGCCCCCTTCACGTTCAGACGACTGATGCTGAAGGTGCTGGACAGATTGAGCAATACTGTTGTCTATGGAGATTATATTGTCATTTACAGCACGGACAAGACAAAATACACAGTATACTTTTCAGCGGTGCTGTAGGAGATTGAAAAAGCCGGCCTACGGATCAATAGTTCAAAGTCTCAACTGGCGAAACAAACAGTAGTACTTCTTGGTCACTAGGTCGGTCAGGGTGAAGTCCAGCCATTGCTAGAGAAACTGCTAACAATCGAGGATTTTCTGGTGCCATCATCGAAGAGAACATTGCGACAGTTTCTCGGTCGCGTTGGGTTCTACAACCGTTTCATCAAAAACTTTCATCACCCCGCAAGTTCATTATACGAAATTCTGAAGAAATATTGTCAATTTCATTGGTCAGAAAAAGCCAGACAAGCGTTTGTCGAGATCCAACAATTGATGAAAAAGGGACAGCTTACCCTGAAATTGCCTGTGACTGGACAGAGCTTCGTTGTTGCAATGGATGCAAGCGATGTAGGAATTGGAACGATACTGAAGCAGGAAGACGGTGTTGTGGAATATGCCAGTCGGGTACTGAGTCCTGCTGAACGAAACTATTCAACGACAGAGAAAGAGTGTTTGGCAATCGTATGGGCCTTGGAAAAATGGAGGCCGTACTTGCTCGGCCGACAGTTCCACGTAGAGACCGACTACAAACCACTGGAGTGGATTAAATCGGCGAGGGACCTCCGACGAAAACTGGCTCGTTGGGCGTTACGACTGCAGGAGTATGACTTCAAACTTCGTAGCCGGAAAAGAGAACTGTGTGCCCGATTTGCTTTCCTGAACGCAACACCTGGATGAAGTCCACAAGGACGTGATTGGAGTTAACAGTATTGAACTGGAACGTGATCCCAGAAGGTTACAAGCAGCACAAAGGATGGATATGGCGATGCGGGCGGTGATTGACCGACTCTTGTCGAGAGGAGAACCACCAGAAGACGAGGGGAATCCGGAATTCAAGGCCTCCATAATGCACTGGTCCGATTTGCGGTTGAATAGTGTCGGAATTTTAATGCGCCAACTGCGGTAGGAAATAAACGTGCAAGTCATACCGGCGCACAACCAATCCCGGCCATTGAAATTCGGGAATTAAGGTCGATGGATGTGATAGGTCCCTTTTCTGTAACGACTTCCGGAAATCACTACATCATAGTGGTGGTGTTAGTAGAATAGTGCAACCGCCCATCCTCACTACAGTACTTCAGTGATAGCAGTTGAGTTATGAGTTATGTAAACGGGACGTTAATAGATTTGCTCAATTGTCGAAGCCGCTAAGTAGATAGTTGGGAAACTGGGAAACGAATATCTTCACAGCGAAACGGTGATCGACCTCACCTCGTGGTTCGAGGTCCCTTTCAACGAACGCGTTTGCTCACTGTTCTGGTGGGCCGTCGATCGGCTAGATTCCCGCTACATGATACAGCCGCTCATTGCGCGTCGCTCATCACGTGATGCCCTGGTTTCTTTTTCGCTTCGCGTTGACTGCCTCCACGTCCGGTGCACCGGTGTACATGCACACGCACAGCGCACAACCTGGGGCACGCCCTCTGTCATTCGGATCACTTCTCAAACCTGTACCAATGGCCTAAACAAGCAGAATATCACGACTTTTTCATGCCCGCAGGTGGAAGTAGATTCACACACACCTTAGACGGACGTGCCTCCAAATGTTCACAACGCAGAGGTTCACTGTGTTACGTTAACGAACTAATAGGTCCCGGTACTCTAGCAACCCATATTTATACTCATCATGTACGGTTTGATAGTTTGTTCGATTCAGAGATCGGCAATGATGGCTGGTGTGCCTGTGCAATACCAGCCAACGGTGTCTCCAATCCGAACATGACAAGTATTCAGTGTTCATTTTTCTCAGTTTGGTCCTTGCAGGTAGCCACTTCATTTACCAGTGTTTTTATCTACAATGGCGCACGATCTCTGTGTGACGTTGGATCAAAGCCCAACTGTTACTCAGCGCGATTACGTTGTTAGGCTTGATGGTTGAACAGGAGTAAGCGTTCTTTAGTCAGGATTTGCTGAAGCGACATATGTAAATCAGGGGCAGAAGAAGTGTTACTTCCCGGAGCCGATCAAATAGAAATCCAGTAACATTTCCGTTAAAAAGCTCGAGCAAAGGAGAGAAGCTAATTGGTCAGATCATCTGATTCGTTGTCAACATACAGACAGTCCACGTGTTTCCTGTCAGTTTGAAATCGTAACGGAACTGGAAATGTTATACCCAATCCGATCGGAGGATAATCGATGAATTAAATCGCACTTATTTTGAATAAACACGAGGAATTTGGTTTCTAGTTAAGTTTTACGCATACCAACTTGTTTAATTCAAATTCATATAACTAGCTATTAGTAAACCCACGTTTGTCTGAGGAAAGTACGATCGTGGAAACACTCGCTTTGTTGTGGTTATACAAAGATTACAGTACCGTACGAAATGAGCTTGACAAAACCTAGTACTATAGATCTTTGGCAACCATTTACACAGACTAGCGTCTGGGCGCTGCTAATAGGAGTGTTCATATACATGATTGGGTAGCCTGATGACACCTGTGTTCAAAAATGGCGTCGTATGTCACATGACCACAAGGGCTTCGCAGTGTAAAATCCGAAAATCAAACTCTAGATAACCGTACAAGAATGTTTGCTTAAAATATTTTAAAACAGCAAAAGAAAGCAACTTTTGTTCTCATCAAAGCTACATTCGGTGGACGGAGGTAGTTCACAATATGACCGCTCCCCAATGACTAGAACGTGGAAGTCTTCTGTGATTTCCGTAGCAATGTTGTACTGTGTAGATAAAATCAGAAGTTCACGTTTCATTGCCTCATTAGCTTCCTGATAAAATCATCGCATACACATTTTGAGGACAGCGCGGAAAAATCCAGTAACAATTGATTATACTGGTTACTATATATATATATATATATCCAACGTTAGTGCGATATAGGAGCCTGTTGCAACGACACCCTACTAACATCGAGTTGAAAATGGTTTGGAAGTCTCGGGTCCCAATTTGTGGAACTTTGAGGTCTGTTTATATGTTCAGAAAGAGTTGGAGGTACTGAATTGAAATCCTGTAATCTTAGATGAAGTGTTGGAAAGCCAACAACGGGATTCTTGACTATTTTTCAAACTCATTCACAGATTTCTTTCTGCAAGTGGAGGTTTTGGTGGGAGAGTTGAAATCTGAGTCTCTGCCCGATGTTGTTCGGTAATGAGAACAATTTTTCTTTCATCTGTGCTTATATCAATACATTTATCAGTTGCCTAAATTGTGGATAGCCAGAAAACCTCTAAGTCTAGTGGATAAGTAGCTCTCCAGCTCATCCGGATGTTTCCAATGTACTTCATGTGATACTTCGTTATTTACGTCCAGTACACTAAAGTTGAGCAGCTGGAGCAGATCTTGATGATAATTGTTAAGACTGAAGAGGATTAACTTAAGCTGTACTGCAGAAACGGTTGGTATTATTTTGTTGAAATATGTGTGGCCATAAAACAATTCTATCTAAACCATACAAATTCCATCACTGTGCCTTTGCATCCTCCTTTAATTCGATTTCGGAAGCACTGTCCCGACCATTGATCAACACTTGTAACCTGGCTGAGCAGTTTTATCTGTGTACTAAGAAGAAGATAATCCAGTTCAACTACCAGCCAACACCTACACACACCTACACTCACTGGTGCACTGCAATTTTTCATCTTGTTGTGAGTCTCAATGAAATTTTCAAGATATCCATTTGCCACTAACGTTGTTTTTATCATATATTGTTCTGTCAGCAGCCTACCAGGAGTGCAAATCTATTTAGTCCTATGAAATAGTCTTGACTAAACCACGCTTACATGCTACTGGAGCAAAATTGAAGAACTGTAGGTATTGCCCGCCCCGGTTTGCTTTACAATGGACCGATCATTGTAGTGTTCCATCCTCACCCATGGTGATGAGTATATATAAGGAAGCCAAGCTACTGTTTGATTCCATTTCGTGAGACAAACAAAGGTCCGGAAGAATAAAGTTGGGAAGCTTGAAAAATGTAAAAATAACCAACATTGGTCAAAATCAAAATATCCCCAACACACCGTTTGTGCAAAATGGCTTTCTCTCTCACGTCCAACCAGCTGAAGTCGTTAACAAGTTAAATGCATAAGCTCAATTGAAATATATGCGCGATCAGTTGGATGTTTTTGGTCAGGCAAATATCTCAAGGATCTCAACCTGCTGTGTGAAGAAAACATTAGGTTTGCTTTTGAGAGACTGCTCTGTAAGCACGTAAATGGAGTGTCTAGGGGTAGTGCATTAGGTTCAACATTAACTGACATCTTCTTGGGAACGATTGAACGCTCAGTTACAGGTAATATTGTCAAATCTGTTTGACATAAACGGTATGTTGATGACATTTTGGTTTCGATCAATGTTGGTCATTATTATGTGTTTCAACTTTCCAAACTCTATCCACTCGGAGTAATTCTCGTGAGCTATTCGCACTTAACATACACGGAGGGAACTACGTAAATTTCAAAAAAATATGAAAGTTTTACAAAAACCCACTTCTGTGGATAAGAACTTTAGAAAGCCATGGTAGTATCAGATACCCTCCTCTGAGTAGTCGATCTAAGGTAATCATTAGCGGAAAACGCAAGTGCTCCCCTCAGACAACGAAGTGAGAACCCCTCACTTTCGAACAAACTCTGATCGAGGCTAGTAGCCATTGGCATCCTTAAACACTTCACGATGGTCCTCATTTGACATAAGGGTTCATTCCAAGTACCCACACACATGTTTCTTCTGACGGAGAAGTATTGGAAAACATGTATGTGTTGAGAAATGAAGCTTTGTGTATGACACAATTTTATGATTACTGATGAGTAGTCGGGGATTTGGTTTATTTTCAAGTTGACCATCACTCACATTTGATTGCAGCCTTCGCATTCAGATAGACTTTCCAGCCGGCCTCTTTCGACGAGCTCTAATGAGAGCGAAACTCGAGTTTAGTGCTTCTTTTTGAAAGAGGCCAGCTGGAAAGTCTATCTGACTGCGAAGGCTGCGATCAAATGTGAGTGATGATCAACTTGAAAACAATTTTATGAAGTTAGACTAATCCTGATTTACCTTGGGTTGTTGTGAAAAGTGACTCCGCGTGATCAGGGAAAACCATCCGCTAACTGTTGTACAATTCACATGAGTTCGTTATCTAGTGAGGTTGCCTTCCGGTAATCTGACTTTATGAGGGATCAGACGTTTGTGCCTGCACGATAGGTTCGCCAAGCCTGTCTGGCAGAATTATGAGACAATCTCGACGGTCAGTTAGTCGCATGTGTCTGTGAACTATGGTGAATATTTTTAGCAACGGTTTTATTTCTCGTACAGTCTTGACCTGTTTGCCGAAACTGTCGCCACATTTCGTACGTGCCCAAAGCTGTGTACTGCCAATTTCACTGAGGTGTGTTGTTTTGCGTATGTTGTTTTGAGTTATTACGCAAAGTTCCCTTCAAAGTCGCTGTTTATAAAACTGATACGGGATGGTCATGAAATTGTTACCGTTCAGTCCCAAACGTCTGTCTGCATGTGAAATTCCCTGGCCAAAATGGATATTACTTAAAGTTGCAACTATCTAAATTCTCTATCACTTATTAATGCTACGGCCTGTAAAATACACAGTGCAGTTCTGAAATGCTTACTATATGCATTTTTTACCCTGTCTCTTGAAAACTTTTCAAACTTAGTCAAATTAAGATCAGTCGGGTTCTGGGGTCATGGTGGCATGTGAACTTCTATTTCAATTCCATTGTGCGGCAACCGAAGACCGCGAATTTTGGTCAAGATGATTATAGAGCCGACAAAAAACGGAGGAAAATTCTGTTTCTGTCTGTTGGCTGACTGACTGTCTGGCGCTATTTTTCAAACTACTGTTGCTACTTAGCTTAACTGTCAACGTTGACTTTTTTGTGTGCAAGAAATAGTTCAGCCTTCGCGACACCATGGTGGTAAGCGAAATTAAGAAGGGCATGAATTTTGAGTAAAAGTCTACATCAGCCTGTAAATTTATTCGGAAACAATGGGCTGAACCACTTGGCAATCCTGTGGTTCCTTAGGATTGCACTGGTTAATATCTCACTGGATGGTTTGAGACATATGTGATCATACAGCAAACCATTTTTCTAGGTAACAAATTGCCCCTATCAGCTACAATGTTGTCAGTTTTTGTCAGTTTCGTTGACCGTTAAACAAATATCTCACCCAGTGAACATCGTTTTTACCATCTACTGATGTTTAGATGCACTGTACTTCACTCATAATTAATTCCAGTTGTTACATTCTCATACAATTTCCAGTCAGCCTTCGATAAAAAAAACATTTTTTGAGTTTTGTTCTTGCTAGAGCTCATCAATGGTGCATATCTTCACCAACGCTAAAATTAAAACTATGGCAACGCTTCCGTGAAGCAACCACGTCCACCACTGCACCACTGACCTCACATTAGGCACAACTGAACCATCCTATCTGAACGCTGAGTTATATTTGCTCGTGAGTTCTGCTCAAACGATGACGCCAGTTTATTGTTAAAAGCGGTTAAATTGACCCAGATTGTCTGATAATAATGTGAACGGTTATTTTTAGCCATCTTTTTGACATTTACCGTTATACTACTTTTCGTATTCAAGTAAGGCTTCACAATTTCTTGCGTATTCTAAATGGGGAAGATTAGCGTTTCACGCAACCGTAATGTGCAAACCTAACACGATTTAGATTTTACAATGCTTTAACAATGTATTCCTCTACAAAAGCTGTCCTGTCATTAAACGATGCTTTTTACTACTATGTTCGCTTAGTGACTAAAATTGTTTCGTCCTGTCTGTCATTGGTCAGACGAATGAAGTAACTTGAAGACTTTAAAAGCCATTCATCACTCCGATGACATGATACACAGATGTCGCATAGTGAAAGCCCTATTAATGGTTCGAGTGATCCAAACTAGATTTTTCTGTAGGTTTCTGTTCACTGGCAGTTTTCACAACAAACTTCAATGTTGATAAGGATGATCAACCAAACGACTTTAATAAATATAATCAAACGAATGGTGAAAGTGAATGGTCGTGAACAAACATATCTAACATCCATCTGCCAGTTGGCACCCAACAGTAGGTGGGAATGGAAGAGACAAGTGCACGCCGGGATCACAATTTACCCTCCTTGTTACGTTTTGATCTAAGTGGAATACCTACAATACATTCCTGCAAAAGAATCACTCATCTGGACGAAACACTACATACTCCAGGAGATCCCACAACCTATGATCCCGGTAACCATGACTCCGTGTTCTATTGGGCCAGTGTCTATGCTACAACCTAATTCTTACTGTTGGGTTATGGGGTCCAGTCTCCGGTGTGTGTGATGCTGGTAGTACCCAAAATCGTAAAAACAGCTGTCCACTACTTTGCTGGTGGTCACTGGAACCAACTGTTCGTTAAATATTCCGTAGGCCTGACATACTGCCCATGTAATACCATCTATACACAAGTCTGAGTACACCTAATGCGTGCAAATTGGCATTTTATATAACGTTGAGGCTGAAACGTCAAGAGTATCTATTTACCCCATCAGGCGTTGAACGCGTACAGTATACCAAAGCTTTAATGAACGGGACAGAGTTAACATGGGACAAAAGCTGCAGAAGACTTCTTCATCATCATAGACAGCAATACATCAGTGGTTAACACTAATGCTTAACTGCCACACAACCATGAAGAAAAAGCAAACCCTATATAGAAAGAGAGAAGGAAAAAGAAGGGGACGGGAAGGGACCTAACTACTGAAAATGACTACGTCCCTATTCAAACACCCAGCATCAAGGTGCCTACACCTTGCAAACAACACAACCGAGCTGCAAGTGAGAGTAAGGCGTCATCAGCGAGACAGCTTCCTTACGGCTTTCACTGCCCCGCGTCATTAAATGCACTCACTTCACAGACAGCTCGGACAAACAACGACAACATTCACGCCACTGAGCTCGATTAGCCGCCATCTCGCAGAAGACTTCTGTGCTTCATTAGCATCTTGTCTTAACTTATAAAGGAAACGAGAGAAAATTCGCTTATCAGTTTGTTGTCAGCAAACTACAGGTGGCTGAGGAAACCAACGCCCTCTGTTTCCAGTTTGACACAGCTACGATAGGACTGATTACCCAGATGTAATTCACATGTTACAATGCAACTTGTCGGCCGTACGAGCGCTTTCTTAGTTTGAGCGTAATACCTAGAGATGGCTCTACAACCCAGTTAATTAGGCTATTGAAGTCGTAATGTTTGGAATTATCAGTGATATGAACCCTTTGGAGGGATATTCGACGATGAGTGCGTTGTACAAACGTTGTTCAAACTCACAAAACGCATTCCCTATCGGTATCCTCGTG
Source organism: Paragonimus westermani (assembly GCA_008508345.1). Lineage (NCBI taxonomy): Eukaryota > Metazoa > Platyhelminthes > Trematoda > Plagiorchiida > Troglotrematidae > Paragonimus > Paragonimus westermani. Next base: position 139,376 of record QNGE01000956.1, on the reverse strand, counting down.
TGATATAGGGTCTTCTCCAGAAGCTACAAGTTCTGGTAGTGCCCATCACTTTTCTCCCTAGATAAAGACTATTATACATGTCAGAAAAGACTGCAAACGTACCACTTATTCGTATTTTGTTGACGAACATACGCCACCGGTAAATAAGAACTATGAATACTCTGAATTTAGTGTATCGCTACCGAGGTTTGAAGTTCCCTTCTGATTGAGGTATGCTTGTGGCCTATATAGAGAAGTGCACTCAACTGATTTGCAAGAAGGTGACAATTTCGCGACTCCAGCAATTTGGGAGATGAAATCTGGGAATAGTTCCCCCAGGCAATGACATCTTTCCACGCCACCAATATGGCTAGATGTGAGAAGCAATTTCGAATATAATCCATCATCTGCTTAAAAGAAAATCCCTTTAATTTCGCTGTTTTCAGCCATACAGAATGGTGGCAGTGATACACGATGGTTTGTTCTCTATGAATGCAGAATAGTTCATGATCAGTGCAATTTTGTGAAGTGTTAGCTAATTACTTTTCTGCGTAATCCACCATTGGGCAAAGTTCGTGGCGGAGTCGACTAAAATGTGACCAAACCTATTTGCAACTATTGCCATCATCCTACTGTGTGCACATACTTAACATGTAAAAAACTGCAAGGAGTGGCAAACCTGCCACGATGTGAGGGGGAAAAGCAGAGCGTAATATAAGGGAGAGAGGAAAATGTGAGGTGAGGAGAAGAAAGTTACAAAGATGCACACAAATTCACAACACGAGCCATATCTGATAGCGTCCTAGACCAACGGTGATAGTTCCCCCAGCCAAGAAGCCGGAAGCGCTCCCCTAAAACAAGCCTCACTGTGAGTGCTACCATAACGGAACCCGAATCATATACTGACCACCGGACTACCCCTTTCAGTCTAACCCACCACTCACAAAAATGCAGGGTGTGGCAGGCGGCGAGTTGGCATTCGTAAGATGCGTCCAAGCCAATGAAGCCTGTTAGACGGGATCAAAATGTCCAAGAATCAACAGTGCCTACAAGTTTGGAAGATAATTTGATGAACTTCGTCATCGCTGGCACAGTGTTATTGCCACACACCGCTAATGCTTTACGGAAACCGATGGTCGAAAACGGATAATATATGTACATTCAATCAACCAGATTTCGGAGCCGTACAGTAGGACTGTTTTCACAGTGACATTTCATGCCCGGCCTTCCACAGAAAGACTGAGATAATGCTGGCGCTGCAGATGGCGTAAGTTGATAAAAGTAATCCTAGCCTTTGCTGTGCGACTTATGATCTTATCAGACAGACTACCAGTAATAGTACGGCTCCCAAAGGTCATAAGCTTCTCGACCACTTCTAACGGTTCATCACCAAAGGTGAGAGCCGGCACGTAGCCCTGCCAATCCTGAAACAGCACCTTGCACTTGGTAAGTATAAAGACCATACCACGTTGCAATGAAATCTCTAATCTGTATAGGCTGTCCTGGGTTACCTGTGAGCCTTCACAGATTAGGGTGATACTTTCTGCACACTCCGTATCCCGAAAACAAATGCCTAGGCACATTTCGAAGTCACCATCTTCACAGTTTGTTGAAGCACGCTCTAGGATTTTGTTTGCCACAAACGTGAGTAGGAAAGTGTAGGCTGGATATCCTTGTCGCGTTTCACTTGAGCTGATAAAGTTCAGCAATACGGTGCCATAGAACTTAACCATGTCTGAGGTCTGACTTTCACGTACTTCTCTGGCAAACCCTTCCCCGATAGACAGTCCCAGAGATCAGCTTTGTTAACTAAAATCAGAGACCTCTCAGATGTCCACAAAGACAACAAGTGTTAGTGTTTTAGTTGAATGGCAGAGTTCAAGCACTTGGCGGAGTGTGAAAACGTGATCACTGCAGTCACGGTCAAGGCAACACCCAGCTTGCTGCTCACGGATATCTTGTTCACGCGTTTAGTATGGTTTACGAAGTCCAGTGGCTGCGAGAAACCTCTACGAAATACTAATCAGGCTAATCCCTTGGTGATTTACACACGAAGTTTGTGAGCTCTTTATGGAAATAGGGACGATATCAGCTAAACAACAGTCATTCAGAATTATTTCACTAATCCAGAGCTTCTGGCTCAGAACCATTACCTCTTTAATTAAGACATGACCTTCGTCTACAAAAAAGCAGGAGAGAGTTTGTCTGAGCCTAATCCAGTGATTGCCAGAAACACTTCTGTCTCCGAGGGCAGAGAAACGTGAACAAACAGTGAGCATAGACAGAGTCCGAAAGCAGAGTTAATGGCACGGGTGGACAGTAAACTGCTGTGGGAAATGCTCGGTTGACCGTCCTAGGCGTCAGTGCAGGTTATAAATAAGCTAAACATTGGCTTCGCAGATTAATTCGATTACATCTGGCTTCCTGTTACCAGTTGCTTCGTCGCTACGATTAGGTCGTGTAACTGCACAAGGACAAACCATATCCACTTGGCCCTTCTGTGGTATGTGATTTTCAAGTGTTCCAGTGTCAGAAGTGTTTTTAAAACGTTGTGAACGGCTTAGAATATCATATCGAGTTGGCATCCGTGAATATTGTCTCCCGGTTCTTCGAGAAACAAATGTGGCCCAAGAATAAAGTCCTTCAGATAATTGGTCCAATTTTTGCACTCAAGGGTGTCAACTCAATCACTTCTTCCGCAATCGATACATGGTGTTTCTGTATTCAATTAACTGATTCCAGTCAAATGTCAAAACACTGACGGTCATTGACGCTGGAAATAAAACCGTTGAGTATTCACCGACATTAGGTGTCATTTTGTTTGCTGTGTACCTTTTATTCCAAAAATAACAGAAACCAAGACTGTGCCCTGATCTAACATGATCTCATGAGAATTCAATGCACTTTTTTACTGTCCAAATATAAATGTCAAATATAGATGGATCGGTGTAAAACTTCTCTCTGGTGCCTTATCCGTTTGAAGGCATTAGATACAGTACTCATTCAGACCCTGAGTATCTCAGTTCGATGCCCCTGACCAACCGATGGGTTGTTCTCTATTTTTGATTGGTTGTTCAATTAGACCAAGCCTTTGTGAAATTTCAATGTTTCTGGCTCAAATGATCTCATACGCTCCTAGCTTCCAGCTGTATATTCTCGATTGTCGTAACTCACATGTTCCAACTTTCTTGGGGGAGTTTAGAATACCTCTCCAAAAAGCGGTTGGTCCGTTAAAACTTCCATCTTCTAGAACATTTCAGAGCATATCTGACGGAGTCACAAGTGAATTAGTTTAACCTCTACCATAACTAGGTTTTTGTACTTAACATACTTTGTCAACTACCTGGAGCTCAGAAAACAGATATTAAGTCGAAATAGGCGGGGGTCCTTTCTGAGTGAGGAGGTGTAGATCAGATTTTTATAATTCGTTAGAGTATGCAACAGCGATAGATTTGCTGTCAGCCAACAACCGCCGGATTTCTCGCCTATCAGCACACGTTTGTTCTGGTTGATTGATGCGCGTTTTATAGTCGTCTGGACTCATGGATACGCTGACCACGTGTATAACGATGTCATCGACGTTAAAGTTTAACGAATCTAAACAATCAATTGCTCGATGTTGTTGCACGCCCTCCCTACTTAGGAAGATGTACCACGAACCACAACAGTAAGAAAAGTGAAAATGGTGGTCGTGCGTCCAAGGTTACATTCATATTCTGCAGTTTGAGGCATTTATAGGGTGAAAAAGATGTCTCACACACTTAAGGGTCACGTCTATAAGACCACAATCAGCGCGAATTTGGGCTGCATCTACGTAATGTGTTCGGTGAAGGTTAATTGCAAACCCGTGTTGAACTTGTTGTTTGCATTCAGTAACGCCCCTTGACTCTTATCGGCAGAAAAACAACCAGAAGTTCAGAAGACGAATCTTTTGGTTGCGGGGATCGATCAGGCTATTTAATCATATTGTAGACCCAATTAGATTGCTGAGAATGTCACTGGCCGTACACACAGGTCGTAAAATGTTTGCTGAACCTCCAGATCCTCGACATCAGACAGGGGTCAGTAAGAGTGACAACACTCATCACAGTAAACTGGCCCTACTGGAAGGGGTTTTTTGCGACCCAACTGAGCACCAGACGGAGGCTTTCTGGGATACGTTAGCTAACCGGGTTTAGCGGTTTGAATTTTGCCATCGTTTAATAAGGTTATTAACAAAATAATGTTAATTACCGAAGCGATATAGCGAGAGCTTCAAGAACACAGATATCGTCTTACCATCACGTGTACCTCGGTTATCTGTCTCATTGAGTGTGTGAGTTTGTACAAGGGCTCCAGGAACCAACTGCTATCCGTCACCACACTGTCTTCTCTAAGCTGAGACTTTTTCTCCCTCCTATAATTCTATCACTGACGGTACTTCTGTTGATAGTCAGAAGTGACTGTACACAGTTCTCTTTCAACAGAGTTATTTGCCATTACTAATCTTCATCATTGGGTGCATAGAATTCACACCAGTAGAAGAAATCTGATGTTGCATTGAACAACTTAAACAGAACAACAGATAGAGAGTACACCAGCTCATTAAGGTGGATTTGAAGTCAAATCAACAGTGCAAATAAGGGGAAACTGGCAGTGGCAAGTAACACGAAATCTGAAAATCAAAGCTTAAACCCTGGTCAGTTTAATGGACAAGTGGCAAGCACGCAATAAACAAGGGGTGATTTGCCATAATCGTTAAGTGGCAACCGTAAATTCATTCAACCTTGTAAAATCACTTGGTTCGTTAATCGCTCTTCGTTTGGTCACCAGAAATCCGAAAAATAATTCAATTGTCCATTCGTGAACGTTCAGCAAGATGCGTGTGAGTTGGTTGATTTGACATTTGTTTGAACTGACTAATTTATAACCAGTTAAATCCTGAAAATTCAATCAGTAAATTAAACACTGTTCATTTGTTTAATTGAGGCCGCTTCATTCTAACCGTGAAATCTTGATCACGAGACCATCGATTGGAGTGAATACAGCAAATTTACTTATTTCCCTTCCGGAATGATCGGACAAGCTAAACATCATCCATACAATGTTGGGTGCTTCGATATTGCTGTTCGGTTATTCACTTTGTGACGTTATTGGTATTGTGGCTAACACCCTAGTCTCACACACATGACAGCCGGACTGTAACTTCCGGTTCAGACGTGAATGTACATGACTGATGAGTTTTAATACGGCCGGAACTCGACTCTAGTACCTCATTTCGAAGTGGACTAATCAAAAGGCTAGTCTGAATAAGTGAACTGTGATCAACTATAAGTATTGTTCAATTTATAATGGTCTAAGTCTACAAACTTCAACCAGTCAATCGAGAAAAATTAACCAGTCTGGATGAGGACAGGCAAAAAGACCCCAGTTCTCAGTCCAATTGCGATCCATCTGCATGAGATTGGGCACTACTGATCTTTCAACGTTTCGTGTAGGAATTCATCGAGCCAATCAAACGAATTCGACACCCGTTAATCCGCAGTCGTTCGCTGACCATAGCTCGACCAGGTGAAGGCGGATAAATTTACTTCAGCCATCCCAACTGTCTTGGATATCGACTGACTAACCCGATCGAAATAAATCAGTCAGTAAGAAATAACTGTGTATATTCATATTAACAGCGTGAAAATAAGCCGTAACTCAATTATGTACAAATTCCCCTTTTGCTATCTCGCAGAACTGGCGGTCAGACGAGTAAGAGAATAGGCTCGTAACGCAAAGGTTTGCCGCCCCAGCCCCTTATTCAGACTGTCGCCGCTTGATAAGCCCAAGCAAGAGCGAAACTGGTCGTGGAATGTCGGTTTGAGGGTGAAGAACAAGAAGCATTCCGAACGTCTCCTTATCTTACGAAGGCATGAGCTAGGTTAGGCAACGGCACATCAACTTGAGGGCACCTGATTGTGATTTCGATATTTTTCACTGCGGACTCATACATTTACTAGCGTGAAGTGTTGTAATAATTATCTGTTTGCTAATCTCCTTGTTTACTGATGACCGACATGTAAAAAATGGTTTTCGTTATCGTCCAACAATACACTCTGCATCTCACCTGCCACTCTCATTTCCACTCCTGATCGGTGCTATTACTGGTCAGGCTTGATGAGATGAGTGAATTCATACGTTGCGGAACTTTGTAGCAACAGAGGCATTGTTGATATCCCAAAGTTTCCAGCATCAAGACGATTTCGCCCGTGTTTCTAGACTTGAATCAGTCGTTTAGTTCGTAATTCATTTGTAACGATGCCTGCCGAAGGTCAATGTCCGCGGAGAATTTGTCAAAACTCTAAGGTTCTGAGTGAGTTACTAAATTTGTCCCGAAAACGATTGTCCATCAATTGTCTAAGTTAGCAACTACACTACCAATGGTATGCTCGAGGCTGATTGTTAATTAACTACCTGAAATCAGTTTATCAGCGAGTGGTAGCTCAGTTGCACCGGCCTCCTCCTCCTCCTCCGCCTCTTGTAATCCTTGTTTCGAGCTTCAGCTTTTGTTTGATTTGGAGTATGTGCAGTACAAATGACCTGGTCTGTGAAGCAACAGCGAGTACTTTGTGTCGATAACACAAATTACTCAATGATAACGTTTATTGGTTATGCTTATTGTGGACTCTAGATCTTTTCTAGACGCACAGAACCGCCTGAATATAAAGTTTGTGAGTTAGAAGTCTTTCGAGTTCCAAATAATATGGAGTAAAGTCATGTGGAAATCAAGATGATTGTGAATGCGATGTTATCACTTGCATAATCTACTTTCAGATTTAAGGATTTATGAGAAGCAGTTTTATACCTCTGGTATTTAGTTCCTACAGCTCCCGGTACGATACAAACTTGATCGAAGCATGACCAATATAGAAATAGGCCACGATCATAGAGATTATGGTGAATCCGGTTTTCGAGACCGAAATGTTTGCTAAAACTAATCTGTATGGCTCAGATACAAGTACACTTTACGGGCGACTCGTGAATAGAAGACAGTTGATTGGTTTGCCGTTAACGACTAGTATGTCGATGCATTCGGACACCCGCATTTCTGGATAGAAAGAATTCTCCAGGACATAGAAGATTGTTCCCATCAGTATTAACTGGGCTTATTGGTAGTAGATATCAAACTTCTGGTACGCATATCCGTACCAGCAGTTTCTGTATGAGGATTAGAATTTTGTTTTTCGTGAATGATCACCCAATAGCAAGGAAAACGACTGAAAACACAGTGAACCTGTGTATAGCACCGGTGTCATCGTTCTCCGTTGTGACCCTCAGAGTGGGAAAACCAGAAATGCAACAGAAGTGCGTCAAAACTAGTTCAAGAACCCGTGCACTGGCCGACAATATGAGAGGGAATTGGTGAGGGAATTACAAGGTAATAGTAATCAGATACCTACATTTTGGAAAGTATTGATAGTAGTCTTTTAACGTCGTTTTTCAATTTTCTCCTTCTGCTGTATGAGATTTGTTCATGGCTTTTGTCAATGTAAACTCCATTCTAAATTCTTTTTGTGTGGTACCAATTTCTCGTCGAATCTTATCGTCATTTTTGCCATCCATTCCTTCAACTATATCTAACTTGTTAATAACGATGGAAAAACTATCTGTTATTCACATGATCTTACATTCACGTTACGCTGATCCGAATGATATCAATGACTCGAGCTTCGGTCCTGTCAAATACAATCATTTTGAACAGGTTGAAGAGTCTGATAGTTTGTAGTACACAGATTGTGTTGCGTCGTTTACTGTATTCTAGTGAAGCGTTTATCGCACTAGGAACTGGTAACCGGGATCATAGGCAATTCGATAAAAACACAATGTAGTCGAGCAGTGGGGTTTTCGTGATGTATGAAGATTTTGTCTGGTAAATTAGGTCAAACGAATAAGTGTCTTCTGTCCAGTTGAGACTCTCATGTTCACTCAAATCGCTAATGGTGAATGCCACACAAATTGGGTAATTAACACAATTAATGACTTGCTTGTATGCACAGTTTTGTAAGCTTTTCTATCTATCCTTGCTGACCCGTTCACTTCGCCTCGTTTCTCTCGTGATATGTTTGCTCTCTAGAACACTCCCGGCTTCTGTTACTTTGTGGATGGGAGATTGAATGAACTTTGACTGCTTCCTAGTGATGGTTTCAGTCAATGTAGAATGTCGGTAGGGCAGAGTTTTACGTTCTGTTAAAGAACATTCAGCCAACGCCTTACGCTACCATCTCTAAATTCTTCCAAGCAGCCATGTTATATAAACAGTGAACTCCCAATTTTACAGGAAAAATGCCATTCAGATTTGCAATTCTGCTTTGCCGATTCTCAGTGAGCAGTAGTCCTGTGACACAGAAAGCATGATACTAATACTGAGAACTGATTTATGCTCGTGAGCAACCCAGGGCCCAGTTCGTCCTGGAATATTACGTGTCATTTTCCTAAACAAACACGTCAATTCAGAAAGTGCGTTTCTTCCAAGAAATTTTTTTCTTGCTTTCTACCGGCTGTAAACAATAATTAACACGAAGAGTGAATGATGGTTTTGTCCCAGTTCAATCAATCCTGTCACTCCAAATATTCTTCAGCTTCATCAAATATTATCAATTAATTTTTCCACCATCATCGCCACATCCACTGAGATGCAATTTAGTCACGTGGGTGTTGTTTCAGTGAGACCGACCTAACCGAAACTTTTGGCCATCACGTGACCAAGTGTTCATTGGGAAATTTATTCGACTGAACATTTTGAACAGACGCAAGAACAATCCCATTTCCATAAGTGAATGATTGATTAAAACAAATAAACTTAAATCTACATCTTTCCCGAACTGGGATAATTTTTTCTGATCACGGTAGCAGGTAGTGAGATGACAATCAAATGAACACTACGGTATATGTAATTTTTTATACAAAAAACCAGTGTTAAGCAACTGGAAAAATTAGTTAAACCAAATTTCGCTTCACCATTGTGAGCAGTCATTTTCACAGTGCTCCTATACAACATCTCTGTCAACGATTTTCCTCACCCAAATCCAAATGCAGCAATTCCATTGGCAAAAACTAATTAAGCTTTTCCCCTTGGATCATTTGCTAGAAATTCGTCGGATTTTGCCCACAAAACAACTGGTCAATTCCAATTTTTTGTGACAACTGGCTAAGTAGATAAGAGATTTTCCATTAAACAATGGACGTGGGATTCAAACGAAGATACCAGTGTGCCTATCTGAAGTGTTTAAACAAGTAATCCATCGGTGCTGTTTGACGAATATGTGACAGACAGCAAAATTTTTGTTTTAAGGGTTTGTTCAATAACACTCATTGATTGAGCAACCTTGTATCTTTGTTCACTCACTCCGGTAACGACTTCCTATTTAATACACTGTTGAAAGTAAATTTTGATAAATATGTCCATATGCGTACATATACACGTATATGTATATCTCCATGTGTATATGCTTACATACAATGTTATTTGCTTCCACGGTTTGATTTTATAAATAAATCCATAAAGATTTTATGAGGTTTACGAGGTTTCTGGGAGATTCTGAAGGTAAAACAGATCTCATTAGAGACCAAGATGATTTATCAAGCTGTTTGGTTGACTGGTCAGATATCTTAATTGCGGCATTGGTAAGGTAAGTCAAATGGAGGACAAAACAAGGTGTGTTCTCCATTCTGACATTGTTGGTATTAGTAACATCATTGCTTTACGTCGAAGCTGCAAACGGAAGACGCTTCTAACGAGCGCTAGTTAACGGGTCAAGCACATCAATCATTCTAATAACGAGATGTGCTCCAATTAAGTCTTTCAACCCAGCCAAGTGCAGTAGTGACTCACCGCCTTTCATACCATATGTCTGCACGTGGGAAAAGTGACTCACATCTTCCCAGACATACCTACCAACCGAAGATCATTAATATTGTCTTTGGGAAGCCTAGTCTCGTTGTGTGCATCTTCACGCGTTCACAACATAGAAAAAACTCCGAACTAATTCCTGTTGAGCAAACTGTAAATAAGCCGGCATAACGGCAAGATAGTAACTTACTTGTAAGTGTTACTCTTAGTTCTTCACAGTTTTGAGGCTTTGAGATTTTTTATCGTATCCACTAGGCATCCTTACAGTCAGATATTTCAATGAGTTTTGCTTGGTAAACAATTTACAACGAAGTAGGCAGTGTCCAAATAGAGAGTATACAGAAGCAGTTACCATCTATGACTGCATTTTGAGAATAACCACAAATTACAGAAGTGGGCTAACTGAAAGACTTATCTGAGTACAAAGGCTACCAACAGGTGTAGGCGATATTCACTCTGAAGGAACAGAAGTAGTGGATCAGCCAACATTCCTCCTTGTACTCCACAGATCATACTCCACATAGCTGACTATTTGAATATGATCGTTCTAACGATCATCAACATGCTTTCCTACAGCTGACGCCTGTTGACGTCATACTGCTGAACACAGACGTTAGTAGTTTCAGGTGGAAGACGATGGGGTTAGCATGCATAATGCTACTAAATTTGCTGAACAAATGAGTTAGTAACATTGAGGAAAGCGGTCTGGATACCCCTTGAGAAATTGACAAACCTGGTGTTCTTGTACACTGTATTTTGCGTGTTAAACGAAAACAAAGTCAGTTAACGAGAACCTGAAGACTCAACCTTAATTGTTCCATGTGAATGTGTGATTCGGTATATTTGACCATACTGTCAATGTCACCCAATCTTGTGGTCCAGTTTGCTCACAGGTGTTCTGCAACAGTATTCACTTCATCAATAAAATCCCGGAGGGATAAATAGTTTACCCACTAATCTCTCTGACTTTGAGTTGTGGTAGTCATTAGATATTCTATCGACCAATCGCCGCTCGCGAAGTCTAACAAGGAACAACGGTTCACCAGTTGAAAAACCGAACTATTTGGCAAGTTTTAATCTAGGGCCTTCTACGGAACCAAGTAACATCACAGCATGCGTCGACCACAGTAATCCTGGGAAAACTAAATTATCCTGTTTTTCTACATTATACTTTTACCAAAACTTTGGAAAAACACATGTGTGTGTGTGCTTTTTCGTCGGTGTCAGAATTACACACTGGCTCATCAGTACCAACTCGCTGATAACATTTGTGTAGAAGACATCTACCGGCTCGTAAAAAAATGAGGTCCCTAGCAAATTGTACTAACAACACCTGGTTACATAGCTGACGCTTTGATTGGTTGGCTTCGCCAAACACTGCAAGGTGTCGCATCACATTAGTTGTTGAATGATCAGATACAAGTGTGCGTTAAACACGAATACGTCATGCAATCACATACTGAGTACATTCTGATTGGATTTGGCGTCAATAAATGCTGTCGGTTAAATGCAAGCCATTTCATACCGGGGTTAGTTCATACTGGTTATGTCCTTGATGGTCTGAATTTGAGGATAGTGTACACGGTCTAAGGAGAGACTATAGGGAGAACTAATGCGCCTGATCCAAAGTTCAGGAACGCACAGAAACTACACAAATCTGCCACACTACTCATCAGTAATACAATTTCCATGTTCAACAGTGGCTTTGGTGGATTCCAGTGTGAACTGTTTGAGAAATCCTGGTGGGGCAGTCGATCCCCTGAATCATTTCGTGGATTTCATATGAGACAATGGGACGGGTGGGTAACAGAGTCCAAATGGGAAAATTCCGAGCTCGTAGCTCAGCTGGTAGAGCGTTGGTTCAAATCCAGCCGAAGCCCTGGCTTTCCACAATTGGATCTCATCTGATAAGACGTTGAGTTTGACGCGGATGAGCGTATAAGCGTAGTAAATGGGTTTAATCTGTTTGTAATACTCACTCGAAAAGGAGCTATGCGCATCACCTTACTGGAGACCTGAGTGAGTAGACTGTTGACGTCAGGCACACAAAGATGCACATGCAACATAACCTTACACAGGCCAGCCTAGCTGACACTGAAAACATCTTCTAGTACTGGCTATACTTGAACATTTCCGTTCCAGTCACCTGTAAATTTGGATGGTCTATCGATCGACAAACATCCAATAGTTGATAAACAGCAGTAAAAACTTGTACTACTTGAACATGAATTTGTAAAATCGGAAAGCGTAACTTGCAATGCATCTTATCGTCCTACTCTCATTAAGGTACGTACTGTTAACTCAACTCGTCAGAAGGCACGAAACTTACGCAAGCCGGTATCGTACAGACAAGGAGTATTGCGTCGGTTGACCGCAACGATCAAAGAAGAAACTGATCAAAAGTAAATTGGACTTGAGAATCTAAAACTCGCACCAATAGATTTACAAGTGCATTTGTCATGAATAGGATTCATGGTAGGGAATGTGCGGTCATGTCACCAATGAACCAGCAGTTTGAATTCGGTATCCTGTCTGGATCGGATGCAAGGTCATCGCAGCTTCATTAAAAACTGCGTGACCTATAGAGAAGAAACTTGACCGGTCAGCCAAACCTTGCAGTTACCCACAGAACTATCGTGCGACCCATTTCATTGTACCGTCATGCGTTGTTTTCAGTGACGAATGTTTTGAGCGGTGTTCGTAAGTAACACCACCAATTTGTAAGATATCCTCACCAAATTTAGTACGAATGGAGCCACACAGTTTGGGCGTTTTGTTTAACATGTTACTCATAAACAGATTGAGAAAAACACAATGTTAGAAGCAAGTTGTGATATGTTATGTTTCAACCGTCTCTGGTGGCACTCCTCAGGAGTGTTATTAGATTTCGATTACAACACTCCTGAGGAAGGCTATCCGAAATGGTTGAAACGTAGAGTAGTACAACTTACTCCTAACGTTGTGTTATTCTAAACCTGTTTATCAACACTACCCATTCTTTTCGGTAGAGGAGGCAGTAGCAATTTGTGAACGTGGCTCAAACGAACAGAGCTGACCGAATCTGCATACGGTTCTATGTAGACAAAAACTAACCTGCCAAAAGGTCAGATTTTCCGTTCATCCTCTTTTCAAGTTGTTTTTTTCCTACACCGGAGCACTCTGCAGCATCAACTGTTGGTTGTCAATAAGAGTCAAGCTAATCCGAGTGTACTGAGGTGACGATGCTACACGAATCCGACATAAACCAACCTTTCATCTAGTATAAATGACCAGGCGATGCATGGCTCATACCAGCATACTAACCACCACGGTCTTGTCTGTGAACTTATTCCCATCTTCTCTCTTTTTACACTGTCTGTACCGAACGCTCCAACATAACACTGCACACCATCAATTTATCACAGTCTACGCACAATTCCTCGTCAGACCTAAGACACTGATATAGCTTCACACTGTAAACCGCCATATTTTCATGAGAGGCATTGATTTCTTGGGATAGCCTTGCCTGAGACATTGACGCTTTATACCGTATGACTCGTCCTCTTTAATCTAGATTGACACACTGGACTAACTTCAACATTCTAAGGACTAAGCTATGCTCATTCTCAAGCGTTTCCCAACAAAACTACGTGACTGTTCTTTCGTATGTATTACGCAGAGTTTTTACATAACATTACACATGTAAAAAGGCTGCGCTTTCGGAACTAATCTTCCTCTGCACATTTTGATTTTTTGCTGCTGCAAATTCCAAGATGAAACTAACGGAACCAAAAAGAATATTCTGTGACAGAAACGAAAGATCATGTCTTCAAAGATGCTTCCATTTCGGATGCCCCTTCAATTCTCGATGAATTACGGCGTTTGCAGACAGATTTTCAACAAGATTGAAGCTTTGCGAATTATTCCAATATGATGGCGAAGGCATTCACTATTTAGTTGACCTTACTTTCAGCTGCTTCTCAAATATAGTTTAAATGACGCGTCACTACCAACAGGTTTTGTGTAACTAATGCCAATAATGGTCGGTGTCAATGTTAATCAGTCTGAAGAACGCCTACTGCCTGGGTGGGATGCAAGCTAATATGGGGGTAAGACCTGCCCGATTGCTTACTCCGGTGGATTAAGTCCACCTAGGTTAGGAGTATTTCCACGTCTCCCACCAGCGTTGCAACGAGTGAACTGGGGTCATCGGTCTTCCAATAGTGTTGTTGGTAACTCTGGGAGCATTCACCCAAAAGTATTTGATTTACTCTGAAGTCAATCAGTTCGCAGCTTTTACCTGTGTGGTACCATTTATCAAACTGTAAAGTTGCACGTGAGATTTATTACAACTGAACGGAACGAGGACATTGAGATGTTTGAAAACAGTGTGCACTCACGTTTCTTATTTCTAGGGACTATTTTCTCTCGTATCCTTGGCAATGTCTTGAAATAACTTTTCCAGGCCATCATTAGTACTTTGTTATTTCTTATGTGTTACGTGTACCGAAAGTATGGTTGTGTATCTTCATCGATCAGTTCCAGAGGTATAACTGGTGTTAATTCATAAACGTCGTAGCTTAAGGAGCACCATGATCCATTTCACTTTTGTTCTACTGATTCTCCCAAATCGGTCAATGCAAGCGCTGATATTTTGTGAGATTTTCGATACTGACGAATAAAAATTAATAAGACTGGTTACCAACTTACTCACGATTGGTCACGTCAAACTGCATTGCTCGTTTGATCGATCTGAACAGAAGTGATTCTGAATGAAACAAACTGTGTTCATCTCAGCGAGACCTCGTTTCATCAGTTGAAAGTGATGAATACAAAAAAAGGAGTTTTTGAGCTGATTACGCGTTGTGATCTGTTGTGGCAACGGATGTAACAACATAACAGATTATTTAATAAATTGTCCTTGTAACTGCCTATGTCCAAACCACAATAATCCAGGTTATTGGTTTTAAGCGTTTGACATGGTGGCCAAAGGTAGAAATTTGCAGGAGTATGCAATTTATTTTCACTTTCATCAACATCACGTTTTATCACACCCGATGAGTGATCAGGTGTCATCATCATCATCATCATCATCATCATAGACAGCAATACACCAGTGGTTCACACTAATGCTTAACTGCCACAACCATGAAGAAAAAGTAAACCCTGTATAGGAAGAGAGAGAAGGAAAAAGGAAGGGGACGGGAAGAGACCTAACTACTGAAAATGACTACGTCCATATTCAAACATTCAACATCAAGGTGCCTACACCTTGCAAACAAACAACCGAGCTGCAAGT
>QNGE01000956.1:51022-123500 GCA_008508345.1 Paragonimus westermani | reverse complement strand
AGATCGATCCACTGAATCGAACGCACCTTTATAGTCGAGAAACACAACAATTGTTGGCCGGCGATATACATGACGCTGTTCCCGAATTTGACGAAGAGTAAAAATGTGATCTATACATCCCCACCCGGAGCGAAATCCTGCCTCTTCTTCCCTAATGTTCACCTCACGAGCTGCGGTGAGTCGACGAAGTATGATGGATGCTAGAACCCTAGAAATGACTGGGGTCAAACTAATTCATCTGCGGTTTTCACAAGAGCCCCTTATACCTTTCTTGAATATAGGAACTATTATCGAGTGACCCCAACTCGAGGGGATAGTTTCGGTCGTCCACACAAGTTGAACTAAATGAGTCAAAGCTTCTACTAACGCCTCTCACCCTTCTTTGAAAAGTGCCGGTACGAGGTCATCTGGACCAGCAGCCCTATTACACTTGAGAGCCGCAATGCAATTGCGGACCTCAGTTTCAGTAGGTGGTTCCAAGTTCACCGACTATGGCACTACATCACAATTTTGTGGCGGCAACGCGGTAGAAGCAAGAGGCCAGTTAAATTGACCTTCGAAGTGTTCCGCCCACCGCTCTAACCTTCTGGACTTATTATAGATGAATGTGCCATCTGTCTCGCTGATAGCGTCACTGACAGACGGTCGCCTGGGACCAGTGGCACGGATAAGCTTGAACAGTTTGTCAGTGTTTCCTGAAGCAAAATCACTCTCCATCTCCTTAACTTTTCCCAATAACCAGGCCTCACGATCAGCATTAAGGCCACGTTTCAGTTTCCCACGGACATCGGAAGTCACATGACTTCACGTTACATAATCTGTACTCATTTCTAAGTGATAGAAACAAACACCGGGTACTCAGACGTTGTCTTAAATGTAGATCATTTTCGTGCAGTCTGCGATCAGTTCATTACTACTGCCAATAACTTGTCACATCATGTACCAGCTGACATGTGTGTAACCACTTCCGTATCTCTGTCAGGCGTTGGTAACCGAGGCTATCACTTGTTTCTGTTGTATGATGCGATAGTTAGAGAGAACAACTTTTCCATTGAACCAATTTTAGATCATTTTTATTACGGCTGTTCCACCATACTGGCAGTCCCAGCAAGTAGACGTGTGTTCGATGTGTGACGGATCACTGAATGAATACGTCGCGTGTTCCGTCTTCGATCTCTGCGATGTGGAAAGATTCAGTATGAAATAAAGTACTGTGTTCCAAGGAAGATCACAAACGATCGGTAATACTAGTGTGATTATACTTCGGATTCAGTTTGTGTAACCTATTCAGCTCATTGGGGTATGTGGCGGTTACGCACGTTGTGACTGTTAGTCGTCCACTATCGAGACAAACTAAGCTTGTCCGTTTCGAAATTTGAACATTGTACTCTTAGTTGATTCCAACGCTTAAACCATAAGTTACACGCTTCCTCTGTTAATCGAATCAGGAATAGTAACCACTTATTTCTAACAAAAATATCATCCTACCCATTAGAAAATATTAATAAACGCACCAAACTCTACTCATATTAGTATGTAGACTTTGGGAATCAGGCTGCGAAATCTTAACTGTCCATGTACAGATATTCTGCTGAGTCACTTAAGTTAACGGACCACAGTGATTATGTTCGTAGTCCCCAGATAAGCTTAGATTCACGTTGAATTGCGAAATACGTAGCCTTGTAACGACAACAGTTTCCTCACTTACAGTGTTGTACGTGACCTGAAGGTAGCACATTCAAAACATGCTTGATCTTTGAATTTTAACTTTCATCTAAAAGAATGTCTATCGCTGACTATCTCATACAAAAAGCATCGTCCAATGAAACCTAAAAGACAGCTTTGAAAGGACTACACAATGAAGTTTATTTAGGGAAGACCTCTTTGGGGGCTGTTCAGTCACCCTAAAACCTGACGTGGTAAACGTCTCATGGAAACAAGTGGTCATAATTCGGTTAGAAGGGAAAAACTTGACGAAATTTACAAAAGTATCTGTGGATGAAATTTTGGCGGGCTTGGTTGCCGGTGACAGTGTATCAGAATAAGTGAAATCCTTCACAGTCGGGTCTCATCTAGAATGTTTCAAAGTTGGCTGGGTGTCTATGAACAAAATGTGGATGTCTGAGACCAGGGTCAGTGTACAACCCATGATACAAGTAGTTTAATGAATACAGTTCTAACCTCATCTGTTATTCATAGGGGCTTCCGCGGTCTCAGATATTTTAGCCGACCTCTTTCAACAAAAAGCCTTAAACTGAAATTCTGCTTTTGTTACAGTTATTCAGTGTTACATATATTGCTACGGTCGGGAGTTAAATTCTGGTCATGCTTTCGTAAGATAACCCACTCACCACAGCCCTTCTGACCTCACGTGAAACAATCCTAATCGTCCTAATCATAATATGATTTGTCTTGTCTTCTCCAAGTACTCACAGGATGGACCACTCCAACTCTCATGAGAACGAGAGGCGGCGAACAAGAACTGTTTCCTGTGTACGATAATCGGACTAACTACAACAGAATAAATGTGGAAACAGTGATTAGGGTGAGTTAGAAAAATTGCCAATAGAAGTTATGGACGACGTGTTTGTTATCAGCCACACAATCACTGCTCCAAATCGTGGGCTTGATTGATTGAGGGCCAGAGGAGATTAAGTGTCCGCACGAACTTCTTCTGAGCGCAGAAGTCAGGGTTGCGTAGTCGGATGCTAATGACGTCGGTAACGATCGAAGTTCGGAATCTCGTCATTTTTGATCGATTCCGTGGCACTCGGTAGACAATCCAAAAAGCATACTTCTTACTGGCAAAATTATTGGAGTCGGTCAAGTGAGCAACAGTCGCGCTTGAAACCGTTTTAATCACATCACTGTTCAACCACGCAGGATGATGTTCACGCACTCTGTCCCATAATCGCCTTGTAGTACGACTACTATATGATGCTCTACACGCGCAAACAAATGAGTACACACAATAATTGGTTGTAAAACATGGAAGTTTGTCTGTGAGTTGTGACATGATAACGGATGTTGAACGGAAACTGATACACAATTGAGCGGCAAGGTAGGTTGTTTCGACTGACTTTCTGAGCTTTCCTGAGATAATTTCGGCCATAGGATCTCCCTTGAAAGGAAGACTAATAAACGCAAGTTTCTTATACACAGAGAGTGGCTTAAGTTTCAACTTTATCTCCTGCATCGCCTTCCGAATGAAACGCACTGAGTAGTTATTCTGCGTGAACACTTCTTGTAAAGAATCTAGCTCAGGTTGTAAAGTGTCAGACGGGCAAAATGAACGTACTGGTCACTTCAAGTCTGCTTTCTGTATATATTTCGCTAAATCGAACTATCTTCTCTCTTCACTGTGTCAGTGCCCGAGAAATTTATTTGGACATTGTTGTCTGACTTCTTCGTGAATTTACTACTGCTATGGGCTAAGTTGAAAGCTGCCATAACTCTGTTAATGTTCGGATTCTCATTAATGACGCAAAAATTTCATTAACATCGAAGGAATTAGACGATCCAAGGACCCGAACGTATTGAAAGAACTTCGGAGGTATCTGAGGTTTTTTAGATGCCAAGGAATCAATCAGAAATGACGAGATTCCGAACTTCGATCGTTACCGACGTCATTAGCATCCGACTACGCAACCCTGACTTCTGCGCTCAGAAGAAGTTCGTGCGGACACTTAATCTCCTCTGGCCCTCAATCAATCATGCCCACGATTTGGAGCAGTGATTGTGTAGCTGATAACAAACACGTCGTCCATAACTTTTATTGGCAATTTTTCTAACTCACCCTAATCACTGTTTCCACATTTCTCCTGTTGTAACTAGCCTGATTATCAGCTGTTTCATTTTTCCAACGAAGCTTAATACCTATGGTCTCCTTGAGCCTTTACTCATATGGCTCAAGCATCATCTGATGTAGTGTTGCTTGAACTTCAAGGCGAATGAACACTTATCACAGCGGTTCCCCGCCAACAGTAGTGTTCCACGAAGATTCAACCTAAAACCTCTGTTGTTCATTCTCTCCATTCTTAAACTACCAGACAAGCCAAATCACGGATGTTGGTTCACACGGATAACACGACTCTGTCGAGTCCTTGAGTGCCCAGAAGATGTGGTAAACTTACGGGGCGATTTTCATTGTCTGAACCATAAAAACCGTAGAAGGCCCTTGAAAAAAACACCGTTCATTTGCGACAAATACACAGTCATGCACAGGTGAATTGGAAATTTTCCGGATTACTAACTTGTTGATCCTAAGCCCTAGTGATGCACAGTTTAAGTCTGTTCACAAACTATACAGTCCCGGTCAAAAGATGCGGAGTACTTTGAATCTCATAGGAAGAATTCAGTACTCCATACCTTTTGTAACGTAAATCAGGACGCAAGGCAGGAGTAACCAGTATAAACCAGCATGTATGCAATCTGTCCAGTAAACGTGCACAAAGGACAAAATCAGTGAAAGAGTTAGAATTAAACCAATCACAGTCGCGATGTGTCACGCGAGCGTCAGTAGTCAATCAGATACGAGGTGAAGGTTCCGACCTTGTATAGGATGTACACCCACAAACATCACTCCCTATCGCTCAGCTTCCAATTAGGCGTAGGTAAAACGGTCGACCGATTCTGGAGCCCGTGATGAGCTACGAGGATTTGAGGGTTTGCAACGGATTGCGCCGTACGTGAGGGTAAAGTGACTCCCGGGTTAATCGTCCAGTGATCAATTGACGTTGATTGACTTTCTTGTTGTTATCCAACTCGTATGTACCGGGTCCGATGGTACGTTTTATGAAGGCCGGGGATGAAAAGCATGCTTGCCGTTTGTTGTGTGACTGATTCTTTATCAGCCAAATGTTCCGGGTACCAGAGTTTTTGCTGACTTGGCATAGGTCTTTTGGTAAGTCTCCGTCCGAAGCTGCTCAGTATGTTTGCCTTCATTTGCGGGTTGGTGAGCTGCGTTAAGTTTCGTACGTAGAGCTTTTTCGAACATGAGTTCAGCAGGCGTTTTGTCGGTCGCTCTAGGGTGGCTGGTTTATTAAGTGAATAACGCTTGAAGCACAGTATCCTCCCACATTTCCCCTTGTAACTGTAATGCCTTTATACACTCCTTCAAAGAGTGATTCAAAAGTTCCACCATACCATTACTTGCGGGATTGTAAGGAACAGTCCGCGAATGTTTTATTCTCTGACGACGTGAAAATTCTTCAAACTCACAACTAAAAACTGAGATCCATTATCGGGGACAATCTTTTCAGGAATCCCGAAGCGGGTAATAAGGTGTTTCATCCAATGAATTACTGTGGTTGACGTGACATCACAAATATGTGCCTCAGGCCATTTGCTGTAATAGCAATTGGTGACCAGTATGTTACGTCTATTCCAAGGAACTGTTGTTGCAAAAGGTCCCATAATACCAATAGCCAACTTTGCCCACGGGTGTAAAGGATATTCCACTGGCCGCACAGGGGCAACTATAGACTTGATTGATTTATCAGCATGTTGACAAGGGACGCAATCATTGACAAGAATTTCGATTGACGAAAACATTCGTGGTCACTAATACCATTGGCTAGCACGACGAAGAGTCCGCGTGATTCCAGGATGTCCCTCGTGAGCACACAGCATAATCTCACGTGATCCACGCATGATGCAGTCGTCTATCACAGAAAGCTTCTCTCGCAAGGGGTAATGGCGTTTTAGCTCGTCAGTGATATATTCGACAATAGGCCATCCGGTAGAAATGTATTGTTTCAGTTGTTGAAGTTCATCGTTCATCTGCGTATACTCTCACAGTCGCTCTCTGGTTACCGCATGAATTTCCAAATCGTCAATGGCAGCCACCATTTCGAATTCGTTCATATCGTCTGTGTCAGTTTGTATAGACGAAGGTATATACCAAGGGAAGTGCATCAGCTAATTGTTTTTCGGAACCACGTCTATATTCAATTCCCAAGTCGTAATTCAATAGCTTGGCATACAACCGACTGATCCGTAATGATCCATGGCCTTTAGTACTTTAACTAAGAAGTATCGTCAGTGGTGTATGATCAGTCCTCAGAGTGAAGCGTCTATCGTAAAGGTACGTATGCCACTTCTCACAGGCCAAGACACAGGCTAGATATTCTTTTCCGCTGGGTGAATATTTGAGTCCCGTACAAAGTGTTGGTGATGCGTATGCGATAATCTTTTCCTGTCCTTGCTGAATTTGAGAAAGAACGGCTTCTACACCAACATCGGAGGCATCTGTTGAGACGAACGTACTGCAAGATGGACAGCGGGAACAGAAACAATCATCTGCTTCACGCGTGAAAAGGCTTTTCTCTGGGTATCGGACCACCCAAAGGTAACATTGAATCTCTTAAGTAATCGCAGTGGCTCGACCACGGTGGCAAAATTCGGAAGACGGCTCAAGTAGTGTGAGCAGAGTGCGAGGTAACGTTTGATTTGAAGTAGATTTGTAGGTTCTGGAGCATTTGCAATAGCCTCAGTATTTTCCACGTTGGAGCGAACTCCTTCATCAGATGTAATATGGCCAAGGAATGATATATCAGTTACACAGAATACACATTGGTTTATGTTCAGACACAAATTCAACTGATGGAGACGATTTAGCACAGAATGAAGATGAGAATCAGTTTCTCCTTTAGACTTTCCGAAAACAAATATCATCCATGTACACAATAGAATCCCAGCAGGAAGATAAAGTCTGAGTCATGAATCATTGCCAAGCTGATGGAGCCGCACTTAAGCTCATTGGTAGAACTTTGTACTGGAGAAGACCTTCTGTGATAGACAAACACAAACAATAATACCTCAGGTTATCCGCCGGCACACCACCTCCCATTAAACAAACGGTCACGCGGTGAAATTGCGTTATGGGATACACAAGTTACTTTACGTTTGAAACTGCTATACAGTAAGGATCTGTTCATACTGGAACTCACTACATGACTGAGATCTGGGCTGAATCGGCTGAGATTTTTAATATATTACTCGCTTGACACATGCGTGACAGGCAGTCTGCACTTCCGTTTTCCCAACCGCAATTCTAGTTCAGTTCCGCATGTAATTGGGTGCGCACGTCTCCAATAATGTTGTTTCCGTGTGTTTCAGTGTTCGTTGCCAATAAGACTGAATGCTAGCAGGTCCGCTGAAATCTCTCTCTGTTTACCTCGGTTTACATTTTCTTTGCGCCTACAAACCATCCAACTCAGTTTTTCTCTCAAACAACACAGAGAATGGAACGCACACACAAAGACTCTTCTGTCTTCTGTACCAACACATAAACATATAATCTTCAGTTTGAGTTAACGAGATGTTTGTTGTGTCTCATCTCAAAGCAAAGAGATGAACTGGAAATTATCTACAAGTGACTATGACTGAAAGTCTGCATGTGATAATTTACTCCTATCTAATGGGAGGTCGGTGGAGCAGTGATCAACACGGCTGCCTCATGAAAACGTGATCAGAGCTCTAGTCATCGCCGTGCTCTAGATATGCACTAACGACGAGCTCCAGCAAGAACGAAGCTCGAATATTTTTGAAAGGAGATGGCGAGAACGGCTATGGGAACGTAAGATTTGCGACCGCCTGTGAATAGCGTTGAATTTATGTTAACCGGAATTCCTTACTCCCTACCAATACAATTATGAAAGTTCGTGGTCAAATCTTCTTAAGGAAATTGCACAGGTAATATTGATGGCCATTATAGCGTCATGCCAGTACATGTTAATCACAGAGACAGATATTTCTTCTCACAGTAATCAGATAACTCGAGTGTCATTATCATCGTCATTACAAAGGAAATGCCCTACAGTAAGGGCGGCTGAAAACTATTGAAAACTAAAGGGGAGAGAAAACATGTTACAAAAAGCCTTGAGTGAAAAAGCTAGCAGATGATACCAACATTAGTTGGAAAATCCAACCTCAGATAATTCGCTGTAACCCCTTTTTTAAGATGTTGCTTGGTTTTGATTTATGACACGTAGGCATCTCCTTAGTGTGGATGGACAGACGTTGTAAGAATAGGCACTCGAATAGGTTCTGTTCCTCAGTTTGTCTGTCATTAGCGATGATAACGATTGCCATGAACGTTTGGTGATGCGACACTAATGTGACTGAGTTTTCCTATTTCGTACATTTTCCGTATCAACAATCATAGAACGGATCACTTGACTTTACTAAGTATTGTGTCATCAAACGGACGAACTCAATTTGTGCTCAGTGTGAGCTGTGTGTGGATTTGCGACTACCATGAAACTGGAAATACCTTTTGACTCTGGCAACTTCGATTTCGTTACTTTTCCCCTTTACTGTGATGAGGTTGGATTGCAACGGTTTCCCGATTGACGAAATCTCAACCGGTCAGATCTAACGCACAAGCCGTTAGGAGCGGAACCACGGTCGATCGGCACCAACTAATCAAAAACAGCAATAAGCTTCTAAGTCGAATTTGTTTTTAAGAGGCGTAGATTGAAACAAGTTATTTGAGTATTTGTCGGATATAAACAGCGGGGTTGCTTGAGACAAGGTCATGGGGCATAGCAACAAATGGGCCAACCAAAACATAAAGACTGTTTGTCGCCAAACAGAAATCGCAAATACACTGTTCCCTCATGAAAATGTGTTTTTTCAATAAAATGAGAATGTTTGGTGCCGCTCGGACTACTGTTCTAATCGTATACCATCTACTCGCCAATGTTGGTACACCACCGACCTGTATTCTAAGTTCACAAATGACGCAACCAAAATGCGAACACAGATCATGCGATATCAGCCTCATTTGTTCTTCTTAAAAGAGGGCTGCTTGAGAAGAGACATTTACAGTATGACTGCCGCACGTTCGGTTCGCGAACAGATGGCTAACTGAAAGGCACAACGAGCAGAACAGATAAAGCGGAGTGGAAGGTTACTGACTTAACGGTTGCAGTCTTAACTGAAACGCTGCAATTCCGTTTATATGAGATTCGGCCTCATAGTAGAATTAGAGGACGGATCATATTGATTATTAATCCAGCATGTGGAGCATAATTTCACGCACCTGTCCAATCAATACAACTGTGCAGGTGAAACCATAATGAAGTAAATTTTGCTCAAAGTACGCTCAGGCTACATTTCCCAAGTCATGTAGCAACAGATTAAATCCAAGCACGTCCACAGACAACAGTGGCTGAAGGGAGGAGTGAAGTGATTAAAATCCCAGTTATTGTAAGTGCATCCAACTTTTCACAGTCCTGTCATTGAGCAGTAGGACAATAACTTTTTAATATGGTGATATAAACTACCTTCGGCAATGATGACACCTCTTCGGTACACTCAGTATGGTTGCATCCATTGAACATAGCCGATAAGAGAATATGGTTCGGACTTAAATGATCGTTATTCTCATTGCTGTATTAAGTAAACAGGGTGAGTTCGAAGTGTTTCAGTGGTTAGATAACGAGATATCTGTTTTTAACGACCAACTACGTATTCTGTGGCATCACAGTCATCTTGAAGTTAACTGTACTGTATGCATCGATTCACTTTCCATGGGGGATTGAAGCTGGATTGAAGTTTATTCTGATGTTTAGTGTATACATTCTCTCCTCTTTGTTAATGGAAGCTTTGTTATAAAATAACCAATTTTTTGGAAGCCAATAATGTCCTATCAGCCGTTCTGTCAACTTTACATGATCCAAAATATTTCATCCGATGTATACCATAAGATCGTTTCGCACATATTCTAGTGTAAGGATAATAACCAGCGCCTTATTCCTACAAACACATCATTACAGATTCAGTGAGTAAGATTCCCGTCATTGGATTTGACACTACCACAACGTTTAGTCAATTGAGTCTATTTTCACCGATGATCACTCGCTTTCATGAAAACTAACAAGAATACTGAAAAATGTGAACAAACTAAAACACACTGATCTGAATTCAGGATGGACAGTAGAGAAGCTGGTGTCCGGTTTCTTTCAGCTAAATTGGATTTACTGTGAGAAGCACTGAATCATGTGAGGTCCAATGGCCACACAACTTGCGTCCGTTCAGGTCACATGCTGATACCGGAAAAACTAGGTATTAGAAAAAGATTGATGAAAAATGAGAAGTGACATTTTTGAAATCTTTCAATTAATATCTCGGCTCCTTATTGTAAGTTGACTGAGGATGCAGCTGGTTGTAGTAGAGTTTTTAAACCAGACTTACCTTGGCTGCATTATCACTTTGAAGACCACTTTCTAATCAGTAACTTTGTTTAAATGCGGAATCTCGGATGCATTTAAAATGACCCATATAAATTTTGTAATCGTCACGCTTCGACTGACCTGTTTGAGCTTCCTTGCTGAGTATCGCTCGGTCACTTCCGGCTCTTTTGATAGCTTTCTATGTTGGATGTGCTTTATCAGTCACCTTAACTTAGTCCCTTTTGAATTCAACTTAAACTGTATACGGTTAGATTAGCTGAACATGCTAACTAGACTCCCCGACTATCACATCTAGTCATGTTAACATGACTACATCTTTCTTCACCTGGATTCATCTTGTTTACTAGTTAAGAGAATTGCGAGCGTTTTCCTGTAGCAAACACTTCTGTAAGATTCCCCCAAAACTCTTATAGAAACACTTCAATAAACACCTCTCTACCATTTGTAACAACCGTTGTTGAAATATAGACAGGTTAGTAGCCATCCATCACAGCCTCCACTCCTGTCAAGGTTACCGATTTACGTGTTCCTGAGTGGTAGCGGTCTTAAATAAGCAGTTCTGCTTAAACCGCTGTTTCTACGTTAACAAATACAATTAGGCAAGTTGTTGAGGGTGTTCAGCCAATGGACGATAATCGGATGATGGTGTAGCTCAGAAGACGACGACGCATGTTCAGTAGTTAGTTTGACCCTGATGCAATTTGTTGACGTGCAGTCAAATTTGCTCTTATGAATACATGCTTATGTGGAGGTCAGTGAATAACATTTTTAAAATATTCTCGCGCCAACTGAATATTCTGGTATACAGAGAGGTTTGTTTTTCAATGCAAAAATTTCAGGGAGATTAGCAGTACTCGTCATTGTATCTACCAGTTCACCTGCAGCTGCAGTGTCGTTTACATTGGCAAAACTGACCGATCCCTGCACTTTAGAATGAAGGAACACGTGCCCAAGTATATCGAGGACTTGATATGTGGCGTGACCCGGCGCCACTCCCACCAAACAACGCAAGCCGGCTTCTTCGATCACCTAACACCTGATAGAGACCGATACATGTGGTCGACCCGACAAACGCTCACTATGAGTTGATGCGTCGTCACAAGCCTGTCATCCTTAAATCACTCGAGGCACTGATAGTCATGCGTAGCGAGCTGGTCCTCAGTGTGCAAAGGCTGTTGACCTTGAACCTCCGTCTACCATCGTTCTGACCGGTGACAGATTAGTGTATACATTTACTTTACGTATTAAATTAATTCGCTCAAATGCTCTTATTTTCACTGCTGTTATATGTAGCATCTGATTAGAACATACGAAATGGTATTATCATCTTGCAAAATCAGGCTTCCGATTTCGCTATTCACAGCAAGTATATTACCAAAGTGTAAATTTATACTTCCTGTAACCATATCCCATGTACCCACGTCCAAAATGATGTAAAGCACAAATCAAGACATATCTTAGACATGCGTCACTCGATAAAACTAGTCGTTTACAGCTTAATTTGGGTGACATTCACATTATCATCCCATCAACCGATTTTTGAACGCAGTCATAAAAGTACAAATGTGATTGTCTGGATGCGCGCCTCTCCCTCTTTTCATCCTCTATTTTTGGGAACTAGATGCACAATTAATAACCTTGTCAACCGTACGTTCATTCGTTGCTACCATGCATGATCATCTTCTTGTGATAGTGAAGTTGGTAACAAGAGGAATACATATCTTAATCTTATCCTGCATAGTTGATGCAACTTCTCTGGAGCAGATCTCTCGGCACTGTGACCTTTCAAGTGGAAAAAGTTACTTCATTCCTCATGATTTTTGTATTCATTTCAGTGGGAACGTATTGGTTGGTTCTCCCATTCGATGCAATGAAAGAAAAGATTAGAGGAGTGGAGAATATAAATGAGACTTGTTCAGTTGAACGGAGATCCTCGACAATAAAGGTGTCCACAGACGACAGATTTTGCTCTGTTAGCGAGAAGACTGTACAGTTATGTCGTTTCAGGCTGGTACCTACCTATATAAGTTCGCAGCATTCAACCTCTTGCAGATAACTTTCAGATGCTCTTTTAAAGAGGTTCAGTGCTTGGTTTCTCCATTCGTTGGGACTCATCGCTACTTCATGCCGTTTCTCTTACTACAGGGGGAACTCCATGCCACGCCTATTGATTAGGAAACCAACTTGTCAGGATGTATGCGCTCAGCAGCAGCCGAAAATGAATAGAACTCAGTTTATCTGATCACATCTTGTTCACTCTAATCGACATCAACATAATTTAGGCTTCGCAATCTAATGTTTCCTTTCAAATGTATCTGCAGAAAAGTCTATCACATTCAGCTGTTAAAAGGGTTTTGCCAATACTAGATTACCGACGAAGTGGTGGACGGCTGGTTTGGCCTAGTTACGTCTGATCAGTAATAAGCACGCCAAGGGGTCGAGCTATGGATCTGTGAATAAATGGTAGAATAATAACCCTTAGACTTAGCCATCAGTTCAAGCATTGATGGTCATTGAAAATGACATGGTTGGTTTGTACTATGGAAGAAGGAGGCGCGATTCAATTACATGCAAGACTTGGTTTTTGTGAGGCTCAGCGACCTGATCAACCTGATCAAACTATAGATAATAACGATTAACCACATACGTGATCGTTTATGGTACACAGAACGCTGCAAATACCCAACATAAATTTCTCGGTACTTCATGGGAGCTTATGATAAGCCATGATAATCTTTTCATAAACAGGCTGCGGTCTGCTCGTGTGTGATCACATCTGCGTCGTCTTACTGATTGCCTCAATTCAAAAACAAACTCGAGGGTAACCACAAGCCTGATGGGGCTCATCAGTATTCCATCCACTGCGATGGTGAGTGAGGCTGCTAAGTGGCTCGAACAAACGAATTCTCAGACCAGTCAGCAAGGCCGGGTGTGCCCCCCCCCCAATATTCGTGCAAGATAGTGATCAAATGATTGTGTGCACGATTGGTACGATTAAGCACGACGACCAACAAGTAACTAGTTAAAACGCTATTAGCGATGAAAAACTGACGCTATGGATACAAGTGTCATGTCCACAAGCATCATCAAAGAAGCCGTCTACTTATGAACATAGGCGAACTAGTTTATCAGTAGATTGGAACACTCATTACAGACACAGCTCTGTTTTGTACCACAATAGATTTTGACAGCTGCCCGGTCATGGCTTTGACTTCACAGCGGGAAGAGGCAAAAAAGGCTCATCACCCAGACAGCGCGGTGATCGTCGGATCTCCTAGCGGTGAGATAACTGTTCGCTACTCACCATTCAATACATTCTATTCTACCCAAAAGGTCCACATTGTCCTCACTACAACCCACAGTCCAAGATGCTCAGCAAGTTCAGTGAGTCCAGCCTACAGAATGTTTGCAGGTTTCGATTAACCTTAAGGTTACGTTTTTCCACCTGAGAGGATCAGATAAATTGGCTAGTTTCGGTGTTTGGTTGTTCGTCGGGTTTTACATTTGGATTGTAAACATTTCGTCAACAAACAAGATGAGATTATCCGGTCGTAAAAGTTTGAGCATGCAGGGTTCAATGGCAAATTGATGAGGGTTAGTGAAAATTCGTGTTTATACACAATGACAAAATGTTCTTTCGATTTGGAACCTAATCAGCCAATTTCTTCGCTTCCCAGTCTACCGGAAGTCTAACTGTCTAGACTTTTGACTTCAAGTCTGATTATTGGCTTACAGTTGGTTCTGAAATTTCGTAGGGTCAGTTCTATTTTTTTAAATTCTGTTGGCCATTGTGTTGTAAGGTTCTTTATACGATTGTATCTGATTTTGGCCGTTTTTGCGTTTCCCCAGATGGTCCTATTGTAACAGTCCGTAGATTTTGTCCACCTTAATCTGTTTTCTATAGGATATGCTGACGATTACCGTGCTTCCAGAAATTCCGTCCGATATGTAGTGTTTGCTCGAGTAAGGTGTTCTGCAGTCTCCTTGTTGAACAAATGTCTAGTTTTGTTCTCCGGGAAGGAATTCAATGAAAATTGGTCATGTCTGTCAATGGTAAGTTGGTGTTCATGAAGTCCAGTAGGCAGATTTCGTCGGGTTTCACCGACAAAATATTGCGTTTGGTGTATATCACTTCGTTTGACCTGAGCTATTCTCTTTGATTTATGTGCTACCTTATCACGTGGCCTCTGAGGTTTCGCAGGTATTCTCCCTGTTTTTCAATTATGTTAGCGCAGTCCCTTTGGTTGATTGTTCTATGGAGTTCAGGTTCCTTCCATTTGTAGGAGACTAAGTTTGATAAAACGTCGTGCGTAACCGTTGCGGACAAATCATCATCATCATAGACAGCAATACATCAGTGGTTCACACCAATGCTTAACTGCCACATTACGAATAAATACCCTATAAGATCACTCTGGCGCACTGATGATATCATCCCGTCTGCAATCTACCTGCCAAGCTGGGCGAGCAACCGAATGTTTGAACCATCAAAACGGAGCTACCAACTCCATCAGTATTCACGACAATCACAACTTTACTGCTGACCGAAGTTTGTGGCTAAATGTTCAGATCTGATAGTGTGGCTCAGTGGAGTAATGACACACGCGCTAGACTCGTATATGAGGATCAAGTGTGAAATGACGTTCATAACAAGGATATGTGGTATTGATGAACCGATCCAATTCATTGTAGTTATGGTCGACTAAGAGTGATAAGTAACGAGTGATAAACGATATCCCAAACACTACTCGGACCAACTAACTGTCTTGAGTGATTTAAATAAGGAAAGCTATCCAATCGGATCATATATCTCCATTTACGGTAATAATAATACCCGCACAATTAAGTCACGTGATTAGCGGTCAACATGAAGTTCATGCACCGGAAAGTGCAATCAACTGTGAACATTGTTCAAGTTATAACAGGTCATAACTCCGACTATTTCGCGATAAAAATGACTTCCGTTAGCCGACTGTCGATCATCGAAAATGGGAGCACTCATCAGCGGCATTCACACTAGCGATTATCCCACCCGTTTGACTGACTGACTGTCATAGCTTCCATGTGTCACTCGTGATTGGTTGTAACCTCTGTATTCAAATAACTGCAGTTTACATACAAAGCTCGTAACAGCTGGCAAACATCAGACTTGTAATGGGATAACATGTCGATTAATTTACTGGAGTATTTGGGAGTGTTTCTTTCCTGCTTTAGTAGCCTAACATTTCCCTAAATAACGTGTACTGAGTTACAGCGGATTATTTAAATGTGTATACCATGCATCGCAAGTGATATTCAACCCGCTTTACGTAAAGCAATTACTATAGCCACAGCATAAAATGAGTTCCTTGACTCTCAGGTGACGAGTCTGTCACTTGGCTTGTTGAGCGTCCTCTTTCCTTGGTATAGTGTGTCCTATAAGGGTGAACGTCGAACAAGTAATTCCAGGTTTATGAGATATCCTGAGTGTGTAACTGGATTCTGGTAGCTCCTAATGAGACTGGTCAGTTGAAAACTACAACATTCATACCCATCATCCTCATTGCCAGTAAGAAATCGGTAACACTGATACTGATGCAAGTATTCTCCACAGTCATATGACAAAGTACGTGCGGGGAAACAAAGGTTTAGGAGAAACTAATGAAAATGACTAACCAATAGTACTGCTAAATGAGGTGGGATGGACAGGAGCATGTGCACAATAATCTGCAAATTTCATTTCCTGGTAGTCAAGATGACTACACGCTTTTGAGGATGAAATCACAATTACAAACGATTGTACATGCATTTGGGAGTAAGGTATAATCTGTTTGGTGCTTCTGAAAGTTTTCAAGCTAGTGTGTGTGGAGTGTGAAGAGCTGTGTAGGTACAGTACACGAACTTGAGTATCCTTATATCCACCAATGAATAAATGAGGGTAGACGCCTATGGTTGGTATGTTTAACCTTAAATATATGTTTTGGTATGCGTATCTTGCATCAGCATGTATTAAATATAAATGGAACGTGAGTAAATTTATACTTAATGAGTAACCTTGATCTCATCTACAAGTTTCAAAGTTGATCAACAAAGGCATCGTGCAACAGAACGCAGTAGCAGAAAGTTAGCTTCTTGACGGTCAGGCTAGAAGACGCTTTCGGCTATGCGTACACTCTGTAACATATTGGTTATCCAACTGTAATCGGGCACAGTTGTCGGCTCTCGAACCTGCACTCTCGTGTCAACAGTTGTCTTGGATGAGATAGGCCAAGCCCAAGAGCATTTGTAACAGTAATTTCTCTCAACCGAAGGGTATATTCAGTCTATAATTTACACTGCGTTGTGAGACCCCAGACTTGACAACCAAAAGATAAGAGCATAAACCAAGGGTTTTGACATTTTCCTAATTATTGGTTTTAGTCTGTTGCACGTTATACACTGGATGTCAGTCTCGCTCTATCGCAGTTCTTTTGATATTGTACACAAAACTATATTCCCTTCTGAACCTACGGTTTTCCTAGACATAACTATGCCACCTGCTATGAACGTTACCCGGATCATTTGGATTTTCTGTTCACGTCTACCTGTTTCCTCTCCACTGAGTTGACCACGTAGTACGGATGAGTGTAAACAAAAGGAACTAAGTTGGAGTTGCTGGTCTGCTCACAATTTTATCCAAAGGGGGTATCATACATTTCAACTGATGTGTAAAACTGAGGTCATTAGACAGGCTGTTGGCTACCATGATTGTTACAAATTGTCTAGTTAATCGTTCATTCCAATCCTGTCCGAACAGTGAAATGTAATTTTCAATTTTAGGTTGTTTATACTCAGCTTTGACCACATGAAAAAAAACGAACGGAATGTGGCACCGGTCATCCAAAACATAATTGATGAATTCAATCAAAAGTGAAACCGGCAAGATACAATGATAGCCATCTACGCTTTAAGCAGAATTTTTGTGCATTAGATGGTTCATCTGCTTTCACAACGTTACAAACAGGTGGGATAGGTAAAAATGGTAATTTATGATGTATCGAAACTGTGTGACCTAACTATCAGACTGTCAATTCCTACGATAAATGGTATGACTCTGCGGTCTAGTAAAAACTTCTGATTATGCGTTTTGGGTTTCTCAAAGTATACTTTCACTTACGGTCAACTGTTGACGCTAACTGTTCTCCCCGGCTTCATTGACATCTGGCTGAGTGGTCACACAAACGATCGTTTATTATTGACGGATTACACAAAGTTGGCAATTATCAGCGATATTTTTTTCCCCAACTAGAGTAACGAAGCTTGTCCACTGACCATAGAAATCCACGTAATACACGTGAATTGTTTGAGTTTGCTGTTGGTTACCGTGTTATTCACATTTCGCCAACGGACATATTGTTAGTGATGACAGTGCTGAGATGTTATCTCTTTATCCTTAAACGTTTTAACTACGGATACCACGATTCAAATGCAAAACTTAGAACTTACTGAAAGCATTACATCACTTCTATTCTCTACGTTACAACAATTGTGTAAAAATGAAATTTTGTAGTCGGCATGTCTGAATCAAAATAACGTTTTCAGGCTAACGATTCGTTATAAAGTGTGTCGGAGCTGCTTGTCCCGAAGGCGGGTGTCGCTTTTGTGGATGGAGGATACATGTTATACCAACTGAAACGTGGTACGTGACTATGCTGCATATTGCTGGACAGTTTGTAAAGCAGTCGGATGAAGTACCAAAGTGAACTCTTTTATCAAACTAATTCAGTATGCTGACAGAACACACTTCCACATTAAAGTGATCAAGCCAAATGTACTTAGTGAACAAAACTCATTCTACTGAGTAAGCTATAGACCGTAAACGGTGACTAACTAGCATATATGTTTTACACGGACTAGTGACTACGATCATTTACTCGCAGTAACCGAGTAACTCTGGTTAGATAATCAGATAGACTATGAAGCTAGAATCGAGCAACGATTAGTGACGGGTTTTGGTTTAATGCACCATTTTATGAGACAAGGCGTCGTTACCATCATTTGTCGTAAAATCATGGATATGCAGAATGGTCTCAGGTGATCACTTATACTTGCATAGGCACAACAAGCCAAATATCCCATAGAACATTACATCTGTATACGAACTTAGACGAACAGAGATTAACAAAGTATGGTCACCATAAAATGGTCCTCAGTAAGCGTTTAACGTTAGCGATTAACTAATTACTGGGTTGAAACAATGAGTCCCATCGATAAATTTGAAAACAAGTCAATAGAAGCACGTAAGATGTCTTACGCAGTGAGATTTCGTTCGCATCTCACCGGTTACTTTTGCGAAATTAACATACACTTTAGATAATTGGGGGGGGGCAAGCAGCTAAGCGAAATCAATCAAGTCATATTTGAAACAGTCAGTCAGGTGACCAAAACGCAAGCGGCAAGATGCAACTGATTGATGATTTGATGCAATAAAATAGAATTGTTGTCAATCGGAGGTTACTAAGATTCCGAAAAGAAGTAGATGGTTAAAGATATGTACATATTGAGTGGGACGGGTCAGATATGGCTGGGAAATCTACAGAAAACAATCAAGAGCTAAAATGCTGTACAAAAAGGTAACAGTTGCATTCTTACCAACATAGTGAGAGGCTAGTCACCAACTGTTGCTGGGCGCATAAAGTGGGATTCAGTCTATGTATTGCGACGGCTTCCGCAATATTGAGAGCCTGTTTTAATTTGGGTCTGAAGAACACCCAATATAAAGTGTATGTTAATTTCGCAAAAGTAACCGATAAGATGCGAACGAAATGTCACTGCGTAAGACATCTTACATGCTATTATTGGCTTTTTTCAAATTCATTACTAGATGCACATGAGGAAAGAAGAAGCACAGCTCTTGTGCTGCACGGTATAAAAAACATCAAAAGTGATCTACAGGGTTGTGAATTTGATAAATCTGTTTATTTGTCACAGTTTACGTTCATGGATCATTAGCTTTTAGGCGCTTTGTTAAGTGTACATTTTAACATAGGTTCATAAGTTTGTTTAGGACAGACCATACCACAGTTAGAACCAGGATAGGGATATCAAGAAGAAGTTTTCAAGGCACCTAGATATCGAGCTGAATATCAGGTACTGATCAGGGATTTTCGTGATCTTTCCTCATGAGTTGGGTACATTTTATTCACTTAACTTAGAATGTGTCAAAGTAGCTAAACGACATTTTGGAACTACCCCAAACCAGTTGGCCGGGAAGACCGTCGAAATTACGAGGGACAGATGCACCTGAGCTTTCTCAAATAAGGTTGATCAGTCGAGGCTCTGAGTGGTTTGAATGACAGACGTCTCTCACAGGTCAATGGACCGTGACACAAAATAAAAACGACCTGTCCCACTCCTCCCTAAAACAACTAATTCCGTGACAACTCTATTTCTCCGAGTGCACTGAACATTAATATCTCACTTTCCCGTGAGCCCATAAGTAATATACATCTCTGTTCTAATGGGGATGTGGTCTGTGGCGATGTACTGATAGGGGGTTGATCCCTCCTTCAATGAACTTTCAGTAGGGCTGAGTGAAAGATCCCATCTATCCTCAGTCGCTAATGATGAACTCTATCAATAACAATCCTCGATTCCAATGCAAGCTACAATATCAATCTGAGTGTGCAAGCTGTGATCACTTGCCATTCTCAATTCATAACAGCAAAAATCCCTGACTAGCCGTCAATGACACAAACGTGCCCCATCGTTAAAAGA
This sequence comes from Paragonimus westermani, assembly GCA_008508345.1. NCBI lineage: Eukaryota > Metazoa > Platyhelminthes > Trematoda > Plagiorchiida > Troglotrematidae > Paragonimus > Paragonimus westermani. The sequence continues at coordinate 103,566 of QNGE01000956.1, read as the reverse complement.
GAGCGTTGTAGACATGCTGACTGGTAGTATTTTCCGATTATATTTAAATTACGTGAGAACAGATATGACTTCACAAAAACAAACGGACGGTGTGCAAATACAGGCTGTATAAAACTGCAAAACATGTAAGTAACATGTAACCTGTTTGAGCGAACTATTCAAGCATGTGGTTTTATGACAAAGAAGCCCATAGTTTAGCCAGTCGCAGTAAACCACTGTTGCATTCCCGGTAAAACTTCACCAGCTAAAAGTGCTATTTTTCATAACATACGAGAGTGAACAGTTAGAGGCTACCAGAATATGAATGTGAGATTGTATTAACCCTGAGTAGCACCTAACAGTCCCATGGTGTTTACAGGTTTAAGGAGACAATGTGGTTGTCGAAGCGTTTTCTACTCTGGTGAATGAAGTACTATGTGCTCCAGGTAGAATAACATCGGTCTCAACTTATATCCCCGACATAAAAGATAACTTTTGTCCCTCCAATACTGTAACATACAGTGATCAATGATCTGTATTTGGTAGGATATTTTTACTCCTATTTAAGTTAACCTGAACGCGACTCACATTCACTGACAGCCTTCTCAGTTGACTGGAATTTCCATCTTACTGCTTTCGGAAAACTCATTAGACTGCATTTTGGCACCCGTTAAAGATCATTATCAATGGATATTCATGCCACAATCTGTACACACACCGTATGTTAACCACTGTGCCCTCATCCGACATTCGGTACTACCAAATAATCTCAGTTTAAAGCTCAGCCATATCCGCCCGTGAATACTGCTCAAATTAGTCACTTGATTATTAATCGTGTTTCTTATTCTTTCGTTACTATCTTGACGGATTGTGCTTCGAATCACATTTCCTTCTTGTTAAGAGTGGGCCCAGCTGTGTTATGAGCTCCAGAATGTGATCCCAATGGTGAACATGTAGAAGACAGGTACAACCAACGTTCTGCTGTCAGTCAGAAGATACGAGCAGACAAAATTGACACAGGCCCCAAAACATCGCTTCCCTAGCTCATACTTATGATAGAATGGTTCGGGGGTGATGAGACTAGGTTGTCGCTTTGTAGGCACTATGGAGACTGAAAGGCTACCAACTGTCTTGAACATTTCAAGGAAATGGAGGGTCCATCCATACACAGGAGACATTGACATTAATTTGAAAAAGCAGCTGACCATTGTTAATCATACTGTGTACAAGTAGATGCACGATTGCTTGTTGTTTGAACTGAAGGAATACAATGGATTAATAATCTCAAGACAAACGCACGATACACGGTTCTTCTTGCTCTTAATTTACACGTATTCAAGCTTTGTCACCATCTATGCGTTAATTTTATACTAATCTCGGTGAACATGGACGGAACTGCTTGGCAACGCCAAACAGAGATTTTAACGTCGGCAAATTTTAGCGAACTTAGAGACTAACTGCTTATTACATGAGAAAATCAGAGGAAATACTGATAACCATCTGTGGTGATGCAGCTCATCACCTCAGAGAGAAACATCCAAGCTGATGGGGAAGGTGATTACTGGGCAAGTAATCACTGCATACTGAAGTTGTCATTACAGTGAGACAGTTCGATAAACCTACCCAAGTTAAATATCATGGTCCTGTGTGCTATCTGGGATTTTATGTTTCTCAGTTACGTACCGAATGGGGTTGTTTATGGTCCAATTTGTTTATGTAGGATGGCTGATCGCAGTGTACACAGAGGCGATGATATGTTAAAACGACCGTTTTCTGTATTCTGCGTTTTTCAAATTCAGTCGGAAAACCTCGTCTGAACTTTGGAACTTTGTTGCACATATTGACAGCTACATATCATCAGTCATGTTTCTAATTCAAATGATTATTTCTCTTGATGCAAATAAAAGGTCCGGTAGTCAAGTGAAAATTTACGTGTGATGTAAGATTTAACACGAAGTGGCGGCAGCGTCCTTATGGACGGAATGAGATTCGAGTAGAAATGAATAGTTGGATTACTTAGAACGTGCGTCAAGAGCGTTTTCAAACGAACGGAGCAGCAGTTACTCAATCGTGCAAATGAACACATTCCACTTTAGGTCGGTAAAACGATCGTGGATACGGCAGTCTCAATCCGCTCCGAACGTGGCACGTCACAAAGAACTCGTCCCATCGGTGGCTCGGTAACTGTTGACACGGTGACCTCAGTTAAACTTGGGAAAAGTCCTTGGGATATGTGAAGCAGACCTCGCAGATCTGCGGGGGGGGTTATCAGTTAACAAATGGAGACAATCCATCTGCGTACACAAAGACTTGTTTATCAGCGTTAGATTGCTTCGGTAACTGAAGCATGTGGATACTAATTGTTTTTGTCGTTTTATCCTACAATTCTTACTAAAATGTAGTGTAGTATGCGCCTGATGAGATGCAGCGAAGTGTGCTCGACAGACATGGTGTGCGAAAACCGTTTCTGACTTCTCCGATCAAGTAGGTTTGGGGGATAAGTTTTTTTACAGAAACATATACAAGCCAAAAACAGTTGTGAACAATTTGAAGTAAGAGCCAGTGCTTCGATTTTGTAGGTACACGGAAGATTTCGTACTGAAACTAGGTTAGCGACACGGATTGTTTTCATTGCCTTTCTAACGGTGTCCTGAAAACCGTGACCACGGTAAGAGTGGAATTTATGTGGATTAATGAGGCAACTTTATCCCGGTAAATAAGCAGTTTGGTTGTTTCGACAGCAGGCCAATAAGGTGTAATTAATCAGAAACATGTCTCTAAACCATAAGCTCAATGTGCGACGGTAGCTAACGAACTTTGTAGTGGTCAAAAAGACGAACCTCAGTTCGCTGAACACTAATCTGCATTAATCTGGCGTGAATTGCGATGATCTGACAACAGGATGATGGAATATTTGTTTACGCATCTAAAGACAATCATGTGTAACGCCTTGTACACTCCAGTCAACACAGTGGGTTTTGTGAAAGTATTTTTAGAGGAGATACTTAGGAAGGAAAACGTTTTAACCTTGTATAGATTGATTGATGTATGCATCAGGATCCGTAATTCATGTGTATGTTGCACGAAGTGACCAAGTAGAAGTGGTGTCAGGAATAATGTGATGTCTAATCCAAACTGTTGTTAACATTCGTACGCTGTACTGATCCTCTAAGAGTAGACGATCTTTAGTTACGGTTTATCAAGTAGGTTGTATTTTAAGAGACAAGGTTTGGTTAGTTCACCGTATCCAGAGTTCCCAGGTTTGATTTTTTAAAAATAAATTTTCCGTGTGTTCCGAAATGGCCACAGACTCATGAATGGACCATAACCTGTGAAGATCTCATAACTTTTTAGCTCGACCCCTCAGATGTTTTGTTGTTCCGCATTATCTGTCAGTGCCCAATACTTGTCAAATGTGCAGTATAATGATCAGAATTCCCGGTTTTTGAATTCCAACCACCTTGGCGTAAAATCCGAGCGCTTTCTCGAGGGGCAAGATTGAATGCTGAAGATGGACTAATTGTGTGCATCCTAGTCACAGTTGCAACAGAAATGCCACTGGTAAGCAAAGCTCACAGGAACAGGTTCACCTATTTTAGTAATGCATCTGGCGATGGGTGCATAAACAATCCGTGTTTGATCTGATAAGGCTGGTACACTGTTTCTTCCTGGAGGAGTTTTGGCACGATACATTCCACAACAGTTGTTCATAGAAGGTTCGGAGTGTTCTGCTTTATTTCAAGGAGATATACACATCAGTCCCAGTAGATACCTTATAAGACCGGTTTTTTTGTCGTCAGTGATTTTTTCCTGGATTTTTTCATACTGACCAATAACAAAGCAATCCAGTTTATGTGGCCTAAGCACACTTGATTGAATACCTCACTTACTCTAAACAGTAACTAGAACTTTTCAGATACACATCAACATCTTATTTTGTAGTATTTTTCTACTAGGAACACAATAGCCTGTGTTGTCGAGAAGCGATTTATGTTACTGTAAATTTGCTACTGGCGAGTGAGATAGAAATGTTTACACCAACCTGTTTTATTCTAACTCTTCTGTTCTTCCTAACAGTTGCTCTTACGTTCATCACATCCAACCTTGTTATGATCATTATAGATAGCAATATATCACTGGTTCTCAATGGCACGTAACTGCCTTATAACCACGAAGAGAAAGCAGGCTTTGTGCAGGAAGACAGAAAGAAAACAAAGGGGATGGGAGGGGACCTGAATACTAAAATCAGCTACGTCTATGTTAAAACATTCGACATTAATTTGCTCACATCTTGTGAACGAACAACCGAGCTCTAAGTGAAATTAAGACGTCGTCAGTAGGAAACCTTCATCACGGCTTTCACTATTCCGTGTCATTAAGTGCGCTTACTTCACAAACAACCTTCACGACACAGAGCTCGGTTAGCCGCCATCACACCTAACGTCTCTAGCCGCTGATTCTGTTAGCGATGAGGTCCCCAGCCTGGGAGACAAAGCCGGTGTACAATGGTCAACTTTTCCGAGGACAAATTCATTGCTCTATGTCAGACCATCGTTTCTGTACTTAACACTATGTCGGTCAGGCGAAGCAGTAGCAGAGTGTCTTGGTTGTGACAGACATAGCCTGATCATCCGAGTCTGTTTAAGCATAACCACTGAACAAAGGAATTCCCTTGGTAGTCACTCACGAATGCCAGTTTGCAAACCTACTACTGGTTGGTATCACCCGATGCAACTGATTCAACGCAGGCAACGATGATCAAGTACATAAAGACCATTCAGGTTTTCTACCTTGTCACTAACTTAATCAAGCTCATTCAGTCTTTCACCAGGTGGGAAGTCCACGCTGATATCTTGTGAGTACCGGAAACAGTCCTCCTCTTTCACAAATTTAGATAAAAGCGGTGAGAGTGAACAGTCTCGATGCACGCCACTCCTGATGCTGAGACTGTCACTGTAAGCCTTAACCTGAACTGAATTATGGGGATAAAGCGCCTACAATCTGTTTACATAATTTGTTAGGTGCACCTTCGCATTCAACCGATTTTGAAAGTTTATAGTGATCCACTAAATCGAACACATCTTCACAGTCGAGAATAACGGCCATTGTTCACCGACGGTGTGCATGACATTGCTCCAAAGTTTGGTGTAAAGTGAAAGTGTAATCAATACATCACCGTCCAAGGGGACATTCTGCCGGTTTATCTTTCTTGTCTGCCCCTCGAACTGCAGTATAATAGATGCCAGAGGTGAAGAGGACCCTCATGGTTTTGTATGACTCTCAGACTCTTTTCTTGAATATTGCAATTACTGTAGGTTGGTACCAGCACGGAGGGATGTTCTCCGTCGGCCATACAAGTGAAAACAAGTGAAAACAGAACCAATGGTTCTGCTAACATCCCCACACCTTCTTTGAAAGCTTTGGGCACACGATCACCTGAACCAACAGCCTTATTGGGTTTGACAGCCGAAATACAAAGCTTTCTGGAATTACTATTGACGAGTGTGCCATCTGCTACGCTGATAACTTCACTGACAGACGGTTGTTCGGGACCAGTAACATGGATAGGCCTGAAGAGCATGTCAGTGTAAAAACACTTCGAAAGCAGTTTACATTTCCTTGACTTTCTCCGCTAGCCACGCCTCACGAACGGTGATCACGCTAAGCTTTGACTTTCTACCGATATCTCTACTAAACCTATTATATGAACTGCCAGAAGCAATGTTGCTTCTGACCTTCAATAACTCCGGGGATTACTCCAAGATCCAATGCTTGTTTAGCATGAAACCCACCATGCCGCATGATACAATACTTGCTTCATGAGCGATCTAACATACTTCAGTCCAACAGCTGTGAGGTTCTTCGGAGTAAAAACTGCTAAGCTTTCTTTCTAGGCTAGTTTTGTATTTATGTTTTGCTGACAGTATAGTCAGTTTCTCAACAACTAACCGTTGGTGTCAGTGGGATCTTTGTCCAGTAAAAGTGAGAACAAACAGCAACGTGCCAACGCATGATCTGAATTCATGTGTGTAATCCAATAAAAACAACAGTCTTGAATGGAACTCCCCCACCTATAACTAACAGCTGCGTGGTCTATCTGTGACCACACCTGATTCGAAGGAGGTGGGCACCAAGTATAACAATGGCGTGCATGATTTTTCAAACTAATACCGTCTAAAATAGCTCACAGTTGCAACAGCCACCCAATATTATCTGACCGATGGGACACTATCCCAAACCTACCACCTAAACGAGACTCAGCCACTCCAAGGCGCCTGAGCCAGGCGTTCATACCTCTGGCCAAAATGACTGTATAAGAACTTTGTATCAACCGAAGGAGAGTGGTCAGATCCGAGTAAGACGTGTCCTTGAAACCGATATCACTACAGTCACGTGGAGCATGAACAAACCCGATGCTAAGATTTCAAACGCTTTGCGTCTACATTTGACCATAACAGAACCTGCAGACAGATCACATGATGTCTACTATTGAACTTACCACTGAGGGTGCCCCAGTGGTACTGAGGATCCTAGCTACTTTAGCATAAGAGTTGTTGGCGGCAGTGGGGTCACCGAAGTGTGTAATCACTATCAGGAACACATCACGAGTGTTGTTATTTCCATACGTTGATTACTGTCCTAGATTCCAATCTCTCGAATGCCGCAAACGTTGACACTCAACGAGTCTAAATTTCATGCGAGAGCGGCCTGCTGACTTAGCTGCTTGAGAGTGCGAACTTTGAAAGCACGCATGTTAATTCGCATTCTAGGTCTGAGTAAGGGACCATGGAAGGCCTGGAGCCGAATGGCAGGAGATGGGACTTAGCAGCAGAGTGTTACCGTGGTTAGTTATGTATGTTTTGGGACGTGCAGTGTAATCATCAGAAATAGGAGTCAGGAAGGGTCTGAGAGCTAGGTGTGATAGGACACTGGGGGGTGAGCCATCAGTAACATGTTTTTGCTTATCCACCCTGCTGTATACAGTAGATAGGGTGACGCGGTTTGTTCTGCGAGACGGTCAATACAATATGAAATTAACGGTGTTGTGAGTGTTCACGGTTGTGTCTAGGATGATATGCTGTTAGGACGCTCAGACCTAGGCAGGAGAACGATCACGGTTCTCAACCAAAGTTCTTGACTCAAAAGCCGGTATTGCAAAGCAGAGGGTGAATGGCAGTGTAACAAAACTGACTTCTTTCGGAAAAATACGCCAACCTTTTCCCAGTCTCAAGCCCTGATGATCAGGAGACGATGGTTTGTCAGACCTGTGCATATCGTTCTGCACGGTATGAAGGACTGTCGGCGTGATCGCGGCACCCTACAGTTTAGCCCAATAGGTTATCGCGATGCGTAAACCATCACATCACGTCATTTGACTGGATTTAATTCGGCAGCGGAAACAGCATCATTAAGCAACTGTGTTTAACAATGTGAACTTGTTGTCAGTTTGCTTTTATGCCAATGAACTCGAAATATTTTTAATCCATTTCACGTTCATCCGCTGTAAATGGACTATCTATACTCATTGTTGAACGCGTGACAGCTCTAATATTTGAAGTGCAACCAATTGGGGATGAATGAGGCAGCATCCTTGATTGATATGCCCAGTATTGTCCAGACGGATCGAATCCATTTTTACGAGCAGGAGATTGATATATATGTGAATACGTAATGTAAACAGTTCGTTAAAGGGGTAAAATAAGAACTCTGACGTTCTAACATGGTAAATTTCTCACAATGATAATGATAGTGAGGAGCAGTTAGTATGTAAGAATTCGTAAATAAGTTGTTTTGCAATCCGGTTGTTTACTTGATTGTGATGAAAATGGCCTACTTACAGAGTGGTGCCAGTTTCTATCGCACAATCACCACGGTTGTCGAAGTTTCACTTCGTTATCTGAAGGCTATACAAACTACATGTTAACCTGGATATAACTGTTTCACATACGTCTTTGGTAGGCAGAAGAAACAACACAACTACCAGTTGTACGGGATAAATTGTGACAAAATCACCACATAAACTTGCAATGAAGGAGACCCCAGAAAACGAACGCTTCCGTTTCGGAAACTCTCCTACAGTGTACGAGACTATTCTACTGAGTGTCTCCAGTGGAAGACAATCATTTCAAGGTCATACACAAAACATTTCGTTTAGTTGAAACCGGTCTATTAACCCTGGGGAGCAAGAGTACAAAAGTTAGATCGCATTGAACTCGGTTTGGTTATCCGCTTGCTGCAGGTCAAATTATTATGGTACATTGAATCGTTCGTGAATAATTGTAGTGAGAACCCATTCGATCCATCGCCTCTCCAAAACCGGACCGATCCAACATCACTGAGAAACAACAACAGGAATACACAGTTTCAAAGTTATTCCTTTCGTTATTTGCCAATTCCCTACTTCTAAACTATACTAGTCAGGTTACAGATTGTGGCGTTACATTAGCCGTTAGGATCAGCCACTGACAGACTTCGACGGTTTTGATACAGACGTAGGTGCAGCAATTCATGTCCTTGTCCCGTGCATAAAAACCACTTAATGCGACCAGCCCGAGGTCTTTTCCTTACGCGGGAGGTCTGAACTAAGTATGAGTCCCTGAATTATTCGAAGTCCTTAATTCCGAATATTACAATTCTTTTTACAATTCTCCATCTGTTGTATGTGGTGCATTTTTCTAATTGTGGTCAATGTGGCACAAAGCGAGCACACAACTGTTGAAGGACAGGAAGATGAAAAACTGGAAGCGATTATTTGAAACGCGCACATACACCGTGCCAGAGGTTTCATCAAAGTGACTAGCAATGCACTACTGCCATGTGAAATAGTGACCACTTATTTAGTTGTGTATTTTCGCCTCCCTGTAATGGTGGTCCGGCATACACAACTTACTTGGTCAAGCATCTTTTGCTGTCAAAACATGGCAGACCAACAAAAGTTTCATATCAGAATCGAGAACTTAATGCACTCAAGACTGTCTCGGGAACCAAATGAGTTGACTATGACGACAGACAACGTACCAAGGTTTGACACGATGTGTACAAAGGGTATTTTTATGTACAATATGAACGAAATGATGCGCATCCGTTTTTCATATTGTTGTATATAGTTCAGAGGCGTGAGGTCCGAAAACCTGAAAATGCCCATTTTCATCTTCATTCAGTGTGAACACAGAATGTTAAATCCCGTCGTGTGTTCACACACATTTACAGACATGCGCCAGTTTATTGTACTGACTGAAAAAAGGCAGTATGACATGTGAACATTCACTGGGTCTGATGGGAATTTGGGTTAGCGTGGGATATGCAGTCAAAGTTCTGGTTTCCGTATAAGACTGAATGTGAATATGCAACACGATCTGTTGCATTCATACTAGTGCGAGATTCACGGTGCGGCCACATTATCCCGTAGGCTCCCAATGGGGGACTCGTTTTGGATTTCAACGTATAAAAAGGGTGTTTTGATAATAACGACGGTAATAGTAATAAATTTGTTTCACTCGCCACGATTTGAAGACTAGTTCCTATGGTATCCTTCACTGGTTTGATAAGCTGTACAGATGCCGGAATCATACCAAAAACCTGTATTGAATAAACCGTTAAATCGTTTTGGTGTAGCAATACTTTTGAAGTCATTTTGATGACAAGATCATCCCAAATTCAGTCAGCTTGTACACACTGAATACTACTGAAAGTCAGTTTGCCACCAGGTTCTGATCTTCTGACGTGATCTTTAGACATGAGTCAAAATTGTACAATATGCTGTGCATAAATGGACAAACATATGGTATGGGCACTCTTCAAGCTGAAGAATCAGGCAGGTTATGCGTACACCTCTTAAGCTGGATACGGCCTGGCGAATTTTGCATTTCGACACATTTCAGCTACAATCGATGTATGTTGTCACCTTTTGGGGTCAAAAAACATCAGCCACCAGCGTTCATTTTTCTACTGGGTAGGAGTAACGAACTAGGTGAAGTTGTCCATCACCGCCATTTCTCAAAACAAGGTGTGAAACACACATAGAAAGCAATTTAAATCTTTTTTTACAGGTGTGTGCAACACAAATCACGCAAACCCTCCGTTTGTCGGAAAATCTGTGAACAGCCTATGCAGTTTGGGTTTTCATTCATGCACCCTTAACAAGGCGTCGAGAAAAACGCAAAGATGCAATGTTATGATAATTCGCCTCTGTCCATTTATTAGTAAAAATTGGTCACAATATGGACAGAATTTAAACCAACCGATCAATTTAAGCAAAGAGTTATGGACAAATGAAAGTTATCCATTTCTGGTACCAGAATTTGTGCTCGTAACTATACGGAAATATGCAAATTCGACTGTGTCAAATACGTGTACATCTAAAGCTTCCGTGCATTTTAACGATGCGCAGGTTGGAATTTAGCTTAAATAAAAAAACATAAATGAACTGAAATCCTCAGTTTACGAGAACAGTGTAAGAATTACAAAATATAAAGAGTGCTACATAGAGGGTACTGAGTACATAATTCATATTCAACTGAACAGCCAAGTTACTGGTGTACTGGTCCCGATACGTTTGATAAGGTCACGTACAAAGGTATTTGTCTGTGGAACCCACGTCAAGCTATCACTCAAAATGTGGGTGTTGCTTCTCTGTGGCAATTTCCTGCAAGCACCAGTGAATAGTTTCTAGTTACACGGATTTGGATAAAACATGCATCATGACCTCAAAATAAAACACTGGGAATGAGTTCCGGTTTTGCCTGAGTTCATCAATACCGCATGTTGCTGACAAGGCCGAACAATCAAATCTGGTTCTCGCGCGTCTATATCGAGCAAATTGATTACCACCCGCATTGAACCAACTTTAGGCATGACGTTAGTAGCGCTTATGTTTACAATTTTTCTCAACAGTGTGCGAGCTAATTTATTCTCTGTAATAGAATTGCACGAATCTCAACCTCAGTCGATAGCTGCTGAAGTGACATCACCCAGACTGAATTCGGTGACCTTGTTGGGCATTTGGGTTGTACGGTTCACTGTTGAATAATTGAGGGCTTTGATCGTTGCAAATGCTATGGAACAATTAGTAACACAGTTTTGTACCTACCAGAAAAGCCGGTGATCACAGCTCTGTCCGGTTGGAAGTATGCGTTGTTGATGAATTGTACCAAGTCTGTAATTCTATTGGGATTCAACTTTTTGAAATGGGCTAATCGATAGGACGAATTTATTGTCGATGATGTGATCAAGCTAAAGTAGAAACTTGGTATAAACTGTTATTTTGACAGTCTACCGATGAATAGCGTTGTGTTTAGCAAAACAATTATCTGTTTATCACGAATGGCTAAGTCGGCTTAGTGGAAGTTTACTCAAAGGCGCAACAGAGTGGACAGAACAGACCGATAGCCTCACATTCAGAATGTTTCACTCAGACTGAAATCTCCGACTTCACTGAACCTGTCGATTAGTGCATCCTCTATTTACGAGTACTCTAAGGTTTTGTTGATGCACACTGAGCACCGCCCCTGCTCGACTAAATCTGCGCAATCGAAACACTTGCTTTGCGTTTTCACTATCAATTGTGGCGATACCCATTATCGGCAATGAACACGTTGCTTTGATCGCAATTCAATGCTACGAATGTATTTTCCTGAAAACTCATTTACTAACGGTTGCGCTTGGCATGAAAACCCTTGATTTAGTTCTTCATCCCGCTTTTTAGCCAATGTAGATAACCGGTTAATTATTTAAACGCTGGTATTGTTGTCTGTTGCCTTGGCGAGATAACAACCTCAACAGAACTAATTAAATGAAAAATCTTACAGTTCACAACAAAAGCAAGATTATTTGTCATTACCTCTGTGTTTGCCTGGCAGTCTCTCGGTGACAAAAGTTACCGCGAAACATGGAAAGCACAAGATCAGTTAAGCAATGCCAGTCGTCCCATAAAGAAAAGGATTTGCAATGTTGATCAGTCGTATCGTAAATTTAAAGGCTCACTGAATATCTCCTGATCATCTGTATGCGAATTATTTCTTTCAAGCTGACGTTTCGCTTCTTGGTGAGCGCACAACGGTACACGAGAGTTATACAGTTTAATTCTAACATCGTAAGGGATACAAGTTAGTCTAAAATGGTGTGTTGAAATTTTGGTAGATAAACTGGTGCGGTGCAAAACTACCAGCGGTATAAAGACCGTTAGTGTCAGATCAGTAGCAAGGGAGTGCCTACACAGATTTCGACTGATTGTATGTGAACTAATGGCGTTGAATGTCCTGGAGACATTTCTTCTTGCTGGTCAGTCTAACAAAATCAAAGCTCGAGTCTAGCGCTTCCTTCCGAAAGACGCTGGCTATAAAGTCTATGAGGACGCGATAATGGCCATCAGTTGTGAGTGATGTTCGTGTTAGGTTAACCATATCTTATACTACTTACCTTAAAACTAACTAGGTCAGGCAACGACAACTTTTGCGTTAACGTCTCCGATTAGCCGCCGTACTCCCCAACATTTATAGCCACAGACCAACCAAGTCAAGAAGGCTCCTCACACAGAAAAACGAATACGATTTACTCTATTTCATCTTCAGGAAGCAGATGCGTCTGCTTTTCATTCCTTCAAGTTTCATCCGCGATCGTCCACTTGAAGACGATCAACAAACTTTTGACCTCCTTTCCTAAAGGTTCATATAAGTAAACAGACCACCGACTTACAGAGATCATCATAACGGTTGACCCTAGCTAATATATTTCACCGTGTCTCCTCTAAACTATTCCTCGGCCATCATGTTTTGAGATTAAAATTGGGATCCATCTGCTCACACCGTCCATTCTACTTATGAGCCAGACAAGCAAAATGTCTCTTTGCCCATGCTAGTCGTTGTTATTTGTGCCTCATGGAAAGAAGTCACAACACGCACGGACAGCTCACGCACAATCCGAGTCCGCATAAACTAGATTCTTATATCCTTTAAGTGCGTAGCCTGTTTTGCACAACTTGTTTCCAGCTAAAGGTGAGTTAAAACTAACTACCCGTTCTATCGTTGAAAACCCACAGCGTCGACCTCCGTTATGAAGTTGAATTTGTTTATCCTTTTCGTATCTAGGCAACCATTTTCTGGCAACTATTCACTACACTTCTTTGTTATTTCAACCGAAGTTACATCTCGTAACGCTCTCGAACACGTTAGAAAATACCCCAGATTCATTTGCCTCAATTTGCACCCTGTCACCTTTTGTGTTGAGTTTGCCGTTCTCAGTACAACAGTCCAAATGTCACTTGTGGAGTTAGCTTCACAAACGGACAAACTAATGTGAAATGTGATCTCAAGCGCAATCCTAACTTGTAAGTACCGGCGGAAAGTATATTCTATTTAAGCATCTGTTGCTGTCATGCATCCTTCCTACTGTGTTGCCTAATGTTGCTTTTTCAAGGACTACAGTCTGATTGTCACCCTCTCTGAAGACGACTCTAATACTCCTCTTTAATCTAACAGTCTTCAGCTAGCCTACTGACAGCCTTTCACAGATTAGCTCAGTAATCTACTTAGCCCACTGTTTTTGAGGTCCGTCAGTTATGGTACCTTGTGATGTGTCATACTCTTCCCATCAAATCTATCTTTGTATGCCGAGGATCTACCTACATCAAAATAAACTTTCAATTACAAATGTGTTAAAAGCTTTGCGCTTCGAGTTGTGCAGCTCTAAATGAAAATGCCGGTGACGTATTTTCCTACTCTAGTGCAGCCTCCGGAATCATTTTACGTTTTCAGGGCTGATCATTACGTACCGGTATATCTGGGATGACGTTAACTGCTAGCAAGAAAGGTGAAGGTTAAATCAGAGTCACGGTTCACAGAAGCTAACTGGTAAGCTAGGTATGTAATCAACGCAACCAATCCGAATTTTACAAACTACTGAACTGTATCTGTCATTTCAAGCACCTGCACACGGTATCAAACAAATAACCTAAATTTCGAAATAAAGCAGCGTACGACCTCTAATGGTGATCTGAAAGTACGCTTCACTCAAGTATTTTCTACACTACAGGCACTTACACGACAGTTTGCTCTATCTCCGTTGTCTTTAAACCTCGACTACAGTTTTTAGCTGCTGGTTATCACGAAGCATCCGACCCTTAAAGCAATAAACTTATGACCATCCCAAGTGGGATAGTTCTGTCACTCACATTCACCGCGGCATCCTCTCGGGCTCATCTACGGTTTAAAGTTGGGCCACCAAAAATTCCCTATCGTTCTACTTAGTTAAACAGACTTCTCGAGTACGGACTCATTAGGCGAATAGGATTAAGCTATTCAGCTGACGACACAAAACGAATGCGGTGCATGTGTTCCGTTCAATACCTTTTTACTGGTGAAGATGAAAGCTTCAATCAGCGATAATCAGCGGGTTCCTCGGAACCGTTCTTCAAACTTCCAGAGCCTTAAGAGCTGCTAAGTCCGGTACATAGTTACCTCTTTTTCTGGAGAATAACATGTGAATTCTTCGCACACACTCCGCAGTCTCAGGCAAAATATTTCAACTTATCTAACCCAGATTTATCGGCGTCCTTAAAGTCCGTCATCAAGCTCGGTTGAACCTGGTGAGGTTTCAGCAACAGAAGAGCACGTGTTCGTGAAACAAGCATTCATGCGTGCGCACGTGCATGTGAGCATTCGGCGTAGAATCATTCACCCGAATCGATGACAAGTTAGGAAAACTCAGCTCTCTTATAAACCTATTAAAACTCAAGGGATATAAATAAAAATGGATGTCAACAGCCCAAAATGTCAAAAACTGGTTAACAAACCCATAAAAACTGACGAAAACACGTACATTGCCATACCCTGCCTATCTCTAAATGTCTGTTATATAGTATTTACATGTTTTATCTTTGTGAGTGATGAGATTAAACAAAATGGTAACATATCGTAACATATGCCTTCTTTCTGCACTGATGAAAACACGACGGTAACGAGCTAAAAAGCCACTGATATCCAAAAAGCCAACTTACGTTGAGACGACCTGGTGTTTACGATACTTTTCATTGTTCGCGATATACTAACTTCGTCTACCCAATTTAGGTCAGCTGAAATAAATTCATGTGAAGTTTATGGGTCCAGCGTGGAAGTTCTGAGTGCTCTGCAAGAAGTGCGTTTCCATTCCAAGAAACTAATGTGAAGTGGGGTAGAATGGGGGTGTTTCAAAAGGGATATCAATTTGCCGGTGATAGTCACTCCTTAATCCAGCCATTCAAGATTGATCAGAACACAGAAACTTATTCATCATCTTGTTTCATCATAAACTCAGCTTGGAGCAACAATTCGCCGTCTCACTTCCTAGGACATTAGGATGGTGATGGACTGACCAGAAGCGAATCTACCATCGTGTATTCAGAATGGCTTTGTCAGAAGTCACCTCAAAATGAAGTGAAGTTGGCGTCCGCAAATATATACGACTGACACGGTTGTCTTCAAATGCGTTCAAGTTTCTCATCTGATTCTTCCGCCGAAAAATGTGTGCGCCGTTTAAGTAACCTTTAAGTAATATGGTGGATAGTGTAATGAAAAGAAGAATAGACTTAATGAATGGCTCATTTAATTAACCGACTTTGGCATGGTTTATGATGTTACGGTTTTGTTTATCATTGGGCAGTGACTAGTTAGGAGTTCGCCTCCTTCAAACGATTGAGTTTTTCACAGGTTAGCTTGGTAGTATGTGTTTGACGGCCTAAGTGTGCGAACGAATTCTTTTGTGACAAACACAGAGTGAGTTCATCAAGTTACGGTCATTTCTATGTCACAAAAGCGAGGTTCTCTCTTTGAATTTATATTTTCACCTCAGCACAGCCTTCCTTAACAGTCTTTTTAAGAAAATGTTGTTCAATCAGTAGAGTTGATTCTTTTAGTTGCAGAGTCAGCTACTTTTCAAAAGAGAGATGCATGAACATTGCTCTAGATACTTACAACTGAATACCTCTGTGCGTTGACCAATGTTACGCGAGGCTTAGTCGCCCCCACAACCACAGTGTGGGCCAGAATGTGACATTTGGTCATCCGATTAACACACAGGGGTTATCCAGCTTAGCGAGACAATTAAGGGATTGCTACATTTCGCAGCTGCCATGTTTTAAGACCCATTAATATATGATAGATGAACTCGGAACAAGTAGAGCATGAAAGTATCAAAAAAGACAAGATTTGACGAGTAAAACTTACTAAAAACGTGATTGTAATAACTAACATACGGTTGCGACTGAAGAGCTTCCTGTCAAGTTGAAATTGATTTTTAGTGACATCATAACAATAGTATTCACTTAGAATTAGCTGGTAATTCGTAAAATTAAAATGCAGAAAGTCGTTACAGTTTGAACATCATAAGTGGTGACGCAAAACTTTCCTGTCTGTAACGTACTGTCCAGATTCAGACAGACTAACAGTCGGAAACTGTCCATAGTTACAATCAGCAAGCGTCGGTGTTTTTAATTTTCGGTTTTTTAATTGAAATGTAATGTTAGTTAATAAATTCATGATGAAAACAGTTGGTTGAATAGTCTACTCGAATACACACAATCTGATCAACTGTGAATAATACTCAAATTCAATAGGAGTACGTTTAGCACTTTAGTATCGCAGCAAATGAAATTCTGTGGTTTGAAAAACAATGTAGAATCGCACCAACATTTTCATCTAATTACGGCGTTCTTATTCAGTTAATATGTCCGGCTGAAACACGCGGAAAAAATAACCGTCGTGCTCCCTTGATGTTACTTGCAGATTTATTTCCTGCGATCAAATTGAAAGAATGCTTGTCCTTGATAAATATCCCAATCCTGGTACAACTTTTGGTTCAATAACACGAAACTAGATAGGCACGTTGAACAAAACACGATGTTATTGGAAGATATATTCTAGCTTAGGGTCCAGATTAATGGCTGCGAATGCAAGTAACACAATACCATTGTATCATATTGTCTCATATGGAAGCTGTCACTGAGCTAGTTGTTGTGGTCCAGCCTATATTGATTCAAACAGCTCATCTCTTGTATGATCGGTAAGGGAAATTAGCTTCTGCTCCCGCTGTGCTATAAAAACCGGATAACAAACAGTTGGAAATAGGATCACAGAAAAATCACTCTCATTATCATGGTTTGATTAGAACAATCAGATTTTTAGAAGCCTTAACAGGTGTGATAACACAAACTTCAGTTGAAAGACATCTTTCAAATTATTCTATCGCCGTATTTTTAACAGTTTTTTCACTGATGTTTGACTGGAAAATTTCTCCCAATTTTTTGGGAAGGTTCTTGTGTCAGTTTTTACATAAGACTAACCATCTTTGCACAAGCATGAACGTGATCAGGAAAACACTGTCCCACTGTCCCACTGATTTACAGCCTCAGGACACTCAGTGTAAGCCCATTGCCAACAACGTCTGAGCAGATTAAGTTCACGACACAGTTTACATGGAATTATAATTTAAATTTTGGCGGATAAATCAGGTCAATTTTGCATACCCGAATTTGTTCCATAGCCATGGTCTGATTTGCCTCACCATTGCACAAGAGGGGACTGTGTGTGAAATATTCAATAGGCAATCAGTATATTGGGGATAGAAGACCACATTATACCACTCGTGAGTAGTAAGGTGATGGTATGTACTTAGGTGTTGAGATGATTAGGTTGGATTTTACACTGACAATAAATGGTGCTTGCTGTGCATGGACATGGCAGTGGCACCTGNTTTGGCGGATAAATCAGGTCAATTTTGCATACCCGAATTTGTTCCATAGCCATGGTCTGACTTGCCCCACCATTGCACAAGAGGGGACTGTGTGTGAAGTATTCAAAAGGCAATCAGTATATTGAGGATAAAAGACCACATTATACCACTCGTGAGTAGTAAGGTGATGGTACTTACTTAGATGTTGAGATGATTAGGTTGGATTTTACACTGACAACAAGTGATGCTTGCTGTGCATGGACATGGCAGTGGCACCTGTAGTTCCCCGAAGGTATAGTTATGTGCAAATCAGTGTTTGTGTTCCAGGTGGTGATGAACCACATACTGCACGTGTCACTTCTAAATGAACTGTCATTTTGACATGTGCGTTCTTGGCTTATAACACTGGCATTTTGACCCTTTTTTAAAGTGCAGTGTTCACACTGTTGCAGAAACAAGCAAAATCGCGGAACTTGACGTTCCCTACCAGCTGAACCTGACTGACCCATCCCACAGTAATGAGAAACTAGAGGATGCTTATGAACTATGAATCGAAAATCGGCAGACCGTATAGGATCCACAAGTTCCACATGGTGTTCACGGTTTGGAAGTAGCTGAGATTGTACATCTGACCCTACGATAGACTGTTTGGAGAGGAAAAGAGAAATCAGCAGGTGGTTCCAGTTTCGGGTGATCAGTGACAACAAAGTATCAAGTGGTGAGAGTAAACGGGGGTCAACGGAAGAGAAACCCAACCAGAATCTACAACAAACGAGTGCCGATCATCAGCAAAGCTGTCCGAGACAGTGTCTATGATCTACTGAAAACAAACTGGTGGTCGATCTACCAGAATTGTGTGACAAGTCTGCGGTAATGAATATGTCAAGACAGGCTTTGGTGGTTGGCTCCAGAGTGGACACACACGAACCAGAAGACCGTTTCCTGCTAGCTGTTCATGAATCTTACAGTGTAAAATATAAGACCCCTGCATGTCACCCACGAGGACTTCAATAGATGTACAATCTGTTCATTGCCATTTCGACAGGTACCATCTCACAACACTCTACATTTATGATAATCACCCCTTTCATATCAACTCATGAGTTTTGTCCTATTGGGTTCAGGACTACTAACCGGCCGTTCTATGCGTACGGTATAAAGGTGTAATTTGGCTTGAAGGGACACATGCGTTGAAACATGACGTTTTCGTAAGAAAATGTCTCAGTTATATATTTAGAAAGTTTGAAATGAACGATTTCCTTTGTTTGAATTTGACTTCTGCTGTTCATCAAGTATTTCTGCATAGGGAGTAGGTAGGTTACGGTGCTCTGTTGATCACAAAGCAACACAGGTAGTCCGTATCTTTCGTTTTGGTTTGATTGTATACAATCGTAATTCGTTCGAAACCACAGAGTCAGGTGTGTTTAGATCTCCGATAAAAAGCAGGCAGCATACACAATGCCAAGAAAAACAGTAGTGACAAGTGTCTACCCTGAAAAAAATTTTAGGACTCGCAAAAAGATACACAGAAGTAACGAGCCATTTCAAACTGCATAGTAGAAGGATTTACTTTGATATTTGTAATTTTGCTGCAGTCATCTGGTGAACAATGTCATTCACAAATCAAACCTATTGGATATATGGAAATCTTGCTGATGTTAAGAGCATACCTCGTCTGACTAATCTGCTCTCATATTCACTTGCAGTCGCAGCGACGTTTACATAAGCAGAACAGGCCAACAATTATCTCAACTGGTAGCCAAACGTCTCAAACTTGTTGGAACAGCTGACAGCGTACCACCGTCGAGTTTGTGAATTTTCGGCCCCGAAATCTCACATCATCGATTATCGAACACATCGTGCCAGCAGCCCTGCGAATTAACAAAGTTAACTTAGGCAACATGCTGTTAAGAAACACGGACATGAGATTACTGGCTTTTAGCAAAGTAGTGTTCGGTGAGGTGACTGGTGAAACTCACTAGTTCGCCGTGATGCTGAATACATAATATTCGGTCCGATTGCGTACATACACAGTCACTGTTTTTTCCTGCTTGTTTTTTGTGTAAAACCATAATGTATATGGTCACAAGTACGGGAAATGTTAACATATTGTATCGTATCATTATATGTTCTGGTAGACTAATTGGGGGATTCTTAACGTTCACCAATGCTATGGCATTAGTAATGTATTTTATTACTAAATAGAAATACTGGTTACATGGGTATCAACAGTAATCCGCAATCTTTTATTGGTTACAGAGGATATTTTCACAGTGATCTCATGGGTGACATAGTATTACGCCCGTTACAATAGAACTTCACCTCATATTTCAAGCATCATGGATATTCACTTTGCTCACGGATACTTCAAACGCGACACTAGCTCAGTAGTTTATCAACACTCCATGTGCACACCTTAAGATTCACTAATTCCTACTACCTTACAAATATAATCGGAGTAAATCATAGAGTTCCTTCTCTATTGATGAATATTTAGGGATTTGGTCAATTTCCGTTTCGAGTATTTAATCCCAACTTTCTTACTCAAACACATTTTTCAGCCATCCTCTTTGGAAAGAATTATCAGAGTTGGGTTTTGTTTACTGTACAGTAGCCCATATTCTTGTTATAGTCTGGTTGCACTTTCAGGAGGCTGACAACTGTGTTACTCGCCTCATAGTAGGTACGACTTAATCGACATAATTGGAACTTCAGCTACGTTTGCTTGAGAGTAATGATCAAGCTGTCTAGTCACCTAGATAAGAGTCATCCGGCAACTTCAACTGCTAACCAAGCCTTTTAAATCCAAACGCTGTGTTCGAGTGGTTACTGTTCATAGTGAAATCCTCATTTATTTAGACTCTGTATAATCAGACGGTATCCTGGTCGATTGCGGGGAAAAATACAATCTGAAATTCGTCGCATATTAATCTGTCCTTCAATTGTTTGTTCTATTCAGTTCCACATCAGTCTTCGCTGCCAAGTCCCCTATTCCTGCTGCGCTATCCGAATTCTGTTTGACCTAACTGAAGTCACCATATTGGGTTGCCAGTCATTGGCATTGCGCATTACTCAAGAAATGTGCCACTTTCATCCGCTTCTTGGCAAAAAGAACCATATTAGACACCAACGTCCGTGTGCACATAACCCTATGAGATGTAAGACGAAAGAAGCAGGTCACAGCATTTTGCTGGACATCTTGAAGTCTAGTGGCAGCAAGTGACCACAAAATGAGTTCTTGCCTGTTCTCTCTTTCTCTTGCAGAGGTTTATCTAATGATGCCATTATAACAAACACACTTTTATCAGGCATGATTTTCTTTGTTCCTACAACTTTTTACAAAAATTAATCATTCAAGCTAAAGATTGACTGAACTATTCACTTTCCACAAACGGTTTTGCGTTAGCTTTTCAGATTACTCAACTCGAACGATAATCTATATGGCTAACTCTCTATGAGTTGCTAACAACCTAGACCGGACGGTAGATAAAAAGTTTCCAAACTATCACCTATCGATGCATGATGGATTTTCAGTTGTCATTTGTGACAAATCATTAAACTATGTGTAACTTAGATTACGTGTTCACTGATTGTTTTGGTCCTTGTCTTCAATTAAATGTTCTCAGGGCTTGAAGCGATGTATCTAATTAGTGACGCAACATACTACACTAGACAGAGATTGTCTCACTCTGATGCCGTCATCTTAGTGTGCGCTTCCTGCATACTTGTAAACAAAATCGTCGTCGAGTCAGAGCCGTTATTCGAACGACTTTTCAAGTCTATAGTAAAGAAGATTTACAAGATCAAACCCAAAAGAAAATACGTCATGAAGAAAGAAGATTACGTTGAAAGAGCTGGCAAATGTAGCAAAAGGTTTCGACTAGTCTGTGCTTCTGTCCAATGCTCCTTGGTTTCGGCTGATTACGGCTATTGTAAACACTTAACCGTTAACCAATTTAAATGTAGGGTTTTGGTACTTGTGGTCATGGTTTTATCGTAGTGTGGAATTCTGCAACAAACTTTTGTAACAATATACAGAAGTCTACGTCAGTATAAATCGTTAAGCCTCAGTGTTGCATCTTAACTTTATACTGAGAAGCTTCAACCATAAAGTCAGTGAGTACCAGGTATTGGAGAACCGATACACCATGGTCGTATGCAGTGATAATGTTCTACAATGTTATGCAAACTTATCTGTACACAAGTGAAACAGTTCGTCAGTAGGTGCTAGTTGCAGTCGGTCTTTCTATGAAATTGTCCATGGATATGTTCAGCCTTTACATGACCACCGCAAACTCTAAATAACCCCTTTTTAAAAGCTGTACTGAATTAATTTTGGATTAGTTCTCCAGTTCCATATATGCACACGATAGATAAACTAACATTTGCAACAGTGTCGTTGGTTTTCACTCCAGACTGTTAAATTTTTGCCGATACATATAGAAAAAACTAAGCGAATTGTTTGATTTGTGTTACATAACATGAAGGTAAGAAGACTAGGTGGTTCAGAGCTCCTTTCCACAGCAGCGTGTCAAACTTATCAATAAAGTTATTACTCGTGCCGTTTTTGTAATATTCTCAAAATGGTCAAAAAAATCCTAAAACCGACTAAAACAAAAATACACGACTGCTTACTTTATCGCACTAGTTTGACATTAAAAAATAAATTCCAAATAACGTCTTCTGTAGGAGAAAGCAATCGTATGCTATTGGCGGATACCACCCTGGAAAGTACACTCTACAATGATTGATCTGTTAGATTGATGACACGAATGAGCAGTCATCACGGTTTCAGATAGAAATTGACAGTGAAAATCGATACACTTTAGTGCCGCTTTTGCGAATCACGTAAAACAAAATGAATTTTCAAAACAACAAGGGCGTTTATAATAATAGTAATAATAATAAATATTCACTTGCCGATTTGCATAACAAAAATTTCTGCAATGTACTCCAGTTGATTGTTGAACATTTTTAAGCGAGACAACGACCAAGTCTACCGACTGATGGCTAATACACCAACGCGCCTTTGGACAAGTGATAACACTTTTACGCTATTTCTTTGAACTTGGGAACATTGCCCACGGTTAGATTATCGAATAATTTTAAATGTTCCATCTGAAATGTTCTAACACACTAAGACGGTAATGACGTTATCGCATTGGAGAAAGCTAGAAGAGGATAAATTTGAAACGAGCTCGAATGGAACAGTGAGAACACGTAAATCGTGTCATGTTCTCCGGCGTAACAATTCATACAATCTGGCCATACATACATAAGAAACTGACTTTAAGTGAGTCACAAAAACTGGAAATCATTCCCATAATTTTGATTTTCAAATTTTATGTCCGTCTGTTTAGTCCCATAAGCAACGAATTTAACATGTATTGTACACAAAAACAATACAGACAGTGTCTCGCGGGTTACCTACACCAGATCATTCTAAACCGGATTGAAGACAAAGAGATTAGGCTTGCTCGGAAAGCAGAGTTACACAGAAAAGTGGCGGCCTGTTCGACAAAAACAGGCCAGTGTACGCTGAACTCAGTTACACCGGATTTCCCTGTCAACAGTATGCGACTATGCTATATGGAGTTGCCCAAGGTTAACTGGAAGATTACCTTGTATAAACCAAAGACCAAGTTCTAGCAAACAGGATTATTCTGTACAAGCCACAGAATAAAACACTTTCCAATAGGAATTCGTAAGTGTGACTATCTTAACGTTTTCACAAATTTGAAAATCCTGTTCTATTTTTGATATGATATTTAGCCAATCTTTAGCGTTTGGACTCCCAGAATGGATGGGCTGCGCCTAAATGAAGCGAAAACACTGCAAAAGGAGGCTTGTCTCACATGTTACTATGTTTTTTTTTGGTTTATAGGATGCGAGGTATTATTGTTATGCAGACAGTACAAAAAGTGAATACACAATACTCGTAGAATCGCTTTGTACGGTAGCATGTAGAGTCTGTTTATATGAGGATTTACCTGATATATGTCTTCTCCCCTTTTAGAAATGAAACCCTTTAAATTTATGTACAGTCTGCCAGAAATTTTGGATTTTCCCGTCATTTTTATAAAATTGAATTTCTCGAAATCTCCTTTTTTTAAACGTTTACTCTTTTTCGAATATCTTTCAAATGATTATGTCCCGTAGGCTTTTTTCGAAATCTGGAGAGAGAGCACTCAGAATATCATATATTGGGAGATAAAAATGGTGGCTCTAAAAGGCCCAATGCACCCATTGAGACGTTAGTTGGCTAAAGATTAAAGTTTCTAATTCATAAACATTTTTAGAAGGCACTGTGCACGTATATTTCCAGATGTAACTAACTGGCATCTGTTTTCAATCCAGTATTGCTGATTCAGTTGATCTCTTAGAGCTAACCATCGAAAAATCAACGCTGTATTATCATGTTATAAAATATTTCAGTTGTTTACAATGGTCATACCAATAGAATTCTCGGTCATTAGGTTCTAAATTACATTTTCACCTCGTTAAACCATGAACCTATGAACCGTGCACCTCTACGTTTATGAGTAAGTCAGAGGGTGTAATCACCTTACATTTTAATGATTTCAGTAAGGCATATGACTAGCCGTTATCTTCTCTGTACAGACAACCAGCTTGTCACAGTCTCTTTCAGCTGAGATTCACTTGACATTATGACCTGGAAAAATGACCTGAAAAATTAATCTGTCATCCGGCTTCAATAAGTTCGTCTGTTATTCCCAACCATTTTCATTGCACAACACGACGTGTGTCGAAAGTCTACTGAAAACTGTCTCATATCTGTGCAGCCGCCAAGTAGCCCACATTTTACGAAGTCTCATGCAATTTTACACATGTATCATTACCCTATTATCGTGCTACTTCGGCAAAATCCCAGGTGGCGTGAGTGAAATAATTAGAAACGATAACCGATCTATCTGAGTGCAGTTTGTAAGTTAATCATGACCAACAAACTTTCTGAATGTCCATGACATGATGACATCTCTGTATATCTTTCAGATCGGATATTATTGGTACAACCTATTACCTAATTTTTGGCCCTTGGCAATTGGTTCTCTTTACATGGAGCTCGAGTCTTTTGTGAAAAGCTAGACATGTGTCCTAACAAACTGAATGAAGAGAACTCAGCGCTTTAAACTGCCAAAATTCACAAAAAATGTGTAAATAACATGAGGGTAATTCTTCCTTTGTAGTCGGCTGTGAAACAGCAAATTAAACCCTTTTGAACAAATGCTTACTTGGTACGTTGCAGACGAGAAATGAGATAACTCCACAAAGCTGAAGGTTACCTACTCAACAAGCGTACTGTATTCCACGGTTAGCACATGTTTAGATGAACAGACAGTAGTTTTGAGAGTGTTTGACTGACACTTCTTCAAACTGAGCGTTACTAAGTTGATACCATAAACGAATTTCACTCCACAACGATTCACCACTGTATGAAGATCGTTTATGTCCACGAAGGGAAAATACTGACCTGGCTGTCTGGGCCAAAAGTGAAGAACACCAACAGACAACTAGTATGAACAGGGTGTGAGGTCAGTTTTGGGGACATCACACTACTACTGGTACTAGGTCTACTACGAAACGCGTCACCGGCACAACCTCCACCATCCTCATCCCGATCGTCACCTTCTTAACCAATGCAACGGGCAGTAACCGACCATTTGCCGTGTCTGTCTCGGACGTCCACCTGGGTTGCGTGGGTGGATGAACAAGCTCGAATTACCTGTCAGCTGATTGGGTGACGTGAAGGCCATGAATTAGAGACCAATGTCCAACCGTTTCACTTGCCACCAGTCTGCAAGGAGAATGAAAATATTGATTGTATTATTGGCTGTTTGCTACCCTGAAATGTACACAGTAACTTATTTATTTTAGTTAAACGTAAACAATCACCGTAATTCAACAAAATGTTTGAAACCGATGACCTCCCTTTCGGTATTTTAGCAACACTGTTTCATCTCATCAGCCGTATTCTTGAATTCCCATGCTTTGAGAGCAGTGGAATCGAGAATAACATGATGCAACGAGTCAAGTAAATGATATTAATCAGGCACTTCCACAACAACGGTCGTGCCAGACAATTTTGCACTACCATGTTCGTTCCATAATGGTTGAACAAACATTCACGTCGAATTTTTGATATCCAGTGGAAAGTTGCGTTAGCAGAACTAATTATACAAGGAGAGACTGAGTGGACATGCTCAGCGGCGAATGATGATAAACAGTTTCTCGTCCTCTGTTGTCCCTATCCAACAGATTCCAGAGGCGACTACAGATAGTCCACTTTACCATTCAGTATGGTTAGGCAGACCATGTTTGATTACACCCGAGAAAAGCAATTGCAGCTGCGTAGTCAGCTAACTGTCCAGATGCACGTCCATGCACACGAGTTGGGAGGAAAGCGGGATATAAGGTACATAAACTTTGAGAGCGGTTGAGCTTACTGGATTACCCAAACAATCACTTTTCCGCCCGATTATAAACTGTTGGTGTAACGTTGAGAGTAGTGTGATCATGAAAATAAATTGATGTTTCGGTACATGCACCGCACAGTTCGACTGATATCAAGAAACACACATCTATCTGTAAGGGTTATGTTGTGTTAAAGCGGGCATTCCTTCACAATGACATAACATTTATTCACTCTTTATCCATTCGAAAGATGAAAATTATCCGTTATCACACACGAGGGAAATTTTCAATGTAAGTAGACTGTCTTATGTGAGCTGTTACGGGAAAAGATTAACAATAAATCAGTCCTCTACTTCCCTTTATCATAAAAAAATTGAGTGTGATACGGGACAACGCAAGAGTTGCGGTTTCACTTAGTAGAAATCTGACAAACAAACCTAATATATAATGTAGTGAGGCCAAATACAAGGGTCCTGAGATATCGAGAAAAATTCTGTTTTGAAATTTGTCCGGAACACTCAGGTATTTTGTTCAAATATGGATATAGGATATCGTATACTCTAAAGAAGGAGAACTCACGTACCCTGACAGGAGTGACTTCAGTTGTTTATGAGACATCTAGTGAGCACTTCAGCTGTCGGACAATAATTCATCGGTATACACATGTTACAAAGATTTTGATCGTTTTGAACAAAACGCCTGAAATGAATATATTTGGACCGTCTTTATCCAACAATAAGATGGATGCAAAAATACTTTAAATAAACGTAACTGAGTGATTAGAACCGTGAGTGAAAAAGCCATAAAACCAGTTCCACAAGAAGGTTAGCAGAAACTCCGTCTTAAAACAGAAAGTAACCAACAATCAAATTAGGAATGATTCGATGTGCCTCTAAATAAAATGGCCTTCACGAATTCTGTAGAAATATCTGTTGATTAAGAATGGTACATCGGAGGTTTGAGCCTCCGTTAAATTACGAAAGAACAACGGATTGTAGTGGACTCATGTTGCTCACTAACAGACCAAGTGTTTAACCATTGGAGCTCGTGCAGTGAAAAAGGGACATGAAATGATTGTAAGGTCATGGAAAAGGATTAGAGGTCACGTTACAAAATCCCAGAGGTGCGTTCAATAACAATTCGAAATAGTATGCCTCAAATAGGACAACTAACGAATTGCTAAAATGTACTATATTGTTAGGCAAGCTGTTACTTGCAGCAGGCGGATTAATAGCCAAAGGTTCTAGTGTTCCGTAAACACACTTTATCACTTCCGTCTGTCTCATTCAGTAGCACCAGTTGTTATTTACTTACTGTGAGGTTCAACCATATTTTAACTCTTAGATCGTCGCATCTTGAATTCTCACCTCATATTTGTTGACTTGCTTTCCGAACGTACTGTCTCATATCTCAAGTGACTATTTCTATTCACTCTTCAAGGCCACAGTGACTCTCAGTTTCTTCGTCATCATCCGATTTAAATTTATACTACTCATACATTACGATTGGACAATCAACGGTGCAGGTAAGATGGTTCAAGTTTGATAAGCTTACGGCACTGCGCAAATCCATTACATTCTTGCCTGCTTATCCAGATGAAAAACGTTTACGCGGCTTGTCTGAACAAGCGAATGTGTGCTTGGTGGCCGAATTATTTACCTGTCAGTACTGACAGACTATACAAAAGTTGTTGAATATCGCCCGTTCAATCAACCAACACTCCTCTCAGCTCGCCACAACTCCATTGACCTCTGCATATTGACCGTTGAAGGTCAGAATATGGCAGTCATTTGAAATGTGTCTGACATCCGCTCTACGTCCTATATATAAGCATTCACTAGGTCTCATCGCGCATCATCTCCGGTGCGGCTCCAAACTGCCTTCTCATATGAGGCGCGCTTCACCATGGTCACCACCCATACGAACGTAAGCAACCGTCGACGGATTTATATGCGACAACCCAAAAGCCTCGGGAAATACCCAACTTCTTTAGCTACACAACCACATTCACCAATCCACACATTGAACCGGGTAGTCAACAATGTCCAAGTACTGGATTGGCTTCATTCTAGACTGGCGCATTGGCATAGGGAGGAAAACCTTGTGATCTCGAATCTTTTGTGTATGTGCTCAGCATCGGGAGTGCCGTTAAAATCCACAAGAGACTGGCCCACACGTCGATAACTCCAGTTGCACGATCGTGGGTTGCTACTGCCAATTCTCTGAGGGGAAGCTTGTGTAGTGACCAGCGACCATGTGATCAAAGATCCCAGCCGCAACCTTGTTTTTCGGCTCTCTTTTGTGTGCATGCTTCTGTAAAAGTCTTCTACAGGAGACCCGATACGAACCGATTGCCACTTTCCTTGGTCGTGCAACTAAAGACTGATCTATTATTTTATTTTTCAAGGTCGCTTCGTTTGTATCCTGTCAAGTGTGGTTTGACGGACTGGTAGGTTCTACATATTTTTCGGTTAGCGCGCATTTGACTGCCGCCGAGTAGGTTGGAGTCCACCTCTCGCTTCTTTCCTTTCTCGTCGGCTGCCGTTGGTCGCAGATTAAGCTAGAGCTAACTGCCTATCGCATTTCCAAACACTCATGGAAATGTACGGTGTGATTGCAAGCCCCATCGCGTTCTTTTAATTTGACTCCTGCTGGAAGTAAATTTCGAGTGTTGTTCAATGAAAGCGTTCTATATTGTTAGTAAATGAGGGTCAAGCGAACACCCATTTGTCTAATATAGTACAACAAAATTTATGTCCGAAACCAGTTCCTTCCAGAATGAATACAGATTTGTAGATGTTAATTCTCTGGTTGATCAATAAAGTTCCACACAAGAGACCAAATTGTTTGACAGTAAAACCGGATACCTGATTTCACGTTGTTTAGTAATGTGGTTCTTAGGATACGGCGTCCAGCCACGTAGAATGGTCTGTGCAAAAATCAGTTAATCGTGGGATGAACATCGTTCATTAAGTATCGCCTAGGCGTTCGACACAGAGAAGTGAATACGCGCACATAAGAGTATAAGTTAAGAGCTCGAGCCGTGTACTTTTCATGTACAATTTGAGCAGTCTAACAGACGATAAATGATGGTGAAAGTTTTTATAAATCAGTAGGTGCTGGTAATTACGTGTTGGGTGGTGAGAGATATTCTCTTCAACTTCCTCTTCATGAGTGTACTATACTTCCTGTTCGTTGTGGCTACCCGTTTTTTTATCTATTCCAGTAAATGTGCGTATAAATCCACCAGAAATGACATCAGATTATAACTGACTTCCTGTGATTACACGTTCACGCAAACAGTGACTTCAACATGTGTTTAGTTCTTCGACGTTGGCATAACAAAATCTTCAAGCACTACACGTGCACGCAACTCAGTTCAGTTCGAGCGAATCCCGTCAAACTCAAAGTCAATTCAGATTGCCATGTATGAAGTGATCAAGGCAAAATGAAACTGTCTACTTGATCAGTCAAAACATACACAAAGATACTGTGAAGAAAACTGTGGGTCAATGTGGCTTATGTAAGGTATGAGGGAACAGTGTGTCAGTTCATCTTGCTTCTGTATCACCTAACAATTAAAGTTATTCTAACTACTTCACTTTACTTAGTTCGAAGACAGACACATTTTCTAGCCAACACCAAGAAGCAGTATTAGGAGACATTGCACTGAAAAGTCACACCATTGAAAAACAAAGCAATTTTCAATCACCAAAATTCGCAGAACATTTTTGTTCAACTTAGCGGATGCGGTGATATTTGAATTAACGAAATCCATGACCAATCATCGATACACTTGACTATGTCGCAAAAGAGACGCATATGAATTGAATGTTTCAATTATATCAAAGGGGTGTTGATACATACGTTGTTCGGTTACTCATAATGAAATACTATTTGTGACTGTATCTGGTCTTATATAGCTGCTCCATACAGTCAGTGTTTCATAATTTCAATCAGCCTTGAAATTCAAAGTGAGCTAATAAGAGAATTTTTGTTAGTTAATAAAATAGTTAGGTTTATAACACATTCGAGTAAGCTAACTTGTTAAAAGAATGGCCTACTAAATGAACTCTTACAGTAAGTCATTTGCCAATAGGTGAGAAATTATTCACACTGTTGTCTTGCTGGACGTGATCCACTTGCCTCTTGTGACTTTTCTTTACGGTCATGAGAATGCCAGGTTAGGAAATTCCAGACTGTCCCCAGGTGTGCACTTGCTGTTAAGTTTTATCTCACCTGAAAAGCGCAGCCTCGCATGTCGTCTATACTAAGTCTGTTTAAACCTGTTGTCATAATTTGTAGTGGACAGCTGCAGATATTGATGTTACAACGCTCTCTCTCTCAACCTGACACTTCATTCTCACTTGGTTCATCCAAGCTTAAACTCATCAGGCAGAGCTGATAGTCTAATCGAGTTTGGAACCAGTGACCATTCTTGTTAAGAAGTGCAGCTTATATCCAACACCGTTTCTGCTAACAACTTAATGATTGTCATGGATGGCTGCTTAAACCAGAATTGTTTCTTCACAGTTTAAAAGAATTAAAACTACCATTTTTCGCAAGCTGCAGCTTCGTGTAATCTTGATCGGACGTGCATATCTTTGCGAATGGCATGTGGAAGTCACAATGGATCACAGAGATCATTAACTTTAATATGCGACGGAGCAGATCAGGGTTAAATTCCTCATCGAGGTGACAAACAACTGCAAACCGTCGCTCCCAAGTGTAGTCGTACTTAACTCAACCAGTGAATCAGCCCCGATATCAATGCATCAGAAGCAAAGGACACAAATCGGCTAATATACACGTTCACCGTATTCTCCTGCTGATCTACCGGCTACAGTGTTCTACTTGGTGACAAGTAGAGCATTTACAGTTTAAACCATCTATACGATGAAGTACAATGCAACCAAGAAGCGGTTTTTCAAGGGGGATATCTCCAAAGGCACATAGATGAAAATGTACGCTTCAGAACAGTATGTGAATCCGTCCAGTGAAGGGAGGTAAAACCACTTCGGTTATTGTCAATCGCTTCATGTCGGGTGAAACTGGAAATGATAATCGGGCAATACGAATGAACATGCTAATTGTGCAACGCCTTAAATATAGCTGACCTATCAATGTGAAAGTGGTTACGTTTGAAACGTTACCAAGCAGCTGGCGAAAGGAACAAGGAATATCTCCCAAAATGGCGGCATTCTCTTTACTTGTGAACAGACTCTTTGCCACCCATGTTTGTATGTGTAAAACCGGTCAATAAAGTACTTCCATTTAATACCTCATGTAATCTTGATAAGTGTGAATCTCACGGAACCGCCAGGCACGCGTTTCACTAAAATTTTCTCCACGCACTCTCACAAAATTGCGTTTCGTTCGACGCCCATGAGTTTTATTGACTTACTGGATGTTTTTCGGGTCTCCGTATAGAACCACACATATTATACACTTACAATCGCTTCATGAGAAGCGCCGACAACAAGCGTCTGTCAAATCGATTTTCTGCAATGATGACTGGCAACCGAATGTAGAAACTTCAATGAATTTAATCTTTGTTCCATAGGTGCCACTCAAAGGTCCATACTTATCAACTCCCAACTTTCATGTTAGGATTCCCCTTCCAGCCCAGATATCTATGTGATCATCATCAATTTTGGGACCTCAAGTAATAATTTATACTACCAGTAGATGGTATAGACTGTCCGCCATGTGACAGTCGTCTCACAGAAATATCGGAATCCTGTCAAGTGAGCTATTCCTATCAATAGACTGCCGTGCACGAAACGTTGTCGGCAGTTCACAAATTACTGGGTTGTATGTTAATGCTTAAATGACGGATTTTATACATTAACTACACATCCGGTCAATTAAGCCAAGCAAATGAGAAGACTGGGTTTAATCTGGAAAGCGACAGAAATGCAGAGGGCAAGAAATTACAAACGCTGTAAAAGATGTTCCTACAAGGACTTCGTTTCGGTGACAGTAGCATAGTGATCGGCTTTTATTTTAGCCATGTTTGATCTCATCAGCATTAATTGCGCCAGAGGATCGAAATGACTACTTCTGGATGAGTTTACAAATGGCAGTCCAACAGCCCAAAACCTGAACCACTGCCGTGATCACTGTGACTGTAATAAGGTCTACGGGTTAGGGTTCATAACTCTTGCTTTCAAAATCTGAGTTCAATCAGCCATTTGTGGAACTGTTGTGTAGGTGGTGAGTTGAATTGCTGACAGATGGACATAATGGACGGCAAGTTTTTGAGTCTGACTTTTTTTCACAGTGATGTAGAAGAGACGGGCTTACTCCTATTTACCCAGGAGTGCAACTTATGTGCCTTCTTAATCTCCCCTACGGAATTGTTTATTCTCATTGTCCATCTAATCACAGTGCGCTGCTCGTCCATTAAAAAGCCAATAGTATCGGCACATCGTCGTCAGTGTGAAAAATAATCTGAATTTTCTCGCTTTTTTGTTACTAAAAGGAACTCAAATTTAACGGTTTGTATGCTTTTCAGTAATAAGTGAACTTAGTCAACACATACAACTGGTTTTCACACGAGAATCAGACGCTTCTCCAGCTATAATCGATGTCTCAATCTTATCTTCATTGTGCTTCACCTAATCCCCTCTGCTATCACCGTATATGCGGTTTTCAACGGGATACACACTGCTTATCAAAAATCCTGGTCCTTAATCTTAGTGAACACTAGCCAAACTGATTGAACTGCTTCTTGGTATTAAGGTGCACATCTTCATTGTGATGTCTGTATGACATTAATTTCGACCCATTTAAACAGGGCTGAATAAGCTCAAGATTAAAGGAAGGGTTAATCCCTTTGTCTCTTAACAACTCACACATGAACAACCTTGTGGATTTAATGATACGGACGTGCCTGAGCGTTATTGTCAGCACCGGAACTCCCACTGTTGCATCGAATCATCTCCTTTTATCCTTAGTGATGTCTTAAAAAAGATCGATAAAACACCATAAACTCGTCTGACTGCTTCCAGTGTAATGAAACACAACTATATAAAACAAAATTACCATCTTTTCTAACATTCTAAACACAACGTCCAATGACATGATGAGATTGAAAAGAAATTAATTTTTACTGACGAATTCCATTTAAGATCGGAATGACTGCACTTTCAACAGTGAATTACGAATACATCAACACAAAGCTCACATCCAGGAATGTATTGGGTCCCAGGCTGACTTGGTCATATGATATTTTCGACGAAAATCGTATGTATTCTAGGTATGGCATTTACGCAATTTCGTAAGATGAGGTCTAATGTCTCCTATACTGAAATTGCACGGTTAGATGATTTGAGGCAATTAATACAGGATGCATGCTCAAATTAGTGTATCATGATTGGAAAAATCTGGAAATCTGTGTCAGTGTGTTTCACATACGCAACATACCCTCTTAATGACAGACTGTTTCCAGGACGACTGGGATAGAGGCAATTCAAATCTATGGCAATCCACATTTGAAGTTACCGAATTTTTGCTGATAATTTTCGTGTTAATACATACGCGAAAACTCTGTTAGCATGTGTACCGAGACATTCCATTATGTTTGATGTTTGCTATCTCAATTGTTCAACTGAACCCTCTTCAGTTCAGTGATATGTCTTGACACACGAATGTTATTGAAGAAACGCTAGTCGTTATATTGATTACATTCTTATCTGAATTCCACTTGTTAATAACAATTGTTCTTCTGTGCTCATCTGACTTCATCTCGACATCTTGAATCTTCGAGATGGATTGAATTGAAAACAGAAAATTAAATTGCAGATGGTTCAACCTGATTGTCAGTAGGTCCCTCGATAGAGCCGATAGGGTTATACTGTTCAAGTGCGCTAAATGGTTCGATCGACCGCCCGGCATGACAAGGGCAAAATGGGAATTATCACGGGATAAGATAAGTTCATTCAGGACAAAGAAAAATTCGTAAATTCCAAAATGAGATTTGTCTCAGGTGTAAGGTTGGTGTACGTGGTCGATTAAAATGATACATGAACCGTAGAATGTTGTTACTCTTAAGTGACAGTCGTGCAGTGTATGGCTTCAAGTTTTGAAACTATCATTTTGTGACCAAAATTTTGCGGCGTTTTGTAGGAGAGAGTTTTCCAAAGTTCGAAGACCATTCATCATCTAAAGCGTGACGTCTCGCTGTACAGAACAGGTCGGAGAAAAGTAGGGAGACTCAACGACTGAATTTTCTCGTATGGTGGAATTTTCGACGCAATGGTACGCCTCCGGGATGTTTTTATACACTTGTATCTTAACGTTGTAGCATAGGTCACCAAGACTAAATGTATGACGAATAACGTTTCATTAGTGTAGTGCGTAATAGATACACGCACGTAAGGTTTGCTTTCTGGGACCTACAATGGGGAAATCAACTCTTAAAAAATTGTCAGTTCTTTTTACTGTTGTAACGGGCTGTAAAGAAGTCACGAAGGTTATCTTCTTTGTACGTATCCTAGTTAGCTGTATAGTCTGTCTCAGATTTAATGTAGTCTGCGGATCAAAGAGGATGTTACTAATATTTATCGGAAATGTGCAGAAACTCAGTCTATCATAAGATTCTAGGTAACACCACGCATTTCACGAGGTAGGGTAACCCCTACTAGTTTTCTGACAGGATGCATAGTAGAGGTTGGTCGGGTACGTATGCCGTATGAGTGACGACAACCACGAAACCGGTCGCATGTTTCTGACTATTTCTGATCGTTAATCACACACTACTTACGCAACCGTACTCTGGAAGGTTTATAATGCCGTCCAGCAACTTGAGGCAGACTGGGTTTCTACATATCCTTCGCAAAATCTTTTAATACACGCACTGATCTGTGCACTCTTAAGCCTTGGATAAACAGCACAAATTACTATCAAACGGGCTACCAACTATAAAATTCAGCGTCTACCGTCTTTATACTGGGATATGTCAACCATGTCTACCGGGTGTGCATATGTTATGGAAGTTCACAACTGTGAAACCGTTGGTGTGCCTTCGGTAAACCTTGAACTTGCGTGCCACATGTACTAATTATGACATTTCACTTAAAGCTACAGAATGCTCACACTTGCCAGAGGCATTTTGATAGAAGAACTGATATTGGGCTGGGTTGTAATTTAACTGACAATGGACTGTCACGCCACAAACGGAATCCCAGATGTAGCGATTGGGATGTTTAGTATACCACCGAACTGTTAGTTACTCAATAAATGTCGAAACCTCCCCTTTTTGTGTCAACACTTGAAGGTCAACCTTTGTTGCTTTGAAGTTTTACTGGACAGCCTATGCCTCTGTATTTACAAGAACAGTGTGCGCAAGTAATGCTATATGTGTAGCAAACCAATGAGTTCCAATTGCACATGAAGACTGTGTCCTCAATATGAGACTCACTAAGATTTTCTTGTTTGGAATGACCCATTTTTTCTGGTTTCTAGTGGACTGAAGAATGCAAACAAATCTTCCAGGGTAATATGCTAATTTGACTTAGTTGATATTCGTGGAGATTGCTTGGTTACGAATAATAGCGTTTTATCTGTGATACGCCAACAGGGACTATCTAGTATGCAGATTATCCAGTGTTACAGCAGAGTAAAACTAGACAGATTAACAACTGATGCTAATTTTGTGACGATGATATCAGTGTGTTCATACTAGTGACTTTGTACTGTGAAATGGAGTGTTTCAATCTCACAACCCTGGTTCAACAATACATAACAAAGCTAGTAGGGTTACTTCTGTTACG
Source organism: Paragonimus westermani (assembly GCA_008508345.1). NCBI lineage: Eukaryota > Metazoa > Platyhelminthes > Trematoda > Plagiorchiida > Troglotrematidae > Paragonimus > Paragonimus westermani. The sequence goes on along the minus strand of QNGE01000956.1, from coordinate 67,678 downwards.
GTACTTACAGAGAGGATCATTCGGTCCCCGTGTAACTGAAATACTATTCTTTGTACTACGGTATACAAGCCATCTGATCGGATGGAAGCATGCTCATTTTCGGATTGAATTTCGTGAAATTTGCTATTCAAAATAAACGATGTTAAACAAGTAGTTGAGTAAAGATTCGGATTGATGAGTTGGTTCACACGCCGTAAAACCATGAAGATCACGGGCGCTATATACAGTGTTCAGTCTCAACAGAATTAAGGTACCGTGTATTGATGTGATGTTTGGTTACGGCTGCCTCTACACAACACCTGCATCATCTACAGATACCGTCTCTAGTAAGCGGTGTGGTGACCTAAATAGACGGAGCGGGTTCTAACGATGTTCTGGCCTTCACTCTGTTTTCCCAACTGTTCCTCAAGTGCACACCTGTTCCGGATAACCCGTGGTACAGCTGACCGGTATTTGTTGCGGATCAACATACATATCGCATAGATTAATTTGCTTGCACGAAAGAAGTGGTCTGCATGCTTTTTACGACTGTCCACTTGACATGGTGTGCGCCTGCAGTCGAATTATGAAAGTATGGTCATGTCAAGTTGTCAGTGCTTTAGCTAGCTGTGAGGACAGCCTTAATGTATAGCCTGAAGGGATAATTTTCATTATTCTGGTGCTCCAATTCATCACTCTGCGGGACACGTGCAACTACTCTGTCATAATCCTAAAATAACTGATGGTATCAAAGATGACCTCGGTACATCAAAAGTAGATACTCAATCGCACTTGAAACAGATGCATATTTAACATGTGCTACAAATGAGTAGTGTGGAAGATTTATGATTTTAGAGGAGACCCAACTGTGAAAAGTCAGGGCTCCGGCTGGATTCGAACCAGCAACAGACACAGCATGCCTCAATGCGGTAAGCGCTCTACCAGCTGAGCTACGAAGCCACACCAGGAACTCGGAAATTTCACCCACCCGTCCCACTGTCTCATATGGAATCCACCAAATGATTCAGGGGATCAACTGCCCTGGCAGAATTCCTCAAACAGCTCATGCCGGAATTCACCAACGTCACTGCTGAGCACAGAAATCGTGTTACTAGTGAGTAGTGTGGCTCTTGGTGCTGTGTCTGTCGCTGGTTCGGATCCAGCCGAAGCCCTGTCTTTTCACAGTGGGGTCTCATCTAAAAACATGTGTTCATCAAGAGGTTAATTATTTTGTGAGTGAGGTGTTTGAGCGAGAGGCACATCTTGTGTGTAGAACCGAAAAACTATACTCCATCGTGTTGGGTCCTTACATATCCGATAGCTACTAAATGTTAATATTCTCCAACTCCTTTCCAGTATTGAACTTCCACAGACATACGTACAACAGTTCTTTATATTCACAAACGGATAAATATTTAGCTCACTCATCCACGATTAACCGCTCATCTATAGAGCATACTGAAGAATGAGCCAAGTGCCGAATAAAAACGGGACCCAACTAGTCTGTTAATTGCACTGGTAACGTCTATTTAACATTGGCACGTGGCAGAATATCGTTGAACAACAATCACTGGTGACTTCAAGTGAACAGCGGAATCGCCGCCTAGCAGCCGTACAAATGGAGTGGCAGTAGCAATATCAGCGGTGAGGGCGCAGCTTATTCCGTAGTACTGGAACTTGATGTTCATTGTGTAACTCAACAGAAGACTACTTTTTAACTCAGTTGTTAAAAAAAGGTATTTTATTCTCCAAAATAATCATTTTCTGTTGTCTGTGATGAAGTATTCGGTGATATAGTGAAGTCAAAATACAAAATCTCCATCCAACGCTTTCGATTGCCATTCTATAGACAGTATCTCTTAATGCAAATCGGTCGCGTTCTGACTAACTAAACCATGTTGTGGTAGATTATCAAACCGGAGGTGCGAGTATTCCAACTCTCGGTGGAATACCTCGACGCAGCAGGGAGGTACGTCCAAGAGCTCACAGCCAGCGGATAAGGGACAACATGGGTGACCGGACGAGCCATTGCCCAACGAGATCGGACCGACAGATGAGAAAAGGCAGGTGAAACCTCCACCGCCGACCACACACGCAAACCGGGTAGAAGTGGATATGACGTGAGAATGGAAACTTGGGGTGTGTTGTTGACCGGAATTCTGGTTCATAAACGCGAACGTGCGCATAACAAGGCAAACAGCGAGTTAGACAATAAAGATTGTGCTTCACTGAACTCTTCTTCTGTACATTGTGTGTTATTAAATCGATCAAGTTCCGCAGTGAAAACGTAAACTAGACCGGAACCACCCTACTGAACATACTACAGAATACAATCAAACACAATCCTACAAGCTGGTTATTTCCAAAACTCTGCAGTTCGTTCAAAATCAGACTGATTGACCCTGAGACCTAATATGGAGCGACGTTTCCCGAATAGAATTCAGCCCTGACTTCAGGTCGCACTAATGTCCTCTCATAACTGCAATTCAATAATGGTCTGGTTATCATATGACATAACGGAGTCTCTGGCGTTGTGATTACAAGTAAAACCGAATATATGACACTGATATAACCACTTTTGAGTGACACCACCAAATTTCATTTGATTAGTACAACAGACAGTACTAGTGAACTTGCAGCACACATAGTCAAGAAAGCACAGACGTTGCTGAAGTATCGCTTTATCGACCGCCAACGGCAATATCGATTGTACTCAGAAGGTCAAATATTCTCTGACTGCATAGCTTGTTCAAACTGCACAGAGTTGGCGTACATTGGAAATCACTACGATTTATGTGTACTTCGTCATAGCACAAGGTGGTATATTAGATGAACCAAATGTTACAATCCTTAGGGAATTAATGGGTAGATAAATAAAGTAAACGTAACCTCGTTGTTCACGTCTAATCAGTAAAACCCTCCAGCATATCGGTTAATGTTTCCTACAAACTAGTATATCGGTTGTCGTGATGAGATAGTTTGTTAATGTGCACCCAGCTAGAGGCGAATCATCTGACAGTATAAATAGGTATGTTGGTCGGTTGTATCATTGTGCCAGTTCAACACGCTAACAGGCGAAATATCTGTTTCTCTTCTCAGTGCGTCTTATCTCGCTACACTTGCTTTCTTTAAGTTTTGTTCGACAAACTTTCTTTTCCAAATGACAAAGAGAGAAACACATAAGTAATTGTTACCTCACTCGTTGTAAAGTTCCTTGAAATCGTATACTCCGGGTTCCTGTTCAGTAACAATGAATATGTTTTGACTGTGCGTGTTTAGTTTGGACACGTGAACTCACTATTTGATTCCTAGAACAAAACTCGCTATATATATTCCGAACTTCTCCGGATACGGTCTCGTGATCGGATGCAAAAATCATACGGTAGCTCTAATTTTAGAAGATTATCTTAAACAGGCTAAAATTTGCCACGTTCATTTTATTTTGCGTGTTGCTTAGTGCACCATGGATGTGTTGTGAATTCGTTTCCTGAAAATTTCCGTTCGAGAGTCGTCAATTTTTGCGTTTGATATTTTATAACAATGTTTCAAAAAAAATTGCTGAAGAAAATTCGTTAGGAAAAGAATTATTGATTTACTGTGCTCCCATTGAACACTACTCATACTTGACCATAGCTTTTGTTTTTAATCCAGCTACTTCTCTGATTCATTTCCATGGAGGCATTGTGGGACTGTTTGTCCTGCGTTAGCAGGCTGACCTAGTCGAATAACCTACATGTGCCTCTTATTTGACCTGTACTCATTTCTCGGCTTGCGGTATACGCTTCCTGATTACTTCCTACAGTATACTGCATATGGTCATCCAATTTAGCTTTCTGGTTTCAGTTCAAGCCGATGATCACTCAACAAGCGAAGCTTACGTCATCTACCTCGGGCTTATCAGCAACTCTGATTCTCACAGCGTGGCTTCTGGTGCTGCTCAATCGTCCATCCGATCGATGCCATCCTTATACAGAATCAGAGAAGTCCCAAGTCAAGTTATATAATTTTGTTGATCCGGATGTATTGATTTTCAGCTACTCTTCCAATGAACTAGAAATAACCTGTGTGTTTCATTGTGTGTTGTTACGTGTCTGCGGAGCCATAGGGCATCGTGGAGAGTGCTCGGTACGTTTGAATGTCCAGGCAAGTTCACCAACTGAATTGTAAATGTCACATGTGGGTAGGAAGATGGATGTACAGTTGTATGGAGTGACTACTGATGAGTTTGACATTGTCACTGACATGAAGTATAATTGTGCCTCAATACTATTCTGCTTATACCTTATTACAATGCTAATAGTTGTTCTCTCGCAATTTGATCACTGAACGGATGGCCGCTTGCTGACTAGTCGACATCTGGGCATCCTCAGGTCGGCTGTCTTTTGTAGCTGATAGTGCTGTACTTGCACAAAGCGAAGATGAATTTCTACGGCTTTCGTGATCACACCGTCAAAATCTGGTTTGGTTGTCAACGTAAATAGGGCATTTTCTTTCGTTCTGCATTCTTCCAGGAGAAGGTATTATTTCCACACTTGAGGTCCATACCAACCGAGACATCCGCAGAAGGCAAACAGTAGCATGTAAGATGTCTTACGCAGTGACATTTCGTTCGCATCTCCTCGGTTTGTTTTATGAAATTAACATACACTTTATATAGTGGGAGATCAAGCGGCTAGACGAAATCGATCTAGTTATGTCTAAGACAGTCAGTCAGGTGACCAAAGCGGAAGCAGAAAGATGCGACTGAAGCGTACTCATTGATAATAGACATGAATTTTATGCAACACAACAGGGTTGCTGTAGGTCAAACGGGTAATAGAAGTCCAAAGGCAGAGAGATGGTCCAAAATCCATACAAAATGAATGGAAGGCGTAAGATGTGGTTGGGGAAATCTATACAATTCGAACAGGAGTTGAAAAAATTCGCTTCGATTTATACTGATTAAAAAGATAACGCAATATAGATTAAGGGGAGATGGGGGTGGAAAATCAGTTAATAAGTTATATGAAAAAATGGAGACATTGTGGATGAATGCAAATTATTCTGCTACTTGAGTAGTAGTTGGTTGATAGATCTGTTCACGGACTGCTCGTGTGATACAGGTTAGTGTTGCTTTCGGACGTCTTGAAAGAGGTGTCTGGAAGAACCTCAGCCTGAAAATAAGCAGCAAACCACTTGTCAACTACTCAATGGTGCTAATTACGCTGCTGTACTTCACTGAGACGTGGACGACGTGTCACCGTAATATGTACTGTCTGAGCCGTTTCCATCTGCGATGTCTAAGAAGTATCTTAGATATTGGGTGGTAGAACATGGTTTCGAATACAGAGTTAGTTTTTGGAGATTAAAGCCATGCTGATGCTCAGTTAGTTACGTTAGGTAGGACGCATCCGTAGGATGGCCAACGAATATATTTCAGCAGCTCAACGAGTGCAGGCGAAATCCTGGTAGTCAGAAGAAGCGTTAGCGGATCTTATCCAGTTGAGTCGTTCTCCTTGAACTGCCGATTTTAGTTGTTGAGAGAACATAGTTCTCAGCCGGAATGTGTGGAGAAATATGATCTAGACGGGCGTCCGAAGGTTCACTCTGGTTGTTTAAAGTTGTTTGATTCAAACAAACGTGGTCGATAATTATCTGAAAATTGATCAGTCCTCAGCCGCACAAAAGATATATGCAAGAAATATGGCATCACGATTCGGAGAAGTTAAGGACGGTGTTCGGATGAATGCGGACAAAGATTGTGTTTGGTTATTGGAATACACTCTGACAGATCCTAAGGGGACAAAGTTCGGTTGGACATTAATGCAAGTCACGTTTAGTATTTTCACACCCACCACGTGAATTTACGTTTCACATGATTGTGTGCTGATTACAGAAGACGTTTTAAAAAACCGGTGTTCATAAAGAACCACAGAGGTAGGCCAATGTGTATAGTTTTTTTCTAACGACGACTAAAAACAGAACAGCCGGAGCAAACCCGATGTATTTTAGCTTACCCCAGTCACAATGCGATTGTGGAGAAATTTATGACAAGTTATACTTAAACAAAATTAAACTGAAATAAAACCTACGAACACTGATGAAAACAAACCGTAAATTTACACCTGCTCAAAACAGGATTGAAAAGTAATGTGCTGTACGATGTATATCTTGAGGAATTATTAATAAATCTTATATTGTGAATTGGCGTTTATTTATGCAGCAACAGGCAGGCACCGTCAAACAAAAAACAGTTCATCTGTCTAATGAGTTCACAGCTGAGGTGTGGATGAACGTGGTTGGTATCTTGCCAGCAACACGTGCTCTGAAAATGAATGGATCTTGCTAAAGCCACCTCTGAATGATATCGTCACCAAACTTTGAAACAGGTTCTGGATAAACACAACACAAAGATCGATGTTGCTGTCTGTTTGTGGACCATTATTGAGTTGTCACTGTGTGTCTTTTCGTCAAGTCTTTTATGGACAAAATCTACAAAGCGGAAATCACGATTTCAGGGCAGATGGTTGAGGGTATTAGTCTCACAGTGTGAAGTCAGTGGCGTAGTGCTTAGTACGGTTGCCCAACACAAGTGTGGCTGGAGTTTAGATCGTTGCCGGAACAAGCATAAGTGTGACAGACGCAGAAAGCAAACTCTAGACTAGTGGCTGTTTCCGGAACGGGATGGCTGAAAATTTCACGCGAATGTGAAATCCACACTCTGTTGTGAATAATACTTCATTTGTTGCAACTTTATATATGTTCGCCTCGCTTTGAACACAGTGAGCTACTCACATGAATCTAATGGAACTAGATTGTTCAACTATTTCGACGCCAAACAGACAAAGATGAGGGGACACCTCAACGATGGAACAATAAGTTGACATGACTTTTCTCTGCGGGGCAAATGTCGAAGGCAGTAAAATTTTAGCTCTTAACCTTAGCGACAGCACTTAAGCCTAAGGTCAGCTACTTGCGAATCGATAAGCAGTGTGATTGTGATAATTTTATCAACTGGGGTAGCCGGCCTTCATCGCCTGCAGACTAATTATCCTTCCAAGAAGTCATTCGAAAGGTCGCTGTCTCAGTATCCATTGAATGGTTAAGAGGACTAATCCGCCAAAAAATGGTTATGTAAACAGGGCTTTCTCGAGGAGATATAGTGAAGCCTTCATTTCAACAATAATCACCGTTCCGTTTGTGGAACCTGGCCAGTGGCGACATCCATTGAGTTATTTTCCCCAATGATGCAATTTACATTTTGACTATCAAGCTATAAAATCTCATAGTTGAGAAACACTCACTTCAGATCTGCTTTCCACGGTTCAGAGACGGCTTATTTCCAAACTGATCATTACTTACTAGACTAGAGTTGTTCTATGAAGTGTTAACTTAATGTCACTGATACACACCAAGGATAAATGGTGAGCTCATCCAATGACTTTCACACAGTTTTATCTCATCAGAACTGATTCACTCTAATGAGATTTTCTAATTTGCTTAGTCATACACTGACTGCTACCCTAAACAAATTGAATCAAAAAGACAAATCATCAAACGATAAACGTTTATTGTGACTCGTTTCTCTGACATCTGAAAAAGCTTACTAATTATTGCTCAATCCAATATGCTTATTCCTATCCGTTCTCTGTTGTACTAGTATTGAAGCTAGTGTGGCTCATAAAATCTTGTTTACTTATCCTGTTTTGCAATCCGTTTTTTGCTAGGTTCCGAAAGCCGATTTCTGTCAACTTCTTGTTGGAGAGGTGTCAGAATGTTAAACCAAAGAGTAGTTGCTGACACACGCATTTGTAAACGAGACGGTGACGGTAAAATCGACTGCTAATTTCATAGTCTCAGTACTTAACAAAACATTCTATACCCAAAGTACCATTCTACACTTTTGACTGGTCCATCGCGCAAGATCATTAGTTGGGAACATTCACAATACCTGAGTGCGATCATTATCTTCATCATCGTCTTCGTCGTCATCATCATCTGCATCGCCATCAACCAACTGATCAGAAGCTATCAAACGATCATTGTTTTCCCAGTGTTTGCTAATAAACATGCAACGGTAAATTGGAAAAGCCAAACATTGGTCACATGCCAGGATCTCAGATGAGAAGTTTAGGAGATATCTATTCATTTACACTATGACGTAAACGGATTTAGTGATCGCGGACCAGATATGAATTTTCCTCAACGGATCTCGTTCTCCAGTAGCTACACTTAGTCACGCGTGTTCACTTTTTTGCACTGGTTGTCTATATACCCCTTTACTGAATACTCGTCAGTTGAAAGTAATTGGAAATTCAATTCAAAACCGACGAAACTTGTTGAGGTCACTCCCGACGAACCAAAAGGTATCTCTCTCGTCTGTTCCACAGAAGAATTTTGTGAGTGGCCGTAAACTATCTTCTTTGAGGTCCCGTCCTCACTAGAAGAGGTAGCCTAATCTTCACAGAATGGAACTTTACAATCATCCTTCCAAGATACAGAATGTGAAACGAACGGACGCAACGAGTTGCATTACAAAACGTGCTTGCTGATCACCTGTAGGGATACGGATGTGTATTCAGAAAAACAAAAGCAAACGTACAGACTTACTCTGTGGAATAAGCCGGGTCCGAATCATCCGCTATCTCCAAAACGTTCCCAATTATTGGGTCCCACCTCTCAAGCTGTATCTTGTACCCTGTTTTCGTCCTGCAAAAACAGTTGAGGGAGTTGCTTTTGACTGCATGTATGTGAACTGTCCAAGTCCAGTCGGTGAATTATGTTAACTCTGACAGTTAGCTTATTAGCATAAGCCTCATACATTAGCGTTCACGAAAGCCTGGCTCACATTTGAAACCACTGACAAGAAACTGACTTTCTACGGAGCCTCACTTATCTCAGCTGGCTCTTCCCAAGATTGTGTCACCATGCGTCATTAGGAAATTCAGTTCGTCTGCAGAGTGTGATGCACTGCAGCTACTGATTAGCAAGGCACAGTAAAGGCAACCTCATCACGGTTGCTGTTAATCTTTCTCTCTTGTGTAGCACCTCTGGTAACCTGTTCGTGAGACTGCGGACCTTCTATCGCCTTCCTGTTATGGACGAGTTCAATGTAGCTAGGGTTAGCTGGGCATTATTTTCCACTTTGAATTTGAGAACCGATGGTCGACCTCTTTACCTCTTTCATAAGTTGTGAAGCACGAACAATTCAGTGCCTTAACGCCTCATCTCTCATCACCATACCTCTCATCACTAATGCCAGTCACCCAGTAGACCCAACGATCATCCAATGGAATTTGTTACCGACTTTCAATCTTATCTGTAACTGGTTTCGATAGCGGGCAACATCGATTAGGATTCGCAAATTAATTCAGGCTGATCTTAACAACTTAATTTAGGATCCGATTCTGTGGAAGAGAACGAAAATGTGCCTTAAAACTCGTCTCATATAACAAATGGTTCCTCGGTTCTTCTTGCCATATCATCCAAGTAGAATGTGTAGTGTTACGAGGGACGGTTTCCATGTGTTTGAGATAAGTTAAATTTCGGTTAGACCGGAGGATCTGAATACTTTCCACATAGTGCAAAATAGGTATAGGATGGAAATCGTGCAACCTGTAATAAATAAGCTGTGTTGCTGCACTCTTGAAGTGTATCGCTATAGCTTTCCATATATGTTGATGATGAGTCTCGTGACCTTCCTAGTTTTACAGGGTGTTGATTAGTTCTGAAGATAATTACTGGAAGACAGAGCTACGATATCTCATGCCTAACCCACTCCTAGTAGACAATTTTAGCTGACCCTCTTTGTCTGTTTTGCCCAACCTTGCAGGTTAACGAACAGCGAGAATCAAGGAGTGCATCAGCGATTGTGTGATCTCCGGCTGTGTAGGTCAACAAAATTTGTTGATAATTTTGCTTACTTATGGCCTCTTGTCTACTCATAACTAACATGCTGACAGACTGTATCATCGAGCAAAAATCATCTTAACTGTGGAGTAAGTGTTTGGTCCGCATCCTTGTTCGTAAAATGACTGTCTGATGGCCCCAAATAAGAATGAAGCTAGTCGTTGGGTGTTGAATTCGGACTAATATTATAAAACCTTATTTCTGCCAGAATTCCCGTCATATGTTGTGTAGTTTTTTGACAATGAATTTGAAAGCAATAAGGTAGCCACAGGTTCTTAGCCGAGTTGAATTGTTCCGAGTCGCTAGTTGACCAGTTGTTGTTCTCTGGCGCACTGTGTAACTATTATAATATCTTAGTTGAGTTTGGTTAGTGGAAAAGAATCCAGAAATAATCAATGATTAGACCTTCAATAGAATTTGCAACGAGAACTGTGTGATTTTAACTATTTCAAGTTACAACTGTCAAAGTTGGTAGAGAAGCTAGCTTTTTGTTGACACATTTTTCGGACGGCACGTTCACAATGAATGGCTAATGAGGTTCAACCGATTAAATATTAAACAAGACAGGTATGGCAGGTGGTTATGACGACAAGTCTAGTTATACGTGGCACAGAGATCTAGGTATCGACTTCATTATCGGTTCATCTACAAGATGTCGTTCCTCGGTTTTGGTTCTTATTGGTGCTAATGATTGATGTGAGAACATCGAAACCTCAACGTTCTGGATCTCTGTTAACCTGATGGGTCTGTGACTTTTTAATCGGTTCACTGATACAACAAGATAACGAGGATATATTTCAGGGTCCTACTGGAACCCTCAGATGAACTCATGGCGTAATCAGTCGATAATCGGAAGAACCACACTAAAGATACATCCTATAAGAAGAATGATTGTCATGGAGCTCACTCTCAACGTCCGAGCATTTTCACACTGGTGCAGCTAACTACCATCTGCTGTAACAGCGTGACCCACAGATAAAACTGAACACCAACTTGACACACAGATTCTGAAGATTGAACGATGCCTTCAGAAAGTTCGACCATCATGAAGACAGGTCGACTGCTTACTTGTCATTGTTTGCTGCATGTTGAAGTACGCTTGTTGTACGTCTGACATGCAAAAACGTTCTGTGTGCTTGTCCGTTTACTTCCTTCTATTTGTTCTCATTCACAGTCCAGAACTTGTAAAGTTGAACATGTTCACTGATTTCTCTTTTCTTCGTAACCCATCTAATGCAGAATCAGTTGTATTTAAACGCTTTCAGTTTCTGTTGAATCTGCACCTTTTCTAAAGGGATCTAGGGTCTCAGGAGGATAAACATTTCTATCTTCCAACACCATTACGTTTTTAGCCACCAAAGTAAATTCACGACAGTTTCTACCAATAATTTTGTGGTTTTCTTTCAATTATCATTTAGCCCGTTTCTTACCCACTCATTTTTATTCCGGTTTCATTAAAGCTGACCAGGTTACTTTGGTTATTCATCGTGTATAATATCTATGTCCTAAACTAAGGTTGCGGCAAGCGCATTGGTTCCCAAAAACGTTCGTTTCCTCTGATAGAAGACCACAAAGTGGATCGATATGTAGCAAAACCGAGCGGCATAACGGCTGATGGCAGATGGGTCTAGTGAGAATCAGCAAATGCTATTGAAAAAACCTATTCCTTACCTTATGTAGTTATCGTCATTTCCATCATTGTGTCCCTATACTGTAGCCATTATCCATCTGTACCATTCAAACAAAATATGCCGGATCGACTGCGGAATAAGGAAGTACTTGACAGAACTCATTTGTACTAAACTATGCACATGATGTAGTGTTAGGGCACGAAACACTCAAGAAGATTTTCTCCCGCCCTGCTGGACAATTCATCTGAGTTAGCAAGTTGATCACAGTCACCAGTTTGCCTCCTAGCAGATCCAATCGTGTTGACCTTTTGTTTTAGTTCGTGAAAAGAATCCACTAAGAAAAAGCCTCCCGACCCCATTCGCATCCGTTCTTTTACGTAATGAACTTTTGGCTCGACTTCCTTCCTTTATGTATATAGGGTTTACTTTGATTAACAATATGACATGGTCCGTTCATTTTGCCGAGATTTTCGTTTGATGTACGGTACTCAACTTCTCACTCTTTTCCCACATCACTTTGTTAGTTAATCTATTAGAGCTTGTGTGTTCCCCCACTGGACGTAATGTTCATCTGTTTCTACCTCGATTTGTTACTAAAAGGCTACTTTTTATACGATCCCTAAAACATCCGTCCTATTGCAGTAGCATTCCTCATGGAACAGTCTGTTGATTGTATTGTTACAATATGCAAATATTTCCCAGTAAAATGGTGTCTGACATAACCCACTCCTTCTGTTCAAATATCAACAAATGTATTTTACATCTCCCATCAAATCTCGGTGCCAGCATCTATTTGTTCATACTCTTCTGTTATTCCTTATTTAACTAAATTCCTTTGCAAATCAAACCTTCTTTTCTTGAAATGATCATAAAACTGAAGCACGGATGACTCTACAATGCGTTCAAGGACCACGAAAAATGAACAATCACATTCAAGTTATGATTGAAAGTGATGGAATTACCTGTTTTTATCTCCAACCGCTTCTATGAGGACGTTTGCAACCGTTGTCCATCTTGATACCTCATATTCACGTTCTAATGGCTATTTTGTCAGTGTGTTAAGATTTCTTTTATGTGACTTCGACCCTTTTTTGTATACCACTTGCTGGTGAGCAGTTGGAAATTTTGCGCAAGTTCAAAAATGCACCGGACTAGAAAAGTCTGGAACTTTCTAAAATTGGATTGCAGCAACATTGTGTAGTATGAAAGTGTGCGATACTAGTGTAGTGAGGATAGACCGTCGCACCAGCTAATTGATTAGCTAGCACGAAAACGAAACCCTTATCTCTTGGAGAATAAACAGACAGAGAGACTGCAGTGACAAAATCTACACCGAGAAGGATACGCAAGATGTAATGAAATATGCATTTCAGTCCAGGAGTGCATGTTAATGCAATCTGCAGAAGGCAAGGATGATTTGAGTCCGAAAGGACCACACGAACCACTCATCATACAATACACCAATAAGGCGGATAAAAAGAATAGGTTGAAGACCGTATACACTCAAGTTTTGGAAAAGAGGAGCGGATTAGTTGGCGCATGACCATTTTCTTGGCCACTGCAATCTTTATCAGAAATAGAATGGATATACTGATATGAACTACCTGACCTGAGCCTAACCTACACGTCATCTCTTTGCCGACGGTACACTGTGAGTACGCTGGTGACCTATTAGTCCCCAAAGGCCTGTGCATTTGCAGCCGCACACGTCGCAACACCGTATGGTCATGTCATCACGACCTACCACACCGATGGTTCCCTTGTGTACCTCGCCATTTCGTTCTCGGCGGCACAATAACTGCTCGGTGAACTCGGGGACGCCCGTTCGAAGCGTATGCCTCTAGGTCGTCCAACTTACCGTTAGGTCATCCCAACAACTAGAATCAATAGTACAACGTGGAAGACTTATTTGCATAGCATCCTGTTATCTCCGCTTTTGACCGCCAGGATTTCGCCCACATGATTTCACTTGTCCACACAGTGGTTGCTTTGGATTACGGTCGTCACCCATTCGGCGGACGTGGTTTAGTCAACTAAGCTGATTCAGCAACAGCAAGGCCCCTATTCTGTCATGTCCGCACGCCATAGTATCTCAGTGTTCCCAACCATGTCCGATCACCTCAGACATTGTACGTGGAAGCGGGTCAGATAGCTCACGTTCCGCTGATAAAGTGACCAAGTTTCACTGCGGTATGGAAGTATAGACAGCACCAATAAGTGGCAGACACATAGCTTAGTGCACGACTTCAGGCTGTGGTTCTTCCAAACACGTCTTTCGAAACGTTTGAATGCAACATTAGCCTTCACCACACGAGTTCTAAACTCGTAGTCCACAGACATATCGGTGGACATGGTGCTACGCAAGTGGCAAAAATTCGCGCAGTTACCGTCAACGTCTCCACAGACACGAATCTTGGTTGGAAGTGCAGAAACAGCTGAAAGAACGAAAANGTTTCTGTTCGTAGTCCCGTTGAGACGCTTGAGTTGTGCATTGGTTTCCTAAATAAACAACTTGTGTGCCATCCGCCTTCTCGGTTCACAACACTAGTTATTTTGCGAGTAAGAATTCTGTAGAATACAACGTGTGTATTTGACGTTCTTGTTGTTACAAGCTCACAGTATATAATCGGTAGTTTTCCGTATGTCAGTAATGGAGTGCATCCAGAGAAACCATGGTTTCAAAGCAATGGTTACCAGTGTTAAGTAACTAAAATAAGGGTAACAAATTGTTGACCGAGACCAGTTTACGATGGTTGAATCTTAGGTTGCCTGAAAACAAGTGAAGTGAGTTGGAAGATCGGCCAATTGAGAAATTGCCAACTGTATGACTGCCAACAGTTATACAGTGACGTTCCAAGTAGTGAATTCATTTGATTACGGGCCAGCTGGTCTGAGTGTTATCATAGTCATTTGAAAGTGAAGGTCAGGGTTGTGTGATGGAAATGATCAGAATCGTGATTTGGAGCAGCTACTGAGACTTATCGGTTGGTGACATCCGATTCGGATCAGTCTCTCACAGTGACCAAAGCCAAAGGGCGCGTACGCTTAACCATCACCGCAATTGGCATGAGCCGCATCACTTGCGGTTCCATGTACACACCACCTGTCCAGGGTAAATCCGAAGGAATAAAGCTCGTAGGTGTGTGTGAGTGAGGACTTTTTGTCCGACCGGCAAATGCTGGTCAGCCAATTGATTAGCTAGCACGAAAACGAAACCCTTAACTCTTGGAGAATAAACAGACAGAGAGACTACAGTGACAAAATCTACACCGAGAAGGATACGCAAAATGTAATGAAATATGCATTTCAGTCCAGAAGTGCATGTTAATGCAATCTGCAGAAGGCAAGGATGAAAAGCAAAATTCAGATTTGAGTTCGAAAGGACCACACGAACCACTCATCATACAATACACCAATAAGGCGGATAAAAAGAATAGGTTGAAGACCGTATACACTCAAGTTTTGGAAAAGAGGAGCGGATTAGTTGGCGCATGACCATTTTCTTGGCCACTGCAATCTTTATCAGAAATAGAATGGATATACTGATATGAACTACCTGACCTGAGCCTAACCTACACGTCATCTCTTTGCCGACGGTACACTGTGAGTACGCTGGTGACCTATTAGTCCCCAAAGGCCTGTGCATTTGCAGCCGCACACGTCGCAACACCGTATGGTCATGTCATCACGACCTACCACACCGATGGTTCCCTTGTGTACCTCGCCATTTCGTTCTCGGCGGCACAATAACTGCTCGGTGAACTCGGGGACGCCCGTTCGAAGCGTATGCCTCTAGGTCGTCCAACTTACCGTTAGGTCATCCCAACAACTAGAATCAATAGTACAACGTGGAAGACTTATTTGCATAGCATCCTGTTATCTCCGCTTTTGACCGCCAGGATTTCGCCCACATGATTTCACTTGTCCACACAGTGGTTGCTTTGGATTACGGTCGTCACCCATTCGGCGGACGTGGTTTAGTCAACTAAGCTGATTCAGCAACAGCAAGGCCCCTATTCTGTCATGTCCGCACGCCATAGTATCTCAGTGTTCCCAACCATGTCCGATCACCTCAGACATTGTACGTGGAAGCGGGTCAGATAGCTCACGTTCCGCTGATAAAGTGACCAAGTTTCACTGCGGTATGGAAGTATAGACAGCACCAATAAGTGGCAGACACATAGCTTAGTGCACGACTTCAGGCTGTGGTTCTTCCAAACACGTCTTTCGAAACGTTTGAATGCAACATTAGCCTTCACCACACGAGTTCTAAACTCGTAGTCCACAGACATATCGGTGGACATGGTGCTACGCAAGTGGCAAAAATTCGCGCAGTTACCGTCAACGTCTCCACAGACACGAATCTTGGTTGGAAGTGCAGAAACAGCTGAAAGAACGAAAATGTCTTACCTGTGTTGATGTGAAATTCAAACATGGATGCCGCCGACACAAAGACCGTCAAGTGACGTTGCAGTTCTTCTTCACTGTTTACCAGTAGTGCATTATCATCTGAAAACAAAAGTATGCTCATTGTTGAGATATGTAACCGGAATGAGGCATCTAAACATCGGATATTCAGCAGGTGCCAAACCGTCCCGTAATCTACCTCAACGGCGTCCTTCTCATAGTCCTGGAAAGCGACCGTTACCATGACAACCAAATATGAACTAACTAGGACTGAGGCTAGCACACAACCCTGTTTCAGGCTAATAAAAAATTCAAAATCATCAGAGGTAGATTCACATGCGTGTACCCTCGTCTTCATGCTCACATCCAACAATCTGATGAATTGACGAACTTACGTGGACATCCAAACTTACCAAGAGACTGAGTCTGTTAAAATACGGTTGGCGGCATCCGATTCGGATTAGCCTGTCACAGTGACCGAAGCCAAAGGACGCCTGCGCTTAGCCATCACTGCAATTGGCTTGCGTTGCACCAATTGCAGTTCCACCAACACACCACATATCCAATGTAAACCCGAAGGAATAAGACCGGGAGGTGTGCCAGTGGGGCCTTTCTGTCCAGCCGGCCAATGCTGGTTAGCCACTTGATTGGCTAATAAGGAAAGGAAACTCTTATCTCTCGGAAACTAAACAGAGAGAGGCTGCAATGACGAGATCTAAACTGAGAAGAAAGATTTTTGAAGTGTAATACA
>QNGE01000956.1:40381-50962 GCA_008508345.1 Paragonimus westermani | reverse complement strand
CGCCACACGCGCTCTCAACTCGCGGTCCACGGACAGATCTGTCGACAAGTTGCTACCCAATTGACAGAAATCTCCTCAGCCATTCACAGTGTCTCTAGCGATGCGAATTTTGGGTGGAGGTACACAAGCAGCACCTCCACCAGGAGAAGGCTGAAAAAACGCTATAGCTAGAAGTTGCAGTTCTTCTTCGCTGTGTGCTAGCAATGCGCTGTCATCTGCGAACAGAAGCATGCACATCCTTGAGGTCTGTTGCCAGGTTGGGGCTCCGAAACGTCGAATATTCAACAGACGCCCGTTCGTCCGGTACTCAACCTTAACGCCATTTTTTTGGATTTCTGAAAAGCAACATGAAGTGCTACACGGCATACACACACGGCATACACACACACATACACGTAGTCAGTAATCATTTTATCCGCCGAATCTCACATTCGCCCCGATAACCATTTTCATATTTATTGTTATAGTTAGTCTGCAGAACAAATCACATCGAGTCAATAAAATGCTTCGTACACCCTGAGGAGTAAATCTTCTGTCCTCTCTGAATACTCACACTGCAAATGACTAACATTTAAATACCAAGGACAGTTTAAGGAAATCGGCCGCAGTCATTATCAATTGTAAAAATGTCTATTGACTTAGTTTTGTGGTTACTTCAAGAATGAGAACATTGCGTTTCTGTAGAAATCGAGTCAAACAATAGGTAACGAAAGATCATCAAGACCGAAGACGTGCGAATAAAGTTACAAAGATCTGTTGGAAGATATAGAACTACAAGTGGATAGATTCGAATACAACAGGTGGATTGCGTCCGAAGGATTTTTTTTTGCCAAAAGTTGTTCACATGCTTTGACGTGTTGAGAAACAATGAAAGAACTGTTAATGGGGAATGTCATTGTAACAGGATAGATTCTTCGAGGATTTGACGAAAGTTCAAAGTACCCTGACAACAAACCTGGGAAAGTAGTGGGTGAGCAACATTTCCAGTAGGGAGTGATATACAATCGTTAATAGGTCGATTAGCCAAGTGGTGAGAAAGGGGGAGTGAAGTTAAGCGCCGGATGCCATTTTGTTACTGAAACTAATCCCAAAAAGCCGAAAACCCGTCCTCATGAACTTGCTTTCCTCATTAACAGTATCGAACGATTTGTTGGTGCTCGTCTGGCTCTCCATAGAACATGTTTTGTCTCAGTCTGTTTATGTGCGTGTGCAAACCACGGATTATCGGATTAACCACAGTTGGGCATCAACTATTACACAACGTATTGTCATTTCCAACACTAGACAGTTTGCTCGTGTCATCAAGATTAACCGTCTAAATCTGTAAACGTATTTCGAATCAGAGCCTCGATGTCTGTGGATTCATCAGCAGATTATCTGCCGTGTTCCAACACAGTGGGTCTGTTTTTTCCGTTGCAACATGGCACCAAGTTTACATGCGTATATGCGCCTATCTTTGTTCAGTACTATAAACAAACTCTCAGATGTAAATGTATGTTGGATACCCAGTGGACATAGTGTTCATCAATTGTTTATTCTGGTTTGTTGTCTATGGACTTCTTTTATACTAGTTTCATAAAACACATGTTGTAGCGGCAGTTCCACCAAGCGTTCGTTGATCACGTCGTTTTGGATTATTTTTTAATGTACGAAACTGTTTAACAACTAAGTCTTGCCTGGCATAGTTAACCACTTCACGCACACTGCTCTGAATCCATTTCCATATTGTCCACTAGTTCCCCTTGCAACCAGCTAGTTGCAAAATCGCGTTTAGCTCACTTCTTGTGAAAGCATAACCTTTTTGTTCTAGAATTAACCACGGACCTGAATCAACATATTTTTTGTAAAATTAGTACCAATTGTCAGTGTTCGCTAACTTCTCCACAAAATTCATGAGTATTGTTATTACTACTGTTGTTATTTTAAAAAATAAGCCCGCTTGGTTAATTTTTCCCCATTTGCTGAAGATGTGAATGTTTAAAAAAACGAGAAACCTCACTTCTTAAGTTACACAAGACGTACGTTCGATTTACTTTGACCTGAATGAACTCGATTGGGTACGTACTGGTTGTGTGTGGTAGTTCGGATTACGTTGATCAGGTTTGGTGTTAGTCTTTGTTTCTCTATCCACTAATAATGTGTACTGGAGCCAGGCAGACAGATGACAGTGGAACACTATTTAAAACTGAAAATTGTAAATCACTCAGTCATACAGTGAACAATAACTTCAGAATAACATAACGTCGAGGACAAACTGCATCACTGTACATTTCAACCAACGCAGGTCGGCAACATCAAGAGTTTTTCGGTAAAAAAAATGAATAGGGATTCCACTAGTGAAATAACCAGCTTGCTTGTTCGCATCAACCACCCTGCTATGAATTTTCCATCTTACCATTCGCAACATACTAATAATCACTAATGTCAGTTACACAGTCTCTTTATAACACTGAACCTAATCCGTTTGTTGCAGATTTTAATTAATCGTGTAGCGTAACACAGTAATTCATTCAAGACCAGATTGTATGATATAACATTAATCATGGACAGAATGGAATATACATCCACAAAGAGAGGGTAGAGAGCGCCAGATTCATCATCATCATCATCATCATCATCATCATAGACAGCAATACATCAGTGGTTCACACTAATGCTTAACTGCCACACAACCATGAAGAAACAGCAAACCCTATATAGAAAGAGAGAAGGAAAAAGAAGGGGACGGAAAGGGCCCTAACTACTGAACATAATTACGTCTATAATCAAACATTCAACATCAGGGTGTCTACACCTTGCAAACAAACAACCGAGCTGCAAGTGAGAGTAAGGTGTCGTCAGCAAGACAGCTTTCTTATGGCTTTATTGCCGTTCGTATGATCCGATTGTTGTATACCGGAGTAGCGAACAAAATTTGTTCTCTCTATCCGACCATCAGGAAAATTATGATGCAATAAAATTAAATATGGTAATCACAGCCAGTAAGAAAACTGGTCAACAAATATCGTGAACTGCTGGATGGTTCACTGTACTCAGTCACGCAGCGATTATTCAGTTCAGTTACGGGTCAAGTCACGTTAGGTGTAGTGACTGCTGGTTATTGTTTTGCTCGCCACGCTGTTGTTCTCATGACTTCAGTGAGTTATTTCCACAAGTGTTCAGCAATCCAAAGACCCGTCAGTACTAAAGACAGTTCATAAATAGATGAGATCCTGTACAAAACTCGTGAAGGCCAGAACACTAGATCCATTTAACACACTGGCAAAATCCAATGTCCAAAGCATCAGAGAAGAATTTGGGGGAGTAGTAGCATCGATCCAACTGCCTGTGAACTTGTTCGCTGGACTCGTAACGAGCAGGACAGCGAAGTGAAAACTGCTTAAGAAGTTCGGTGGAAATTATTCCGGTATAGCAGTGTATTGGACGATTTATTAGAAATCCTCTATGAGAACCGTGACGGGAACATCATCATTGCTGATACCATGTGAATCGATATCAGAATGACCGAACTGTTCAACCAACTGACTCACATGAACCCATGCTCCAGCTCCCTAAGTAACCCCAGAATATATGTTCGTAATTTCTCCTCCGTGAATCCGAACAGTGTTTTACTTGAGACACTGTCATTAGGGCCTAATATTTGTTATCCATAATTCTAGGATAGTCACATTGAGTTAATTGAACTAACTCCAGTAGCCGTTTTACACACAAAAACCTGAAACCAAAGTTGGTTAATTCGTGTTATCAATATTTGTAATGTACGCTACAAACAAAACAAATCACAATTGAGCAATATTTAGGAGCATTTGAACTGTTTAAAAGTGCCTCATGTTTCCTAGGCTAGATAAATGAATGTGAATTGTTTTAGTGAACAAAATTGGCTATATTGCTAAAATGAATTAAGTGCTACCGAATACACTGAAATTCATCAGAATGAAAGCACAGGACACCAGTATTAAAAATGGAGTAATCAAAAACCTTCTGCCTTATGAAACGACAAGGGTATATTGACACAACCACTTTCAAATGTATCCCACTGGGAGGGTAATAACCAGGCTATGTGGTCCGCTAAACCGCACAAAGGAGACCAGCCTCTGAGACCCTCGCCAAATGGGTGGCCGGTTTGCTTGAAGCCGTCAGTTTGGAATTAGTAAGACGTGATCTTCGATACATGTTTCAATTCATTTACGTAATGCCGGATTCAAATCTAGTCAGCCTCTGTTCACATTCGACATCGCTTCGTTATCTAGAAGCGTAGCTCTATAATGATCAAGTGCTATTATACTAAGCAATGTTAACCGCAACAAATTAAACTCACTCCACGGTTATTTATTCCACATCGCGGAATATAGCGACATAGACAGTACATAACTGCTGCCGTTTTATCCAGCAAGAGAGCATGACAGACTGCGGCTGTTGGGCAAACTGTTGCAAAGAAAAGAACTGTACTGGCATGCATTAAAATGAAAACATTAATATCTTCTTTGGACATTCCGAACTATTCCGGTGTAAATTAGTGTCACGGTCCAATTTAATTTTCCTCTGTACCCACTCCTGTACCATGTGTTCCAGTTTGGATGATGGACTTATTTCGGGTAAATGCTTTTGAGGATCATATTATAGAGAACCTGTTGTGTTTCGAAATGAAAACAAAGGCAGAAATTGTGACGCAAAATGAATCCTAGTATTTTGTTTCTATGGTTTGTTTTACATCTAAGATGCATCAGTAAAATGATGAACTACGATTGGTATCATGGCTCCGGCTTTCCTAATGGTTGGTTCGCCTCAGCTTGTGGCTTGTTTGTTTCAACACGTGTCAAACTTCAGCAACCGGTTTGGCTCAGCTTCTCGTTTCCAAAAAATCCGATATTGCGTCAGAGTGCCATTCGGATTGGTCATCGCACGGAGGTGCTAATTTATCCAAGTTCTCGACACTGATTGGTTGCAAACTTTCGCGACCCATTGGTTGGTCTCTTATCGCTGAGTTTGTCCAATCCTATTCCATTACAGTTAACGTAAAAGAATGTCTGATTGTCCTGCGGAGTAATAAAACGGCTTAATCTAAATCAAAATGCGCCAGAGAGAACTCTCGGGCTTGTATTGTTATTGCTAATAGGTTCTTGTAAGTCTGGGCGGATCAACGTTTTTTGGGTAAAATACTTAATTTTGTACATGATTGAACGTGACTAGCGTTGAAGTTCTTACCTGTTAGCAAGAATTCGAAACCGTCTTGATACTGGTTGTTCACAAGACCACCACAATCAGATTTTCAAACCTTTCCGCCTTGTATAAGATTATTAGGGAAAGTGACAATCATCTAACAATACTGTTTTCAGCACCACCCCCTCTATACAACATATACAGTTATAAGCCTTGTCATAAATATACAGGAACGTTAATAGTTCACCTGCTTGCCGCTGCCCGTGCTTATTCTGGGTAGGGGTCACAGAGGTGAAAGTGACCCAAAAATTGGTCCTGGGGAAAATATTTTTGCGAAATATTCGTCCGCGTCATCAGTGAATGGCTATATCTGTGCTACTCGTTGTGTTAAGTACAAACCACCATGCGATCTTTAGTGTTGACCTCACGGAATTTATGCTTTCCTGCTGTGGCTGGCATAATAATCGAAACTCTGACTACCCAGTACTTTGGCTAATTTCTCGATAGCTAATCAACTCCACCATTTCCGAAGTTGTGTGCACTTGCAGTTGATCAATGGAACAGTGTCTTGTTCTGCTGAGCTTGCTTGCCGAAGCTCCCGATTGATTTGGGATTACTGAACGTGGGTCATGTGATGAATCGTGCTACAAGCCCACATAATTTACTGGAATCCAAGACTGCTTTACTTGATGGTGCAGTTCGGTGTGGGCAAACCATAGTTTTCGAAATGACTACCGGCCAGACAAGAACGGGTGCGCTAAGAGAGTACTGCTTCAATGAATTACTATTTATGTGTAACGGTATACGATTGCATGTGTCACCCTTCTAAGTCAGTTCGCAATGCTAGTTGTTCCCACTATAAACGTCCCCCAAGTCTGCTTGCGAGGTCAGTAAATTCACAGATATTCAGTGACCTTCATGATCATTGATTAGAAATCCGGAGGGTGGCTGGGATCACAATAAATTGAACCAAAATACAAAAACAAAATACGAAACTCAGATTTTTATTTGCGATTCATTCACCGCTACTAGCGTTCGTGGTCAGCGACCTCAGAGTATGACAAAAGAGATTTTGTAAACGTTGAGCTTCTTTTGTGGCTGTCAGTTATACACGCCAGAACACATTTTTCCACACATTCTCACTCAAAATCATGGTTTTCCGAATGTAATAAACGCCATACAGAGTGCGGTATAAACGCATAAACTGTATATGAGGTGACTTAAATTACCACCTACTCATTACGAAAAGGTTGCTGCATCCTGTCATCCAATCACCTATGTCCACCTCTGTGATCTAACTGAACCGGCTCTCAGAGAATGTGCGCGATAAATGGATGTTTTCTACGAGTACAGCATCTCAAGGGGATCGGAGCTAATGGCATTTGGTGATTAGATGTCTTTTACCTACAAAAAGCTTTCATCGTGTGTGTGGCATAGGTTTGTTTGATCTGATGACCCACGATTGCTTCTTTAATTCACTTCCAATTAGTCCATTTTTTTCAACGGGATGTAGGTTAGTTAGAAAGAAGCACGTGACATGCGTTCTTTTTAGGCATAGCCCAAATTCGACACATTTTTCTGCATTTCTCTTTGATACTGTTGGTGGTGGTGTGCGATAACGGGTTAACAGATAATCATCCGCTAGATGACGCTTTGTGTTGCGTCCATGCTGATTAGCAGTCTTCGTGAATGAACCGACTAATCAACCGGAGTTATGTTGATGGGTCGAATCGGTTTGGTAAAATCAGTTGAACGATTCCGTGAACATTTAAGAGAAAATTCGCTGGAGAATAAGATGTTTATGATTACACGGTTAGGGAAACTGTTAACAAAAGATCCACCGCATATTCTTTGGCATAGTACGAACTCACATAAGTATGTGATAAACAGATGAATAACTAAAAAATGTTCATAGTGAAAGACTGAAAAGACCGTTTAAGTTATTAGAAAGTTCCCGATGACCAATCTGACTGAATTTTCTCGCTAGCTGCCATGACTGCCTCCATCGGGTGTGTTGTTGAATTGATGACTCGTTCACAGCAGTTGCAGATAAGGTGCTCCAGATTGAACGTACTCACATACCAGCTGAATGTTGTATCTAAGTTTAGCAGCTCATCTGATGTTGCCTTCTCACTGAGATTCTTTGATTTGATGATTCGAAATAGGTGGGGTGGCGTTTTTCAAAGGGTGAAGGTTTCGGAAGGACTCCCTTGTTCAAAACTAAGCCTCCTGGAATGCGTTGATGAAGCGGAAGACATTCCCAGTTTGAGTTACCTCTCCGTGCACAATAATGAAGTAAGGGTACCAATCAGTTCTTTGCTCACTAACTGGCACTAGTTTCGTAAAACCCTAGATGGTTCCTTTCCAGTCTCGATCAATATGAGGTTTGTATGAAAAAGTTTTGCCAACAAACTAGTCTATCACACTCCTTTCTTAAGTTTACTTGAACTCATTTTTGGCTATGCCAACAACTTCATGTGGCTTGCTTGAAGCAGTATACTCCCTTCGGTAAGAAGGGCATCTCACAGCTCATATAGACTTTACTCTCTCCGACTTTTAACACCACCCACCCAATATCAGGTATATTCTTTTGGATTGACATGGGTGGAACGTATTAACGACGATACCTTGTGCATCCTTGTTGGAGCTAACTTACATCTTTCTCTTCAATACGGTGCTGTATTGTCCTTATGCAAAATGCAGTGAATAGTCTTATATCTCGTTTGGCAGTTCACCTTCAAAACATTGTATCCCAGGGGTAGTTCAACTAGTCATAAATCATCTCTGACCTGTACATTCCGGAGTTAAAAATTCATGCCAATGCAAATGTTACAACCGGCTTTAATCGTGAATGGGCAATTAACTAACATCGTAGAACCATTGCAGTAGAGCGGTACTTTTTCGACAAAATATCGTTCTGGCGCTATTCTCTTCATATATCAACATTTGGTCAAGTGTAAAACAATCTATCGTACCGTCGTCGAAACTTGATGATTTGCAGTTCCCATTGTGCGGTCGACTTGTATGTCAATTTAAAGGCTTGTGAAGACGACTGTGGTAGAGAGCGGCAGCAGACGGAACATTTACGTCAGACTCTGAGTCCTTTTAGTAACCAGTTAGTTGTAATTCAAAAAACTGACGACCTACACAACTTAGTTCGCGGATTTTCTCAAACCGCACCATCTCAGTCTGACCTGTACACAGCCTATCCCTGTCTGCTATGCCTCACAACAAAATAACTGCTAGACGCAGTTTACTACCAAACGATGTGCACTACCGGTGCCTTCAAATATGTGTAACAAAAATCCACTGATATTGATGTCTCGAAGCTTGTTAATAAGGGCCAGGACATTTAAGAAATGTCTACCCGTAAAACAACCGGAGTAGACATACTTCCTGCTATCACAGTGAAATAGTTTTTCCAACAATGGTTTGTGGTTGAATGTTAAAGCAAGCACTGTCCAGTCTGCAAACATGATGCAATCACGTTAAATCGCAAGCAAACCGACAAAACTGTGAACTGCATCCAAAAATAAATATTGAACAATTTTTAGTCACAAATCTGCATATTTTTACGTGTTAAGACAAGCCGGGAGGATGTTTCTAAACCCTTATCTTTGCTTAAAATGGGGGATCGGTAACGTGTCACACACACCCACACACACAGTTCTGTCTTTCTGGCTGACATTAGTCTGTAACGTAGCTTTATAGGAAATGCGTGCTTTCAACTCGGTTACAAAAAGTGCACTTCACCCACCAGACATCGTCTAGAGGTACATAAGTTTATGTACAACCGTTGTGTGTTTTTAATAATGGCAACCCACAATTGGTTCGTCTCAGAACAACAGCATCTCAGGCTCTTTTTACGAACTAATGCACAGCTGAAAGTAGAACACCAGAATTTTCTACCTCCGCCTGACTGCTTGTAAAAATCGATCAGCCTGCCATTTCAACAGAAGGGGCTATCATAATGGACAAACTGTACTGTTTCTGTTTGTCGAGACTCCTTTCAGTCTGAAAATCAACGCCTTCCCTAGTCCCCTACGCCGTTTGCAGGACAATTACTAAGACGGAGGAAATTACGCATTAACGTTATAAACTTTATTAAGTATAACTTCTTTCCGATGCAAAACCACATCCACTGTCAGCGGCCGATGGTTTCGTAGAATTCGTTCCTGTGGACCAATTGCACGATGTACACATATTTCGTCTCCAAGCGCTACTGCACTGAGCACTTGTCTAACATAGTCCGCATAATCGTGGCAGTTTTTAGCGGCCTCAGTCGTCCACCGACTTTACGGAAGGAGCGGACGTTGTAGACAATTCACTACTGAGCACTGAACTGTTCGAAAGTAACACTTATTTGAGTGAACTGTTTAGCCTGTCTTTATCTGTTGTGGCCGACCTTTTGATCAACGTCACATTGTTTCTTGATTGCACAAAAACAGTTTTAAGACACAGCTTATCGTAATGATGACAGTCCAACTTTGTCTCTTAAGGAAACTCAATGAAGTGGACTATTTCCTAAGGTCCACGGACATTCTCCAAACAAATAAACACCTGCAGCCCCCGAAAGAGGACTGTGAACGCTGGCTGTTAAATTTAAATCGAACATGATCCATGTTTACTCTCCAGATTCACACCCAACTTGGTCAATTGTCTAAGTCGCCATCTTAATGCGCACAAACCGAACTGAGGCCAGTGAAAATATGGCCACGTGAACAATCCGATCACGCGAACTTCTTGCCACGATCGTCCACCCCACAGGCTGTCAATAATGCAATGAGTCACACACTGGTACGAGGGAAAATCAAATTGGAGATATGTGATGTGGGGAGCAGATATTGGATTTCTGTATAAAAATCATTTTTCAACGTCACCGCGTTCGTATGTGCCAAATACAGACTAAGTAAAGTCTTGGTATCTCAAGAGTTAAACCACTCCATAATTATAGACATATGCAAGCGAATTGATTTCCTTTAAGTATGTGAAATCTGCACAAACACAAAAATCTGAGCAATTTCAATTATAAGACTTCCGGAATTAATGTTACATAGCTTCGGAGTTGGCGACAAGTCGAAGATAGATCTATGTTCTAGTCTTAGAACGACTGAAGCATAAATTTTGGTGGATCAGTTTTGAAATATGTATAAACAGGCTGGCCTTTGACACACCGCCATCCCGGATAGCGTATCCAACCAGCGGTTTGAGTGATCACGAGGACCCCATCCAGGCAGGCGATGCCTGCCCACTTTGCTCAATGGGGCAGTCAACGTCTTCATATTTCGTGACCATGTTGTTGCTTGAAAACCACGAGGTTTTACCCAAATGCTGGTGACCTCATTATATAATGCCCGGTACGGTAAACGCTCAGCTGGCATACGGAGCACGTGACCCAACCATCGCAAGCTGTGCAACCTA
>QNGE01000956.1:21754-39891 GCA_008508345.1 Paragonimus westermani | reverse complement strand
ACCAAACTGATGCCTCTGTGGTTGTCACATAGACTTCGGGCCCCCTTTTTGAAAACGGGAATGACTGTTGATAAGCACCAATCACGAGGTAGCTCTTCAGTTTCCCAGATCGTCTGGAGGAGTTTTATCAGTTCTGACAGCAACTTCACTCCACCATCGTTGAAAAGAGAAGGGGAGAGGATGTCTGGTCCAGGAACCTTATCACGCTTCAGTAACTTGAGCTCCATGGTCACCTGTACTTCCGACGGAGGATCGTCTGGAATGCGATGGGTGACCAATCGAGCTCTGCCGTCCACATGATCTGGTTGAGGCCAACTGAACTGCTCTTCAAAATGTTCAGCCCACCTGTCAAGTCGGCGCGACTGGCTGGTGGTAAGTGAACCATTTTCTCCACATATGGTCTCACTTACACCGACTTGACGGTCAGTACAACCACGGATCAGGCAGAGAAGCCTTTTGTTATTCCCAGATAAAAAGGCCTCTTCCATCTCTTTCGATTGTTGGACCAAGTAGTGCTCACGGTCTTTGCGCAGGCAGTTAGTCATCTTGCGTTCAAATTCTCGACGGTCGTCATCATACTCGGAACCAGGTGGGATGGAGCGACACTTATTCATAAAATTTCTCGACGTGACTCAACATTTCATTTGTTCAGTTTCATTTTGGTTTGGAATTCGCTCAGATGGCTGGAGGCAAGTAAGCCAAGGAGAAAGTGCACAGACTGACTGTAGGTTAGACACAATAACAGTTAACGAATGAGCAACCTTCAACAACGATTAGTCGATCTCTTGAAACAATTGGTGTATTCCATATGGGACATGTGGTTGAGTGAATCCATCTGTGAAATCGTCAAAAGCCAAGAGTGGCTTTTTAGCGAATCTGGTAGGGCGCGTGCTGCGTGTGTGCATGCTGTGTTTTTTCACTGGTAAGGATCCAGCTGAAGTCCGGATTTCTCGCAAGTAGGTCTCCCCTGAAATAAGATAACAGTTAGTTATGTTTACGGTAAGATTCACGTTGAAGCACTCACTGTTCTGCCGCATTGTCGTTTTATGAATAGGCAATGGACCGTAGATATGACAATTTATGTATCACACTTATCTAACACACCTCGTGCAGAATAAAGCAATAACGGTCATTCGGTTTCTTTATCAGTGTGGTGGCTGTGTCGAAAAACATGACTCACTGTGTTTTCAGGTTGATTGTGAGTATGGAGTGGTCGACCGATGTCTCAACACAGGGTTTAACCAGGGTGGCAACGCTACCAGATATGCATAGACAATCTGAAGGAAAACATTCGACATTCGTAGGGTGTAGGACGCCCGGGGACCTCCTTTATTCGCAGCAGTCAACTTCATTTGCAAGTGGTTTTACGCGCTGACAGTAAATTTTAAGTTCATGGGACGAAAAGGCGCGTTTCTCACATAACCGAACGCGTACTAAGCCATTCAAACCGAAACCGTCACAACAGTGCATGCATGCTGGACGCTGCCATTTGCTTCAAGAATATCGGCTGTTGGGATGAAAAATATATTTCCATGTTGAAGCTATGTACAAACGGATGCCAACATACTGTACCCTGCGTTTAAAAGAAAACGGTTTCTGGTTTTTGTGTCATTTCGGCAGCATCACCAGTCCTCTCTTCTACCATGTTGTCCACTGTTCACTAGACTTAAATTTGCTCAACTCCATTACAACCGGTGATCTTCAAATGTGAACGACCAAGCCGCATCAGTTGAGCTTTTTTTAAGTCTTTCTCAATCACCTCAAGGTGTTTTCAGTGTGCCGAATGTAGCTATGAGATGAGCACACAGATCCTAGTAGTTGGACCACGGAAATCGACCAAAATAGTCATACGAGAGGAGGAGTTGTGAAAAGTTCAGAAGTTTGCTGGCACATAGGTTGTACGCGCGTCAAGACCGCCTGTGTGCCCCACACTCAAGTTAGGTTCTGGTTGGTCATGGCTTCAACGACCAAACGGCTCATTCGTCGGCGCACTTAAAAATGACGCTATCGTTTGTAAATGTGATAATATGGTATGTACTACTGCTGAGTCACGTGTTCTCTCTACCATCTGTAAAGCTTACTGTTGAGTGAACCCAACTAGAGATACAGCATACGTGATCAATTCAGTTACATGCCTCTCTGTACCAAAACCCACCTGTCAAGGTGTAGATATCACAGTTAAGGACGGTTTCTGTCAATTTTCCTATCAAATTCAGCTCAAGCAGTGCTGTCGCCCTATCTGACCTCACTAAGCTTCATGAGAAAATTCCGGAAATGCGTATGAACTGCTATTGCACTTTCGTAAAATTTCTGAACGAAATGGTAGTCAGAATTTCGTTTAATTTCAGGCAGTGAGACTAATACATGAATGGCTTTATAGCTGTTAACAAACTACCTTTGATTACTAATATTACTGTTGATATTATTCTTTTGTATTGAAGTAGGTAGTGAAAGACCCCGTTTTAAATTAAGGGTGTCGCCTCTCATCTTATTCCGAACAAAATCCAGATCGAAACTGATGAAAATTCAAGTCAGACAGAAATGTGGCAGTATGTGTGCAACAGATACTAAGATAGACACGTGCTCTTTGTCGTATTTTGGCATACTGGCCTCACGCGTCCACTTTTACGTAGTTCGGGGTCGACTGCTAAGTGTGTTTCAACTGGCGACAGAGAACAAAACAGTTTTACTCCAACCAATACCGCTATGGTGTATCATAGGCGAAAAGCCATCATCATACACTTGAAATCGACGTATGCAGACCTTTTTACTGAGTTGTCACGGTCACTTGTGTTTTAACAAAATTCCGTTCTTTCAGATTTCAACAAATTATTTGGCTATTTCGGTTACGCAAAGAAATCATCTAGCGGTGTGCTGTTACTCGGCATATTGGCAAAAAGGCATCATTCGGGCTGTGAGAGATAGGTAAGCACATCCAAAATGAAAGGTTCTTTTCCTGGAGATTATAACAAAGTTCAGATAA
Organism: Paragonimus westermani; assembly: GCA_008508345.1. Taxonomy (NCBI): domain Eukaryota; kingdom Metazoa; phylum Platyhelminthes; class Trematoda; order Plagiorchiida; family Troglotrematidae; genus Paragonimus; species Paragonimus westermani. Next base: position 36,908 of record QNGE01000956.1, on the reverse strand, counting down.
ACGCCTACATGAATTAGTTACACGCATTCAACAAACGACATCAAATTGTCGTCACAGTAAATTGCCGGAATTGAGATTCGGAGGGGAATCTGCCGTAAGATGTTTGATTTCATGTAACCGGAATAAACAAGTATGCGACAGGTTATTGCTCAGTGATGAAGCTACACTTAATTGAGAAAGTGCTATACACCATTATTTCATCGTTTGCAAAATGCCACCATACCTAAGTTCGCTTTTCGATAACAGATTAACGCTGGAATGTTTCAGGTTATCGTCAGATCAGTTATCTTATCGCCAGGGCATCGGAGTAATCTGTTCACGTGCTGTTGATGTGGAAACTAAGCACTCTGCCATTAACTGACTGTTTGTCGACAGTGTCGGAAAATCGAGCGTTTATTCCTGATGTATCTGCCGAACGTTTACCCACGATTAAACATCCAGTCCTCAGATAGGCTATTGAAAAAAAACGACTGCGTTTAACGTTGTTCGGAGTGTGATAGCAGGTAAATGTTATCGACCTCCACCCCACCTCAAACACCAGTAAATCAAGAAGAGGTCCGCCTATATAAAGCTTAATGGTGAAACGTCAGTTATAATAACGAATACCATTTCCGAGAGAATGTACCCAAACCCTCTGCATGACAATCAACTTTACAATGTGAACTGGTCAGTTAGTTCCGGTGTGGGAGAAGTGTACTGTCCGTGATCACCATAGAGACGAATAAAGAAGTTTACCAGGTACGAAGCAGCCCGGAACTTTTCTAATCTGTCTGGTTGTTTCTCAGGTAAATGTTTGCCAGACACGTTGGGCAATCTCAAAACTTCGTAAACGCGTCAAAAAATGTGAGTACAACGTCCATTTGTTTCGTTGCGGGCCAGCATTGAGCTGCTTGACAGCTTTTGGTTATTTTTAAGAAACTGAATTGACGGTATTTGTCAAGATGCAACAGCAAAGGAAGTTCATACCTTCTCCATTTTATACTTCCTGAATGTCAGTCTAAAATGTCCCAATTACCTGGGTCTAGACAAGTTAACACGGTTTACTCTCTGAAACTGGCGAGACCACGTCACCTCAGCCTGCAAGAGATAATCAACCTCTGTGATCTTCTTCACCGTTGAAATCCAGCTAACCTACTTAGGATCTCGTAAATTGACACGGAGGGACTACGAAGTGCGTAGGATTGTTCTCGCACAGCACTTTGAATGAGAAACGTTGATCAAACCAGATGGCTTTCTGTGCATCTGTGGCGACTGTGGACCAACTGTACATCACTCTTCTATCTTGGTAGATTACCACTTGTCCTCATTGAGGTTTTATGCAGCACAGTCACCAATGGATGGGAGTTTTGTATGATCCAGGCTAGCCATACCTATTTTCAAACGAGATCGGTAAATCAGTTTGATCGAAATGTGCAGGGAGAGGGTGAGGGACAGAAACCGTGTGTTGGGTAGATCGATGATAGAGTAGTGGGACAGGCTCAAACAATTAGACATTGATCATTCTTTCACGGGAGATAGTCAGTGGGTTTAGTCAATTCAGGCTGTTTGACGGTAACTGGAGAATATGGTTTGGTCAGTTCGTTCAGGTGGATCTCAGGTGATCGACATAATAAGTGTCACTCAATTATTCTCGTACCACGTTGGCAACACAGACGTTTATCATTCGAGTGTTTGAACAATATGGAGACTGGAGAATGATGTGTGGGACGAAGAGTATAAATTTCCAGAGTGTTCACCAGTTATGTTATTCCTTAATCCACACAAATGTAATACCTGGTAGTTGCGACATGTGAGCGAAGCTCTCCCGACGTTACCTGGGAGCACCCGAGGATGATTCAAGTTTGCTTTGGAATTCAAGTCCCTGGAGTTATCCACTTAATTGGCTACGATTTAAACGTCTTTGCTAGACCAATTTACGAATGAAGGCTTGAAGAACTAACAAACAACGGATCCATCCGACATCAATTTAAGAAGCAATAGTTAGACTAGTGATTACACAATTACATTCTACTAAATTGGTCAATTTTTTAACCTCTGGACTAATTAGATTGCCGTTTACGACCTTATGCAAGCTGTTGCACTTAGCCGCCGATAAATGCCAATGTTTGTACTCTAATGGAACTCTATAACTACGTATTACAGAACGAGTCATTCGAAGTCTCCATTTTTGGTGCTAAAAGAAAGCAACTGCAATGAGAACTTAACCACAGACCATCACTACAGTCCCACTAAAAGAATTTCGCGTAACCACCCTGACGTTGAAGTACACGAAGCTTGCTGTATGATTGGAGTAAATAAGTGCAGGTTTTGTTGGCATGGGTGACGGAACGATAAAGCGATGGTTCTCTTCTTCAGCTCTTTTTGGTACCTTTTAAGGCGCGTGAATTCAATGGTAGCAAGTGTCTGTCGCATTTTTTTCTGATTGAATGCGTGTATTCCAAACTGGCTGTTGTGTTCTAAGATAGGTGAACTTTCAATCTGCCCAGCCGTTATCAAGTTCGGCCTCTCCTGTTTCAGTTTTCCCAACCTCGGTGCTTGACATTCACATTTACACCTCGTTTTGTGGTGGATTACCAAACCAGAGGTGCGAGTATTCCAACTCTCGGCGGAATACAACTACGCGGCAGGGAGATAAGTCCAAAAGCCTACTACGAACAATGAAGTACAAAATAGACGGGCACGTTGTATCATTCGAACGGACATATCTGATGAAAATGTCAAACAAGCGCTTGAGGTTACGGATGCAAATAAATAAATAAATAATATTCGAAACACTGAGTTCCCCTGAATCACTTCATCAGAGCCGAACAAGGACACACATTGTGATATGCCAACATTCCGTCCGTCCAATCGGAATTAAGGACTTTGAATAATTCTAGGACTTGTACTTGTTCTAAAACCTCCTGCGAAAGTACTAAGGCGAAGACCTCGGATTGATTACAGTAAGCAATTTTCATTCATAAGACAAGAATATTTGCTGGTCATTGCTCAAAACGATTGTTTACAAAATTCTCTTTCAACCCTTGCTGTGGACTTGGCAGATGATTGTAGGTCAGTAATGAAGTGGCGGTTTGATCTTCACCTGTGAACAAATGAACTGTGGCAATCAATGAACGCAATACGACATTCTCAATCGACCGTCACTAGCGATGCAAATAGTGATATCTATGGTTCAGTAAGCTGGAACACCGCTTATAATAAGTGGGTCACTAGTTCAAATCTTCTTCAGTTTCACCCTATTCGGGTAGGTCAGATAAGGATGGAACATGTCTCTGAGTGAAAACTTTGTTACAGAGTTGGTACGAAATTCGTTTCAGGAAGAAATCTGTAATAATTACACAAACGTGGAAAAAACTGATCATCATCATCATCACTTTAATAATACTATAGACAGCTCTATTTGTTTTCGTCGTTATTCAACGCACAGTTACTCCCGTGGTACGGCTCGGTATCATTATGGCAATATTTTGTTGATGGGCACGAAAATCTGCTCGTACACCGTGTAATCTCTGGATCGGTTTGAATGGGAAGTGACAAATATTCCGCCGCTTGGAACATTAACCTTGTACATCTAAATCGTCCATCCGCTTTAAGTCAAAGTAGAACACTTTTTGCAAACTACGGGGCAAACTATCGTTAGCAAACTCGATTTATTGTGAAAATTACGTCCGTTGTACCTATCAAATTGTAGTTCTATTTGATGTCAATCTGTGAGTGTGTGCAATTGGAAAACTCCCGTCGAGTATCGGTTGATGAGTAGATTGAAAATGTGAAAAAGGTATTCATTCACTTGCAACGTAAACTGTAACCGAATGTCCAACTGGTTCAGACGTGGAGCTAAATAGCAAAGACAAGTAATCTCGAACAGTGTCAACTTAAATCCCGCTACGCCTTCTACCGTGATATTCACCAACTGAAACCTGTTGTACGCATGCACTGATGCCTGGTGTGCTTTCTCATGGATTGTTTGGCTAGTATATAACTCAGACAAAAGATCCGGATTGCGCCCGTTTCGAGAAATTTAATCAGTTTCTCAGCACATAGATTGAATGTCTACTGTAACTGATGAATCTGATAAGACTGTCTGTATTGCTACCAGCGACTGACATTCACGCAAGTTCTGACTCCAAACTCATGAAGACGTTAGTTCGCGTTATATGAGTGAAGGGTAGTGAAAAGGTTTCAATCATATATCTCATCAGTCCACTGTAGGTTACCCGTTAGTAACGATCTGTTATTCTGAGTACAATCTCACAGCACTAATTCATGAGGACGAATCACACTTAGGTAACTACTCGACAGCATTGTGAGGATCTCCCATTATCCGAGAGAATAGTCCCCAATCAATCTTGAGGAGATCATACTAGTTACCATGGCCTACCTTAGACCGAATAGATCGGCGGCATGAAATCCGACTGCTTCTTTAAACTTTTTTAATTGCAAATGCTGACAATTCCATGCGTTTCTGAAATAGATATGAGATAGAATGAAACGGTCTACTCTTCTTCTAGTGTGCTCATCAGTAATCCGTAATTTATCGTAGACCTCACTTTCCTTAACGAAATAACCGGTCCCTGTGCCAGATAAGTCCAATCTTATACTTGTGGGTATCAATATAAATATGAAGCTTCCAGTAGGAACACGACTGAACCAGGACTGCGAGTGTGAGTCACAGAACACATGCACGAAATAATCTGGCAACTGGTCACACAAAAGCCTGAGGACATGTTTACACATAGAAACAAGTCAGCCTCATTGACATTCACATGTTACACTCTAGTGACACGACACAAATGCGATTTTATTTTACCGTGTTTGTTTTTCTGCATTTAAAGTCACACACAATCACGTGGTGCGCTTTGCCTCAAACGTGGTCAACAAGAAACTAACACTAGTGTTTTGTGTTGGTAAACAACCGTTTGTGGAGTTACAGTTACCGAGGTAGTGATAATGACTGTCAACTGACAGTTTTAACAGTTGATTCAGTTACTCCAGTTACTTCTCTGTAAGCGCACTCGTAAGGATACATCAAAATTTATCCGAACACGAATCGTGTAAAATCAACCTACGTATCCTTTGTGCAAATTAGTGACTGAAAAACTGATTAACACAAGGTTCTGTCAAATGTGTGGATGACCAAGAACAACTATCCTCATTCCTAATTCCACAAGACACAATTCACTGCAATTTGTACTCACTCCATGAACTACATACGGCAACTGTGACAGGATGATCAATAAAACAATGATTCATACATTCTGCTATTGATTCACAGTTTCATAAGCTTGTAGTCAGATGATCTATAACATTGAGAAAATCCTAATCCATCCGTGACGTGAGAGTTTTCTTAATGGTACCACCGTACTTGTTCACATTACCTCGTGAATGTAAATTTACCACAAAAACCATTAACATCAAATTTAGTGTGTTGGCATGGATAATGCATTACCATTCATGGCTCTGTAACACATCTACGTGACCTTCATTTTTGTGGACCACGTTCTCCAAGGTAGCAATATTTCTCTCGCTAACACCGGGAATGGTGGCCAGCCATCCCAACACTTGTTTGAATTTTTAAGGTCGATGGGAAGTACAGTGGACGTCGTCGTCTTTGGCGACCAAAGTGAGTTTGCACCAAAGTTTCCCCAATGTTCGCCTCATTGACACCTTAATGCAGTGGGTAAAGTATTAAATAAAGTTTGTTTGCAGACTCACCGGTCTTTTCAGTACGACTTCCGAAGTGCGTTAACAAAAGACCGAGGAATTCTGGGTGTGCCAATCAGTGAGCCGAGGGACCGGTATCGAGACAGTTTTTATCGTGTTTGGACTGCCAAACGTTCATGCTTATCAACCTCGGAGGGTGAATTTTATCCGAACAGCTATCAGATTTAACGAAGAGTATAGCGGGAAAGGGGAATTTAATGCAAACAGGAACACTGACGTACAACATTTCAGCATAGTAGCTCATCATATCAACACAGTCAACAATCATACAGACATACAGCAATAAATATCGGACAGATAAGCACAGACATACACGTCCATAGACCTGTGGAATTAGAATAGGGAGGTGGCCAGGGTTACTGTCCCAGGTTGCTCCAATAGCATTTATCGATCGAGTGGGATTTTAGGCAGGTTGACTCGACCGGGCGTGGATACTGAGTTGGAGAGGACGTGTTCTAGTGTCAGAAAAAAGCTCCGCTTCCATGGTAACTTTTCTGGTTCTAACACTAGCTTAAGAGAATAGATTTTCATCCTCGGTTGCTGAAATGAATTCTGCTAATAGCTGATATCTCACTACACCGAGCTATGTTCGTATTCTCTCAGACCATTCAAGTCTAAATTATAGTGAACGTTATGTATCCTCATTTTTTCGTAACAAAAGAATAACACAATGATGACCACTTGACTCACGCACGTCTGACTGACATATACAATTGATTCATTCTGAGCTGACATTTAACATAGCCAAAGTCATGAACGAGAGGATTCCGTTGAAATCTGTCAAATGGGGATTGTCACTCTTTGATTTGGCAACGTAGCTTCTATTGTTCACCTTTATCATATAAATGAGAATTAGTGGCGGTTGCTCCCTCACATCTCAGTCCCAACAAAGAACGTGTTTCACAAGTTGTTTCACTTTTCCAACAAGATGTCCAGTGGATTCACATCTCAACCCAATTAATCCAATCCATACATGCTTGAATTTTGTGTTAATGTCAATGGATGCTGCGTCATATGGTCTGCTACTGCATCTTTAAAGGTCACGATTGTTCACTGTTTTGCCTACTAGAAGAGATCAACTGTATTGAGTGTGTTTACAGAACTTACGTTTCCGGAATCTTCCGTGTAAACCTAAAAACTAAGTATCTTGTCTATTCTTGTGTACTGCTAGTTCATTTTTAAAACAAGAGGCACAGTATCTGAGTAGTGTGAAAACAGCAACAACAAGAAAAAATGCTAAACATTTTGGAAAATAACCATTATATTACGCTGAATATAAATTTTTTTGAGTCAAAACATACACAGGTTAACGAGTCGTATGAGAAGTGAAACACATCTTCCTTACATAGTGTTCCGTAGGAAATTCGGAACTGTATTTAGGGTTTTTTTAGCATTCTTCTCCAAAAATGATTTCCAGTGCCATTTTATGTTGAAAATGGCACCTTCCTTTTGCATGATTTTCATGATTATACAGTCTGTCAGATTTGGCTCAGGACAACGTGCTGGTTATCCCATAACTTTGAGTCCGTGGAACAGTGAGCGAGTAGTGGATATCTTACGTCAAAGCGAAAATGTGCAGAATTACTTATATAAAACTTAATGGTTGTTTTTCCATCAGAAGAAAACCCACTCGCAAACCAGCTATTACACAAGTTTTATTTTGTGGTTTATATAAGGCGCAAAGCCATTTGCGCTATTCCAAATTGTGTTGATTTTCTGAAGGTAGCTGTGTGTCAGTCATTACTCTGAGTATAGGTGAATAAATATGTTTTGCTCACGAAGGGCATCCGAGTTACATTCTCATATTTTAAATACGATACACGTTGAACTAAGTGTTTCAGATACAGTACGCTACTTAACAATGTCTGTGAATCTGTGATTCTCTTTTTTTCACAAGATCTTTCACGACTCTTATTATTTAGCATCCAAATATGACGTCAGTTAAGTACAGAATGGACTGACAGCGATTTTAATGTTGCTGAACGACCCAGTAATCTTTTCTTCATTCATTCCCTCGTGGTTATCGACTGACGTCTTCTCCTCTTGTTAGTATTAACATTGCATTCAGTACAACATTACTGAAATCGTATTAAAGAAATGTCGGCTGCCAGTGTACATGCAATATAATATAGAATGTATATATAATATATAACATTCTAATCACTAGAGATCTACAAATCGTCAAACATTTTGCTAAACAGTCTGAACGATGGTAGGACTGAGTAGCGTCCATGTGTGAAATATTTTGTCATCATCATCACGTTAAAGGTGTGTAAACATTAAGAATAATTAAATCAAACACCGTAACTCGTGTGTGTACGTTTGTCCGTGATGAATCGAGTTTTCTAATTTGAAAGTAGACAGCGGTATTAGAAAACCACGATTGCCTTATTACGAGTTCGCGAATTTTATGCGATTTTCGCTTGACTGGTTGCTGAGCTAATTGATGCATACTGTCTGATTTTAAGAATATACTTTACGTCCCCAATCTTACCAACGCAAAGCAAAGTTATAAAGTGAAAAATATTTACATAAATTACATGCGACAAATGAGCTAAAATACGCTCAGTGAATTTGGGACAAACATATGCAAGACGTAAGCTTATTAAAGTCTATTGCTAATCAGTAAGGTAAACGGATGACTGGCGTCAGCATCTTTTTGGCACATAGCATCCGTCTGTGTATGGTGAAGCCATATAGCCCCATTAAATGTTAGGAACGTCATGTCAATTTTATATACAATTTATGGATAATATAATGATTGTGTAAGCTCAGTAATCGACACTGTCGGTTATCTTACCTGCTGTTGTGTGTTGCCTACTAGATTGCTCAAGTGGGTCGGTAATTTTCGACGAACTAGACGGAAGACGTAGATTGTACGGTGTTTTTTACTGGCCAGTTTTTCACGCAACTTGAACACGCATATATAAGACAACTGGAATGCCGGTTCACACTGTGTGAGTGCACACAAAGAATGACTGATACATTTGGCTGATGAAGCCTCACTAAATTGTTAAAATTACCTCCTTCTGGTGAAAAACAGGACACTGAATACATTACTGACGTCCACCTTGTAGTCTACTCCAATTTACTGAACGATCTGCAAAATGTTCGGTGTGTCATAGGATGAACATTCAAATGATCTGTTTTGACAAATTGATAGTGACTGTAAGTAATATGTTAGAGAACATGAGTTGCAGAATGAATTGCAACTTTACGAGCTCCACTGCTACTGCCTATATATCGGGTCTACTGTAGTGTACGTATATAGGCAGCCGGTGAAGTGCATTCACTATGCGTTGGATGCGCTAGGAGGTCGAATACTTCGGGAACAGCTGCGAAGTCCATGTTGGCCCATTCTTCTGGCAGCTGTCCACATGAATTTGCATAGAACCTTTCGACACTAACGTGTTATCTTTTTTAAACAGTAAATGTGTCATATTTACTTGTTAGGTTTTTGTTGAATAAACGTTATTTGTGGCCACACTCTCTCGTTTAGACAGCAATTAAAGCTGACTGTCCAGGTGGGATGAACTGGTCGTGTCCGGCTTGAGGCTAGTTGAATAATGAACATGAACAAAGTGCCGAGATTTCAGCCCTGATATGAAAACTGATGTAATGTATTAAAGACATATATTGAAAATTTATGCATTCTGTCGAAGTGGGTCCGATGAAGCGGGTATTGTCAAATCCTAATAATGACGCTACACGACAAATTTCCGATGATGTTGCTTTCCGGGTCCCTGAGACAGGGTCCACTAAAGCCAACAAGTCTAGAGTAAAACCCTCACAGCGTTCAATCCATTGCGACACATACAATCCAGCCCCCAGATACACCTTGTGCTAGATACACAAGCGCACCAAAGAAAAGGGGGTTGCTGCAAGTCAGACGCTTCCTAATACAGGCAACTCAAAATATCGACAGTTAAGATCTCTTCAGTTCAAATGAAACAAAATTTCAAAATATATGAGAGGTGAAAATGCAAATTCAAAGGAAATTTTACGTTTCATTGCAGTCAACCGTTATGAGCAACCGCACAAAAGTAAACAACGAGTGATCGATATTGTGGGCTGTTGGAAACAGCTAAAGCTGCTCTTTTTACGATCATGAATGGACTGCTTCCATGCTCTTACAGAAATCAAATCTTGTCCAAACTATCCCGTGATAAGTGTAACCTTAACAGAGTACGAATATCTTAATTAGAGCCCAACAATGTAGACGCCGACACCGACCAGTAAATTATGAGTGTTCGGTTTACACCTCACTACTAGTAGGCGAGCAGAAGTCATCATCATTAACAGACACTAGGTAGGATAATCACCGAAAACAGAATGATAATTCCCACTAAGGATTGAAGGGTAATGCTGACGGTTGTAACGACACTAGTTAACCACAATTTGCCGTCATTCCCGTACATTTTAGTCGGTTTCAGTGAAATCATGTGTTGATTATTGTTCATTGAACGTAGGTCGTCCATTGGCTCGGTCAAGGGTACAGGACAAATTAAGCTTGTTTTTGTAACTCCACAATGACTGAGTGAATGCCTACGATTAGTCGGGCTGAGATATGCGCATAAAAGCTAACTATCAGCGCTTATTTTTCATGAGGTGAAGTCACGTGAATACTGTTGTTATTTTGATCTGACTGGATCACATCTGAGCATGCATACAGACGATCAAACGAGTAAAATTCCACAGACTGTAACGCATTTAGTGGAAAAACCGTAAAGGTATACTGTGTTGGAAGTTGCTAACCTCCGAAATGAAGCCGAATGTAAAACCCTTGGCGCAAACAAATCTCGGTTTTGTTAAGTTTATATGGCTCATTTTATAAACAGGACGCAACCCTTAAATTGAAGCAATACAAATGGTACGGAAGCTTCGGCCTTCCTGTTGGTTGCCTCAGCTCTGCTTTTGGCCTGTTTAGTTCAATGTGTGTCACACTCGTGTTTACCACGACGTTCGTTAGCACAAAATCGGATGCCATCCGGAATGGTCCCCGCGTCGAGAGGCCAGTTTGCCCAAGTTTTCGACAATGGTTGGTAGTGGCTCTTCACGACTCGCTGAGTTCGTTCAATCCAATGCCTTTACAAACTCTACCCCACATCTAGTGAAAACTGAATATTTAGGTGGTCCTGTTGGCATTTATTCAATTAAAGATAAATTATACTCTAATCCACTCAGATGAAAATTTACTACCATCACATGTGCTTTTCCAACATAAACATCTAACGAATAAAGCCTTCTTCGTTGGTTACATTTTTCCAGTGTCTTAGACGCGTAGAATATGGGCATTCAAGTGTTAGAAAAAGAACAAATTTACACATCAATCATGTTTTATACTCTCGAAACGTTTGCCCAGTTGGTAGAATCAGGTTGACTACAGTAATGTCACCTCCTTCTAAACCAGTTAGTCTTTCGTTTAGCTCATTTGTTTTTGAAACGAAAAAGCCGTACTTCTTGAAGTACAACAGAATTATACCGTAAGACAAAACTGCCCAACAAAATGCTTTAGGTGAATGCACCTGAACATTTGCAATTGTAGTATACTCGTCGAGGGAAAGATTGAGAGTTCCTCGATAATCGTTTGTCGAGGACAAGTAACACCTCGCCACAATGCCGTGACATTATTCTAAGACTCAATCAATCGATTTGTTGTCAATTTGGGCGGCTTCTTTAAAGACTGCGTGAACTGCCAACCGACCAGTGTTCCCTCGGCTCCGGTTTCAGTTTAAACCGTGTACGATGCAAGAGAACAATCTTATCTACTCGCGTATCTCGCTGACCACCCTCGGTGAGTGTACTATTTCTGGAAATAGAAGGGGAAAATCATCTCTGTAGCTTATTTTCACAACCTGCTTCTGTCAGTTTTCACCGGAACGATGTGTCTGGTAACGATAAGAAAACCGTCCTCTAAATCACAGAGTTGTCCGTGCAATGTCATGGTATATTACTACTTACCAAACTTGTAGCCTTGTTCATCAGTCATGTTACGTTATTTCAAGCCACTACTTTCAATTAACCAACGATCATTCGCACTGGTTAATGAAGAAATCACACACTGGTGGTAATTTTCGTACAATAATACTATATTTCTTGACTATACAACCAATGCGTATTAGATTGCCCCAGTAGACGTCATTGGACGTCAATGTATGTTTGCATAACCATTTTAGTTCGGTTGACGCGCTTGACCCTAAACGAATCAAACAAAGAAGGACTGACAAACCAGGAAACAATACCATCAAATGTGTTCACACTTTATCACATTTTAACATAGCCTCACTGGACATAAATGCATATCGGTCTTAAAAAGTGCAGTTCATCGACGTAACTTTATCCAAAACTAGTCCACAACGAACCAACATAGGTTGATGCCTGTAACTTTTTGCTCAGGGCTTGGTGTTATGACAGATGTTATGAACTGCTATAAGAGAAGCTTGATTTTGACCCAACTTATGTGTACAAATTCACACATTGATTCTACTTTGAGATTAAAGCGTGAGTTGTAAGATGGGGAACACGGCTAAGCGCCGTACACCCAACTGAAGCGCAGTAGCTCACTTGCGCATTAAATCCACATTCAGTCTAGCCCATAGATTCGAGTGAGCGATCCGTCTACAGCATTCCTTCATTGTTGACCTTCCGTTGTCATACAAACGTGTCACGGAGAATCTCGTACGGTGCATCCGGGAGGACTGAGTTACTCTGATTACTTTATTCTTAACCGTACTTTTCATCAACGGTTAGATCATCAACTTTTCGAGTACATAGTTCTCATCATCCATCAACTGATCAACGAGCGACATAATAATAGCGTATTCTGCGTGTATACTCTCTCCAGCTGCGCTCTCACTAGGTACAAAGTATGCTGTGGCGTATAGTCTACCAAATCACTAGGTAGCTTGATGTATTCATCGGAAAAAATTAATACGCATCTCTTTATCTTTGTTCCCTACTCAAAAAATGTTTTCTGTCGATTCTATTATCTTCCCAGACGTCCTCCTTCTGACCATGCTACATAATACTAGTTTCATCTTCATCGTTGGTTAGTGTGGCCTGCTATCTCCTGTGACCTAAGTTAGCAACAATTACCGATTCCAGGCTCCCGTTCTGATGTACTTAGACTGTCGAATTGATTGTATGTGGTCTTTTCTTAACGAGACTCTCAAGACCAGTCGGCTTCTGCACTCACTCACGTGTTCATGAGCTTTGGTCAAGCTCGCCAGCTTGTTAACAATCTACCGTATACGGGTCCCCTTCTATACTGAATACGAGTGACTATTCCCTTACCGTATTTTACCTGACCTTGTAGTGGCCTTCAGTCGTTCGTCCCACTTAACCAGATTCCAACAGGACTGATATTCTTTCTAACCATATTAAGCACATATGCCATACGCATAATAGGGTTTGCAGGATAAGATGCATACCTGTGGCAACGTGAAAGATAGTGATTATAGATTGATGGTCGGCATTCGGTAAACTTTACCAAAATGATCTCCAGTCAATAACGGATATCAAAAAATGTACGCACTAGTTCCACCAAATAAGGTGGAAGACACAGGTGACCACAGACAAATAACCCCAACAAAAGGAGATTGGGATCAGAAACAAGTCGTTGGAGTCTGTTTGCAGTGGCTTACCCTAGCCTAGTTGGGTTAACGGATGGCGTTTGCACACACACCTCAGTGTGGTCCGAATGCCGTGAACCATGATCGCCACCAGCTTGTCATTGACAAATATCTAAGCCATCCAAAATTTCTACACAGGTACTCGCTCATCCCACTGTGTTGTATGGGTTCGGATAAATGATTCAGAGGATCGATTGCCACCCAGCAGAATTTTTCAAGAAGTTTACGCCAGACTCTACTGACTTCATAACCGAGCACTGAAAATGAATTACTCATCGGTAATCTAAAATATCGCCTTGCAGGTTTAATGAGTTCACTGATCTCGACCTGTCTTGGAAGTCCTCATTACGGGGTTATCGATTGGAGTTAACAGGCAGTAACTGTGTCTCCTCTCGAGACGATTGGGCAACCTGATCATTGCTCACAAGCGAGAGTGATTGAGCGTTCAGCTTTGATAATTCGGTCGTGCCTAATGTGAGGTCAATGGCGCAGTGGTCAACACGGTTACCTCATGATTGGAATGGCCGAATTTTAAATCCCGGCTGTGGCAAGGCTACGACGAGCTGACGAGCTCTAATGAGAGCGCAATTCGAGTCCAATGCTTCTTTTCGAAAGAGGCTGGCTGCAAAGTCTATCTGAATGCGAACGCTGTGATCAAATGTGAGTAATGGTCAACTTGAAAATAAGTGTCTCGAAAACTGACCAGCAGTAAACGGCCGGAAACCAGTAAGCAATACCGGCTTCAGAAATTGAACAGAAATGTCAAATTTTCTTAACTGTGCGAATTACCGTGATAATATTTTCGCCATTGTAATAAGGGTAGTGTAAACTGCATGAGGAGGACTGGTTGAAATGTATTGGTTTCCTCTTTGTAACTGAGCCACATCGAGCTGTCTTATCGTTCGGTCACATTGTACTTGAGCTGTGTTGTCAAAATTGAAAGAATCACTTCTCACACGTTAGAAGGCATTAATGAGGTATCTCATTTCCGGTCTTCGTTATGGAATCATGTGAGCCCAACTCGAAAAAGGTATAATTCACATACCCGGCTTACAAACAAAAATTATCATGTTTGGTTAACCCGTGAACAGTCAAGCTATTTGAGATTATCAAATGAAAACAGAAAAAAAACTCCACGGATACCTTGAGTCGATATTGAGGCATAAACCAGCGAGAAGTATCAGAAGTTATCGTTCTCTCAACAGTGACATTACTAACTGATCACGACATTCTAATACTGTTTTACCTCCATATCTCTTCTGCCTTCCATGTGCCATCGAGCGGTAATTGTTTTCTGAGGCCAAGAAAACTGGTCAACATTGGCGCCTTCAATGTTCGCACTCTCCGGCAAATCGGTGAACAAGCTGCTCTGGCAATTACTTTCTCAAGTCTGGAGCGTGATGTGTGCTGTGTGTCGGAGACGCGAGTCTACGATTCTAGCACAGTTATCCATTCGAGCTCACCTCCAGATAGCTGTCGATTTGAGCGCTTCTGTCACAGAGTGCGTGGTGACGCCGAATCTGAGTCTCGCGGTCAAGCTGCAGTGGGAGTCGCACTGAGTTCCCGAGCAGAGCAATGCTTGCTCGATTGGATCCCAGTGAACAGTCGCTTACGCGCTGTCAGACTCAATACATCGGTAAAAGTCTGTGGACGCAAATCAGAAACGCGTTGTATATTCATTATATCGGCGTACGCCCGGACGGACAGCTGTCCGGATGCTACCAAGGATGCGTTCTATGACGCCCTCGTTGACCTTCTGAGGCAGTCTAAACACTCAGACATCATCATACTAGCGGGCG
>QNGE01000956.1:0-20632 GCA_008508345.1 Paragonimus westermani | reverse complement strand
TCTATCCCACCTGGTTCCGAGTATGATGACGACCGTCGAGAACTTGAACGCAAGCTGACTAAATGCCTGCGCAAGGACCGTGAGCACTACTCGGTCCAATAATCGAAAGAGATGAAAAGGGCCTTTTTATCTGGGAATAGCAGAAGGCTTTTCTCCCTGATCCGTGGTTGTACTGACCGTCAAGTCGGTGTAAGTGAGACCATATGTGGAGAAGATGGTTCACTTACCACTAGCCACTAGGACCGGAGTCCTAGTCAGCGTAGCCCGTCGGATCATAACAGTACACAAGCCCGACCTCCTCGTCAATTTAGCAGTATAGGTCGGACTTATATCATCAAAAATGGTTTGTTCATACGCTACACCTACCATGACCACAAATTCATCGGATCAATGGCCAATCGGCGCGAACAAACCAATGGGCAAGCCTGACATAACCGACCAATCAAGCCGTCGCTATTTGACTGGCCAGTGGCCTTGTTTCTCTGTAATAAGTCTCATTGATATCTCGATCTAACCCTACCAATTCCTTGTGTAATTTTACCGGCCTGAAGATGCATTATCGAAAACATGTTCGCCTGTCTTTATCCCATTATCTTAATGGACATATTTGAAACGTCGAGGGAATCGATCAACTTCATCACCGACTGCATTGACGACAACGAATACCCGAAGCCATTTTGGCAGGTCCTACGCAGGAACCGTGTGTAAATTAGAAGCAGAGCGCTGAAACGCCACAGTCTAAATCAACTTGGTACCCATCGCGGGGGAATTGTCGAATTTGAGCGAAGTATAGCGCAGCGACAATCAGCAGTGGGAAATCTCACAGATTGGGAAAGGGAATTGTTCATGGCTTTTGCAAAATAAGTGGTTGTCAGACGGACTCAGAAGAAACGAGCTTCATTATCGCGCAGTCTCTGCATTTTCAGGCCTCAAGCTAAATTTCCGAGTCAACTTCTGCATTTCACCATGTAAAAGAGGAACACTACCCATCAACATCAGTTTAGCTCTAATGAAATACGTGATTTTTGGGGTTTCCGAAGCAACACGGTCCGGTTTTCCTCCACGCTCACTTCAGTGTTAAATCTCTTTAGCTATTTAAAAAAATCCGTTTGCTCATTTAAACATATCAGTTGGGTTCGTGCTCGTTTTCAACACAAGGACGAGTCCTTTTCAAGAATACCTGAGATTCTGACTTCCAGAACTTTTACGTCAGTCAGCCTTTCACACTGTTAGCAATAAGGAACAGTAAAACATATTCATCCGTACTCCATGAAACAAAAAATTTGCTTTGAGACCAAACCAGAAATTGTCTCAATTTGTTGCAATCGAACATCTCCATAAGCTGAAACCGATTGAACTGCTCCCTGAGCGCGTGTGAGCCATTCATTATATGATGTAGCCGTTACCTCAGCTGCTGTAGCAACTTAGAAGAATGGGTTTATATTAATTATCTGTTGAAACTAAGAGCTCAGCTGTTGTTTTCAGTAAGCGTACCACGTCCACACTTGCAAGTTAACGTTTGCTCTTCTTCCGCATTCATTCTGCCAGGTATTTGCACCTTTATGCACGAGTTGAGAAACCACTTATCTATCTACTTGTTCAAGTCACTAAGTGCACATCGGTATGATCGTAGAATTTCCCGTTCATTTTGGACACCTACATTCCATTGATCGTATGGTTCGTGGTTCCGTTGCGAATCTCTGAATACCTGCGTTTCACTGGTCGTGCGAGGCTAGCCTTACAGCTCACTAAACCTGCAAATCCGCTCAAACGAATAACTTTTCAACATCAAGTATGTTCGGCTGAGCTGGTCTGACATGACTGTGTGCGTAAATTAATCGGAGGTGTTGCGCACGGCTCAGTTTGAATTGGCTTTCTGTTAGTCAGGAAACCTATACTGCATTTTCTTGATTTTAGTACAACCACGCCCCCCATGTGAACTACCGTTGGGCAAACGATGCATGCATACGCACACACGCCTTCGATCTTACCGACGGTAAGGGAAGCGACGACAGCTAGCCATATTAAGCCGAGGTATGAGTCAGGTTTAATACGGTTTGAGAGTTGGCATACCGAAAGAGGTGACGCGGGTGACTTGGTAGTAAGCTGCTCGTGTGAACAGATTCTTAGCCCTAGTGTGCAAAATAACACTTATCAGGACTACTACCTTCAATTTTTTTACAGTGTTAACAGCGAAATTTAAGAACATGAATCCCAACGATTAGTCGGATGGGAACTGGTGGAGGAAGTTACTCTGGAGAAGATACGCCTTGAAAAAGTGGCCGTCGTTAAGGGTGATCAACTTTCCTTATCATTGTTCTACGAGTTTATCCAAATGTGCATTATTCCAAGCAGAGTGGCTATCGTAGGGGGAGGAGTTGTAACGGGTCTTTGGATGTAAAAAGCATTGTATTGGCAAATGATGTGCTTCCTTCTTCTGTGGTATACTGGTTCATCAGGTCTCCGTCTTTCCTGTCACGATATTTTCACGCGGAGATGAAGAAATCCGCTACTTCACATACACAGTGTACAAGATCAACTGTGTGCAGCGGAGGACGTGAATGGTGAACAGATGATCATACTAATGTTTATCCACAAGCATCTATTCTACAGGTTGGAAGGCTTACAATGTAAGCGCGAACACCAAAACAATTGCTTGCCGTACATAACAATTGCTTGCCGTACATAATCTCTTTTATCTCATGTTGTGGTACGTTACCCATTTCCTGTTGTTGTAAAATAATCACATAAAAAATCGTGATCATGCATATGAATTTATGAGATTCTCGGTAAGTAAACAAGTAATGTTCTAAACGGTACTCACTAAATAATGTGTGAACGAATGTGAGTGAGCCAAAAAGTAGTTGTAACAGAATACAACAATACTTCTAAGGTCGTAATATGGCCCTGGATAATTGGCCATAAGTAATGATAGCGTTATTTCAGTGCATAAGATGAATAAGGCAGTTTTCGTTGTAGGTAGTGAAAATCGCACCATATTCTTTAATCTGCCGAATCATTCATTGGCTGGTATTGTTTGGCTGCCCCATCCTAGTTGGTAAAAACCAAGGCAAGCAGAGTTAGGATTAAAATATAAACTACTGGTTTTCAACTGACTAACCTTTCGGAACCAACAGTTCGTAGTGAATGGAATTGAAGAGTTTGCTTATCCCATTCTGATTCTGTTGTGTTTGCTTTGGTCCCTACGATGGCTTCTCATTGTTTCACCTCTAATCAAATTAGTGCAGTTGGTATGAAAGACAAACGATTTATTTCTGCTTCACGTGGTCTTTCATCCGAAGCCTCGTTGTCAATTGATTGTGGTGTTCGATCAATCATCCCATTTGAATGCGCTGGCATTGGAAGCTGGTTGAACAGATGTGCATACCTGACCTACATAATTACGGGTTTATATAACCAGGACAGTTAACAACATTATCATCTTCGGAAATGTTGACTGACGAAGAAATTAAACAGAAGCAGGTAAGTCTGTTCAAGTTCACGGTTTTGTATGTTGCAGACTGTTACTGCTTTGTCCAGATCACACGGTTTCACTACATCAAAACGCTGACTGTACATAGAAATGAGAGTTTGCTGGATAGATTACAACGTAGTAGTAGCCATGTTGTCGTTGAATCCGCATAAGTAGACTCAGTTCGTTTCAACGATTCATACACAATAAACTTAAATTTACTCACCAGTTAGCCATCAAACAAACCGAGTTAGGCAAAAGGTTATACCTTACTGTCAACGATAGTTTGTGACTCGTGGTGATTGCATTTTCCGGTTCTCTTCTTATCCCCCCCTCATCCTTAATTGTCTATTTTTCTTACCACGATCTCAGAAGTGGGTTAACTTGCTTTGGTAGCTCAATAATGATAAGCCCCTACTCTTTCCGTTTTCTAGATAAGTTAACCTCTTCAAGTCCTACACCATCTAAGCTCCTACCTGAACTTGCCATTTTTGGCTACAGAAATTGACAGCTATGGCAGTTAACCGAAATTGATAACAGTAATGTTATCATCTGCTCAATACATTGTCTGTAAAACAATGAAACTGAAGATCTTCTCCGGCTGACTCCCATTCACAACTCAGTTATCCGTTCGCAAATTGTGTATACACTAATTTTAATGCGCTGAGCTTACAGAAAGAGGTGTCTGTTGATAAACTCTGTCAATGTGATTTCGATTACAACACTCCTGAGGAAGGCTACCCGAGGTGGTTGAAACGTAGAGTATTACAACTTGCTCGTAACGTTGTGTTATTCCCAATCTGCCTATCAAACTCCATTAATATTTATTCTAGAATCGTGGCATGTTTTCTTTATCATGGCTGTATGTTAGTCAACTCTCAGTGTCATCCGCTGACACATTGTTGCCGATAATAACGAAGACAACTACCAAAGCAGCATGGCGATCAAATTGAAGATTGCAAGATTGCTGTACTATCTAGTGTATGTTCTTCAGGTATTGCGTATAACAGCGACGAAACACGAAACACCTCAGAGGACAAACCAAATCCATCCGCATACTACTCTATCGATGCTCAGAACCGGGACTGTTTCATCGCTGCTAAGTACAAAAATTAGTGAAAACACACAAAATTGTATCATGCACTCAATTTAGTTATTACTAGGCTGTTTCGGCTGAAGATGAAATAACGCAAATGAAATCAGTAGACAACGGAACCAGCTTTTTTTGTAAGCATCGAAAATCTAAGAATGAGTGGTGGATAGAAGCAAAATGAACTTTAAAATGTTTTCTTAACGGTAATCACGCAAAAATTCATGGTAGTAACATCATATTAAAAAATAATTCATAGCTGTCCACGTAATGCGTAGGTTACGTACAGTCCAAGGGACGGCAACCGGTGAGTTGTTGGCGATTCCGTGACAAAACAGACATGTGCATCAAACCAAGATGCAAACAGCCATGACCGTAAATTAGGCATGTATACTCTGAGTTGAAATCAGACACAACTCAGTTACTTACGTGAATTAACCACCTACAAGCGATCACATATACTGGAGACTGTGAATAAGTTGGGTCAAGAATACTGCTGTGGGACTTACTTATTCATCAAAAAGTGTCATAACGCCTTAGCAACACTTGAATTTAAAAGCTCAGAAGATTATCACTTAAATTGGTACCAAAATACCTTTGTAGTTTCTATGTTGCCCAAACTATTTATTCCACATTCAAGTGCATGGTATGTAGAATATTTTTCTGGGGCCCGATCCTGATTACGTGTACCTTGGTACAACTTGTATCTAGATAACTCACTGGAATGTCATGATGACGACACCGCCCATCCATTGCACACAGCTGCCTAAGTACCGAAGGAATGGAAAATAGAAGCACACACAAATTGAACCTAAGCTGAACCTTATTCACACTTGATTGAAGTTAGGCTACTCACGTAGCCCCGTTCGAAAGGAAGTGAGCGTAAAAGTTGTGCGCTGCTGTAAATGTTCCAGTTACTTGATTTGCTTGTGTGAAAAACTGTGTGAATAGAAGCAGTAAAAATGCTCATTGTTCTAAATCAATCAATGCAAATGATCACAAATCACAGAGAACACCGTAGAGATATAACATAGTTGAAAGAATAACTACGGAGACCGTCTCACGCACGCAAGCCAATTAACTGATATCCACTGTCAGTTTAATCTAGGTCATGGGGTAAATATGCATTACTGTGAACTGATGGTAGGCACTCGCAAAAGTTACCGAGCTGCCGAAGTTTATCTTGTTTGCTGGTGTTGTGAGCCAAGAACACGGATGGCGCAAGGGTTGTTTATTCAGAAACCCATACATGGGTTATACGCTTCAACATGGCTACAAACAAATCTACTCATCTGCGCATAGCACTGGTCTTAGGACGTCACGGTTGCCACAGACGCCAATTCCCAGTTCCATTATGTACCAAAAACACTTCATGCCATGCTGCACTCCAACGTTTCTTGTAATTTTCCTGTGGCCACTTCCACGCCCAAATTTACAATCCTACCTCACTACTGAATCGTAATGATGTGACTAGTACGGTGTGATCGCTAGTCCTCACTATGCTAGTAAGGCTCGCTCTGGTGCTACTCTGACGAACATATATAATATCAAAGAACACACAGTGTGAGATCACTTGCCAAAATGACTCAAAGATAAGTTGATAGAATAGGTTAGGACTAGAAGAAGATTAAGTAAAATAGGTTTTGACGAAACTTTTCAAACGACGGGGCTAGTCATATGGCAATTGAATGGTTGCTAAAAGACCATAAATACGTCTTTATCGATAAAATGTGGCATATTTCGACAGAGCAGATAAAATGAAACTGCATGACCTACCTCCGTTTCGGTATAAGTTAGCCAGTGATGTTCGGAAATTTCTAGTGAAATCAGAATGTTAACCCTTTCGTTCAGTAATATACGGTCACTAGTTTGAAAATTCGTATCGTGTCTGTAGCTGCAGCTCACTATAACAATGACTTGAGTTATTCTGAAATGGAAACAAAACGGTTGAAAACTGGAGTTATTGGCAACGACATGTTGTAGTGTATGAAGGTAATTCCGACTGAAGGATAACAGCTGTCTGTGCACAGTTAGACTGTACACGATTTGATGAGAGCATAGGGTACGGCAGCCAATCCTGGTTGTCCCATTGAATAAAATGGGTAGGTGTTGATGGCTGAGGTGTGGAAGTTGTAATCATCTACAACAGTGCAAAAGCTATCTGTTTTGCAGTCAGTGGTTTTCACACCATCCGACAAACAACGGTTTGTCCCATTAGTCATATTCTACCTGTGAAAAATCTTAGTTTATACAGAGAAGTCAGAAACAGTTTTCCTGTACAATGTATCCGTTGAACACATTTCGCTACATCTCACTAAGTACAAACGGGCTCGTACACCAAAGTTCATTGGATGTTGCGTGAATTCAAACAACGAAATCAATAACCAAACACACATTAACCCTGTTTAAAGCCAGGCTAGCCGATTTTGGGCAGCAACACAGTCATATCTTCAAAACGGGACACAATCCTGACTTCAAAACACACTGGCCATCTTTTTGAACTATGACGATCCTACAATCTGTTAAATGCTCCGATACGGTGTTTGTTGACAAAGCTGGTTTTGTATCACACATGCAATCATTATTGAGTGACGCTGACAAGTTCTCTCCGGATAGCCTAGCTATTAAGATTGAGCGAGTTGTTACCAAGGTTGCGTAGGTTTTACTGATAATCAGTCACTGTGAAAATCATTTGAACCCAGAGCATCACATATTCCGCAACTGCGAGGCTTGTTCAAACCCTGCGAGGGTGATGTACCTGTAAGACCAATACTATCCATGTATGAATCACCGCAACACAAGTTAAAACCGTGGTTGTCCAAACTTCTTCAGTCATCAAAGCAATTATTTTCAAGTTGAACATCACTCAGTCATCATTCAGTCTATCTAAATGCGAAGGCTGCGATCAAATGTGAGTGATGTTCAACTTGAAAACAAACCAACCCCCCGACTACTCATCATTGAAGCAATTATTGTTTTGAAAATCTGCGAGAGATAGTTTTGGGCTGACCGACTTGCTCGACAAGTTGGACAATAGCAACAATCATAAGACCAGTATGGGCATAGTATTTTTGTTCACAACTGTTCCTCTAATGCAGACGATTTGTATAGATTGACGGTACGTAGACTCAAATCAGTTGGACATTATTGCAGACTTTTGATCTGGAACTTATTCTACTCTAGTTTACAGTGTACTTCAAGCCCTCCATCCAGGAAATCGACCAAACACAAACCCATGGACGGTCCTTTCAGACAGTTACCAGCAGAGATTTTCTTTGTCCATTTGTAGAAAGTCACAGGTTCTGCTGGCAGTCGAGCCTATTTCCACCGGCTTCATATTGACGATATCCTGCTATTCTCTGACATATAGGAAGTGACAACAAGTATGATGAATAAAATGGGCCAGCGGAATTACAAAATTAAAATAACTATTGAACAACTAACGTGGTGATATCTTAGCATTTTTAAACATTACGATAAAGCGTCATGGTAATGAATCCGTACCAGAAACAGTTAAAACTGGGGAGTATTGCATAGTTCACAGTTTTGTGTCGATTCACTGCAACCGGTCTAGTGAGAACTCTGGTTTATTCTACAGAACGTATCTCATCGAGAGGAACGTTGACCAAGAAGATAGAGTTGTTGAAAACCGTGCACAAAAACAGTCTATCCACCAGTAGTTGTGGAGGAATTTAGCTGAAAAACCGGATGCCATGATAACTACAACAGCTGCAAAACTGAATGTCTATCCCTGTTTGCCTTACCTGGGTGATGACATTTCTACTCTGTTGAACACCCCTCTCGTAGCAACTGTGGAACGCGTGTTCATTGCAGTTCCATTAGTCATGCTGCTCACCACTACTCAATGTGAGGGCTTACATCATTTGTGAATTTTCATTTGGAGGCCTAAGCACCTGCACATGCGGAACAAGACGAAAATTACACAGTCGGGTCAACAAACATTCCAGACGAATTTATCAGTCAGGCTCACTTCCATCGGAGTTATGTTGGCGATTCTTCGATATTTACTGATACCAAGGAGACGCAGTATGCTCGATTCAATGAACAAGACGAATTAAAAAATTAGCTCCATCATTGAGTTCGAGCAAAGTGAAACCCTGACGTTCCAGATTGTTCTCATGATGAGTTAGAGCAACGGCTCCGTACTGAGGTCCGTCTACCAGGAACACAGTTGGACTGAGTAATAGCTGAGCTTTCACAGTTTTGCACCGATCCATTACAGACGGCGTCTGGTGATAACTTTGTTCTGTCGCGGAAGACGAAGTTGTTTGATAGGAACACTGATCAGTGAAGTGTTATTAATAATAAACATGCTGAAAGAGAGTGGCTACCCATCTTCATTTGTGGATAAATTCAGCAGTCAGAAACTGGATACCGCGATGGCTTCAACAGCTCCCAAATCAAACATCCACATCAGTTTGCCATATAAGAATGATGATATTGTCACTCTGTTGAAAACCCGTCCCACAGCGGCTATGGAGCACACGTCCCATGCAGTCTGACTGGTCATACTGCTCACCAGTACCCTAGTCCCAAAACCACCTCTAAAACACCGCTACCGCTTAACACCCAATCTTCCATCATTTATGAATTTTCGTGTGCACGCCGGACCACTTCTACGGGTAGATCGGAGCGGGCTGTTGCGTTACCGGCCCAACGAACACGTTCCGGTTGAGGTTCGCCAACTAATCATGGATACCCAAATGTCAGAGTCATGTCGAAAGGTGACAAGTCAAGAAACTGGCGTCATCGTTCGCTCCACACCTGTTGACACGTCGACCCCAGTTGAACCTGGAGAAGGTCATTCGGACAATTTACGCAACGAAAATCCAAGGCTCCTCCGGTTCGCGGAGGCGGTAGCAGTTAGTAAATGGAAGCCAGTCCTCTGCGTACAGAAAGACGTTCGTCAGTACCAGACTGGTACGGACGAATACGTGTTTGTGTGGTCGTCGACTTTGTTGTTTAGCCCAACACTGCCCATTGGACTTTGCTATACAAACCCACAGAATGCAGTATGTACCTGAATAGATGCAACAAACCGCGCTTGAAAGATGCACATTGTAAAAAAGCTGCTCCTGGCTTCTCTGCTCGAATCCAATAAGGGAAGAAGTTGCTTTCAGTTTTTGTTGCATGTTTCCTCTCCTGAATCGCGTGCAGACCACAAGGATGGCAACATTCACTAGCCGTGTGACAGTCTTCGCCAAAGGTACTGTGAATAGGATGTGACGCGCGATCTGCGCATTCAAACAAAACGACTCAGATTACTTTCTTTCATCATGTGGTGAGCACGACCAAACTACCTTAAATCTGCTCACATTTCCTGCTTCAAAATTATTCGATGTAACAAATTGGGTATGGTAACCAAAGTAAGCGTCAGCACGCAAATCGACCGATCATCGACTACTCGTATGCAGGTGGTGTACTTTTCCACGGTGAAAGTTACCATCGCCAACATTATTTCAGTGGTTCAGATAGATGGCTAAATGCCGCACGACAATGAGGAGATGATCAAACACTTTTAGTTATGAGGTAGGCTTCCTGCTTTTTCAACGAAATGCATTTGCCTGCAAGCTGGAACCTGGCGAAAAATCACTCGAGGTACAGGCGGCAGTAGGATAGTATATGAATGCTAAAAGTAGTAGTATTATGATCGCAAAAGACACTTGGTCTGAGGAGTTGTTTATTGCATGAAATCTTTTGCAGTTTATGTTAAAACACAGGAAACGAACGCGTGCACTCATTTGCACGCCTGACGTGTATTCACACACACTGGGCAGCAGTAAATGGTCGCTGTTCCTAATGGCCAGTCCCCCATAGGACGTACACACTATTCCAATAGTCGCTTCTACTCCATCGTTTCCCTGGCGTTGGCACTTGACATTTGGTTCCCAAATGTGTTCCTAACTTGTGATTAGTATATTACACACAAACGAAGTTTCCTATTGTACAAAGGTAAGACTGGAGTTGGCAGAGAGGATTATTAGTTCAGGCATTCGATTGTTCCCTGAGTATAGCACGTAGGTAACAAATGTTTAACACCAAACGTGGAGATATCTCCAGGGTTTGTTGAGGTCTACTAAACATCTACCCCTATATACAAATAAGTGGACCTTTCGACCTGAATCCTGAGTGTCTACTGTACGTTGCGTCCGCACATTCGTGCTGGGTGTCCTCCGTGATTTTCAAACCTTCGATCTGAACTTAGACTGGAGACCTTCTGTAGCCCTCGCGCTGGTCTTGCGATCTGATTGGTTGATTTCCGTTGACATACGCGTTATATGAGTCGGTTGGTCCGGTTGTTGTCACGGCATTTTTACGTAGTCGTGTTGACGTCTCCTGAAGGTTTCCGCTTGCACGGACTCATAGATTTGAGCCCATACTAGCTGTGTGGTTTTCGAACCGGCCCGTGAATACCGCGTGTCCATAACTTCTGTTGCAGGTTTGGTGTGTACCTGAACGCGAATTTGTGCGGTACTTTAGTTGACTGTATCCAGACTGATCCATGTACTCGTGTCAATAAAATTGATCCAGTTTGATCACAGTTCTGGGAATTCATTTTATACCTAAAGTTTCTGGTATTAGCCAGCTTCAAGTTGCTGCCTCTTTGTTGGTGGTAATTTTCACAAGAACTCCGCCAGCTAGTGTGTTGATACTATGCACTGTTACCTCAGTAGCATTGCGATCATACCTGATACCATTCGGATATGTGGTAGAACACTCCGTTTTGTTGATGATTCTGTAGATTTTCGGATTCATTTTCTCAACAGAAGGCTTATTTTGACGGAATTTCATGGATATCCTTTCCGAGAAATACCCTGTTCAGTGCTTTCAGCGTATAGTACACAAGCTCAAGGCCGAAAGACCAAAGCACTTAGATCCAGTCAGTTTGTCTTATCCGGCATTGAGTAGGCGTCTGTTCATCTGAAGGGCAATCATTGAAAACAGGGTGTATCAGCGCCCTTGGGACCTGGATAAAAAAATCACGAAGAGCGTAAATACTAACCTAACAAACGATTGAAACGATCTGTAGCAGCGCAACTAACGATTTCACATAAAAGGTAATTCTACTGGTTAGAAACTTTTGAAAAAGAATTTCTGTCTACGGAAGGTTCCAGGATAGACCTTGTGAAAATTCTTGTTAGGGCAACGTTGAATTTTTTCAGCCAGTGCCATAAGAAACGACTGGACGAAACCTAAATCGATAGGGTCGTCAGAATCGCCGTGGATTCTTATCAAGACTTACAGGTCGAGACTCGCTAGCGTTAGTTCTTGAACTCCTGACATCTTTACTAGCTTGATAACGAGTTTGTCTGTTATGAACAGCCTGATTAATATAACCAAGCAGTGTAGTAATAGGTTTCCTGCCTTCGCAAACAAAGAACAACACAGTCCGGGTAAGCATGAACGACCGATGTCTCGGTTGACAGACGAACGTCCTAGCCGATTGTGCCACAAGTGCACAGCGGTGCTTCTTTTCTTTTCATATGAACACTGCTACACTACAGTGCATTTTGGATTAGTTAAGCAGAGTTTGAATGCAATTCTTTTTATGACAGGATGATTAGACTTGTTTTCAACCACTTTCCGTAATTCTTCCTTGAAAACTCTACGTCGTTTTTCGGTGAGCGGTGCCTCGAATCACCGTATCGTCTGGCAAGGATCGTGGCTGTTATGATTGAACAAATTAGGCTGGACGGTTACTGATAAAAGTTTGCAATTTAAGCCAGTATGTGCACAGGTTGTCTTACAGCACGAGGTATCCTCAACTTCTCTGGTTTCTCTTAAAATATGACATGATTACTATAGTCACCCCATTCTATAATTACTTACGTGGCTCATTCTTCAGATGTAGGTATGATTCGGTCCTACTTAACTTTAACTCACTCCCCACATGCCCATATAAATTATGCACCGCATAGTTTTGAATAGGTTCTCCAGTACTTTTGTCATGACAGAAGTTATCTAAACCGTGAGAATTAAAGACAAACTGTCCAAAAAAGTCATATGGTACTGACTGTGCTATGCTTTAATGGTGATTATCTTATTGGTTCTTTGTCTGAAGTGGCCAGTGTTTGGATCCGTATTATCAAGACAGAGACAATAGAATCTGCTAGTACACCCAGTTTTTGTTTATATGAACTGAAATGTTTTCATTGTTAGCGGCTATTGACGGTCAATTATTAAAATAACTGATCGATTATGCCCAAATATCTACCCTGTATACTGACTCTTCCTAAGGATTGTCACTCTTCAGGCAGATTATAGTAACACTGGCTAGATTATTTCTCAATTGAAGCCATTTTTTACAATCTTTCACTTGCAGTAATAGTTCTTTTATTCTATGTGAAATCTGCCACTCTCAGATCATTATGGTTTCTTCACCTTACAAACGAACGTTCGAGTTACATCGACGAGCTCTTTCCTGTGGCATTCATTGGTTCCCTTTATTAATTTCTCCTTCATCACAAAGAACTTAGCTAAATAATGGCCACATTTACATCACACTATTTCTCTTCGTATCGCTTGCACCCGTGGTCTCTGTAATTCACAACTGCCCAGTCCAGACACAACCAGCGACCGTCGTCTAAACTCTACACCAAAAAAATAATGTTTGTCACATCAATTATAGCTATGCAACATGACGACTGTAGTGAATGGTGCTCGTACAAACATTTTAAATGTGACGTAAACAGGAACACTAAAACAGCTTACAGGTGTCTCTCACATTATCTGGTAACCTCACGTCTATCTGACATCTACCACGGAAATATTCACTATTGAATCAACTCATTGCTGTGATTACGTAGATGACGTACTGGTTGATTTCATTATTGATGGAAATCACATATCTCGTATACCTGGAAAATTCGACAAAACACGTTTCCCTGTCGTCACGATCAATAGTAAAGTTCCATTACAGAGACACCTCTAACTTTGTCAAATATAAGTACTTTATTCGCCTCACTAAGTAGCCCATGAAACGTAACGTTTCGTAACTTCGTTTCCCGCTGAGACTCAACCTTATTGTTGACCTCCAAATGAGTGGAATTTGCGTCAAATTTAGACTTGAACTCATGGATAATCATATTGTCCTCTGAGGTCAGTAAGTAGCTGCTTCATTGCCTCGGGACAAATATGCTCTTACAACGCTGACGATAAACCTTATAATTGGTTGGAACCACGTTTCCCTTTAAAGCTGATGTCCAGGTTTTAGGCTGTATCATCCAGTCCGCAAGAACTACCTAGTGCCATCTGATATCACAAAGCCCTGCGGCATGATATCTTAGTGATAACTGAGGTATACGGTCATATGAAAATAGTTATTTTATGTCTCAGTCAAACGCTGTGTGTAGCATGCAGCATTACGGTTAGGTTAGAGTAAATTACATGTGCGACACTAGGAATTCTCTCCCTGACAGATGAAGATGTGCATACGGAAAGACTTGTAATGTAACGGAACATAACTGAGAATTTTAAACGGTGTTGAAATCAAGTATGTTGAATTATCTTCCACTTGGTCGTACCTGGGGACTATCTTTCCGATCAAAGACGCTAAGAGTAAGGGGGATTCAGTGGCTTGAATGTTACCTTAAATTGCTTGAGTTGTCCGTGAATCAATAACATCCACAGAAGCCGAACTATCAAAGCCATCCAAAAAGCTTTCATATACATGGCGCGTCAATCTGGGTTACAGCCCGGTTGGTGATTTACAGTGAGAGCAGCATAAAGGATTTTTATCCACACATCATAATTTTATGGCATTTATCTATCCATCTATCTGTTCTTCAAAAAGAATAGTCAAAAGGGTCAACGAAAGCCCTTTCCCAAATAGATTAGTAAAATTAAACAAACCTTGACCTGTGAAGCGAACTAATTCTCACGCGCAAAATATTTGGTAAACAAATATCAGGCCATCCATTGCCTGACCATCTTCCAATAATCATAATCCAACGTTTAAACAGCATAGACTATGTCAGAAAATGCGTTGAAACTTCATTCTGTTTTTAGTCGATCACGTTCTTTTCACCTAGATTAACCAGGTAGTATTAGTGTAGATTAGAGAAAATATAAGTCTAACAGCAAGAAATGTTTGTTAACACACTTGTGTTTCAAGCTACCCCACCCATTTTTGATTCAACCTTGTAAGCTTTGGTGTAAATTTCTTATTTGAATCTGCAGGCACGAATCAAAGAAAGTCGGGATCTTCGACGAGCACTCATTGACAACAGACACATGTATCTGATCTCATTGATGAAGCGTTACTTCTGTTTCGATGCCGCTACTATATGTGACTGGTTGTTGGACAACCAACAATTGGAGGCAATGCAAGAATTTTTCGAGAAGGGAAAAAGCAAAGTGTTATTTGTGGTCTGTGCAGAAGTCGGATTCACACTGATTAAATCTAGTAAGTGTGTATTACCGAACAAAAGAGACGATTTTTGAACGCGGTACATGTCCAGTAATGTCAACTTTGCCCCGTAATACAGGTGCAGTTAATTTTTTGTGGATATTCTATACACCTACTTTCAGCCTCTTTCGGGGAATAAGATAACATCTACTAACTGGAAGGAGCGGTATTCGGCTGCTCAAAGTATACAAGAAAACATTACATTAAAAATTAGATAACGCTGCTTGAAAATGAGCAATCTCATTTAGCGTAGTATGTGGGCTACACACAAACGGATTGTAATCAACCTCAGTCAGTTAGTTCGTAAACACACTGGATCTGAAGAGAAAAGGTTATCTTTCTGTTTCTTTCTAGAGAGTGTATGCTCATTCCTCCTATAGAAAGATACCTAGATTATGGTTCCTACTAAAGAAACATCTGATACTAAAACTGTAGTGAAAATCTACTTGATTCACCGACTATTTAAACCCCGACATAACAGAAAATCTGACAGTGGACCAATCCAAACGTCGCACTAAATATACCGCATCAGGAATGGACGAACAGCCACATTGTTATGTCGTCCTTTATTTGCCAATTTATTCGTTCCGTATTGCACCAAATAACTTGTAGTCTGTGACTGTGTGTGCCATTACCATCAGCCATTGACAGACTGTGATTTCTTTAATACTGTTGTACATCCATAAATTCGGCGTCTCAATTCATGAATGACGACTGCTTACTGCTACCAGTACCAGGCATTCTTATTACTTGCGTGGGAGGTTTCCATTCAAGTACGATTGCTAGGGCTATTCGAAGATCCTAATTCCAAGTATCACAAAAACATTTTGGAATGCGTAAAAGTGTCATTCCATGTGGAGTTCACTTCTTGCAAAAAGTGTTGCGATTATCAAACTGTTGAAATTGTTTTACTGGATTCCCAAGGTTATCATCCTCTTAACCAGTATTACATCATCTGTGGTCCAAACAGATGACTAACTGTTAAACAACCATGGAATCTTCATGTTTAAACTGAAACGTTCAGTAGTAAGTTGTCTACATTTTGTAAACAAATACTTAAGTTGCGCTTGACAGTAAGCGGTCATCGGTTTCCATGACAGTAAAGGCAGCCTGTGCTACAACCGTGCACTCAATCGAACGGCTTGATTACCAATCTGTGAAGAGGATGACGAGATCACCAAAACGCTTATTGGAAACAAGACATTGACTAGTCTACAGAAGCTTCGAGTATGTAGATAGGAACTCATCATAAAACGTTGTAAGGTCAGAGGACAACTAAGATGTAACGACTACACATAACAGTTATAACGTTGAAACAAACCAAGTTATGGGATTGTGAACAAACAAACAGTTCACCTGGAGTAAAAACATACAGCTGTCTGACCACACAAATGCAGTCAGATTGGCCAACTGGAATAGCACAGAACCACTCACCTGATTTTGGATTTGTCACAGAAACTGTGAACCAAAGATGTCGAGCTTCATTTCAAACAGCTGACATTTGATTCTATGTGTATGTTCGCACAACCTCGAAGATGATATCCCTTAGCCTGGATTGAGCAGTGGGACAGGATTCGTCATAAAGGTCTCATTAGGAGATGCCCTCCCATCTTGTTAACATTCCGTCTCCAGATGGTTTCAAAATTTGCAGGAGATCCAGATCAGGTGAGTTTGAGGGTCACGATAAACTTGTAACACCGTCCGGACCTTTGAAACCAAACATCGAACAGAAATAATCAGTGTGTGCTACGAGATTAATTTACTGGTAACTGCTAACTGGCTCTAACATTCATAAACTCAGGCTGATTAGTAAAAGTGAGTACACCCTCCGATAATCTTAGCAACATAACAGCAATGTGAGTTGGCTAACGCGGTCGGGCACGCTGAAGAAGCATGCAACCAACCAACCTATCAGAATCGGCCTGAAAATTAAGTCACATGAATGAACCAGAAACAAGCATCAGGAACGCTGGATCAATGACATTATCCAATAAGACAAAGACGAGCGATCAGCCAATGGAAATGAAATAAATAAATGACGAACGATTGTACACGTCGACTATAAATGTATATTTAAGCTTCGTAAGGACAGGTCGTAATCAGGGTTTAGTCACTGTTTTGATGTTGGGGGATCACCGCCCAGCCACTTCATTGTTCCTGACGTGGCCGTGTTTGGGTTTTCTGGTCGCAGAAGTGTATACAACAGAGGAACCGTTAGCACTATCACAAACTGAAATGGCTGACATTCGCACCAACTGGAACTAATTGACTGTTATTGAATCCGCCTATACGGTCATAGCAAGTCTACTGTTTTACACACTCCAAGCCAAATGCAACCAAACTTCCTGCAACACTATTCTGCATATATAACTCTGTCTTCCAGGATAGGCGATTGCCCATTTGGGATTGTGCTCATATATGTTTTAAGTTCGCACGTCTACTTTCATATTTTAATCTCTCATTTTCAATCATTTTCTTTGGTTCTCATTAGAAGATACTTTTCGAATCATCAAAAAAAGCGCGAAATCTGTCAAAAGACTATATTTTCACTCTGGTCAACTACCGTTTGCCAATGAAACAGCCATCTTCTTTCGTTTTGATAACAAAGAGGGCATTACGATGGAGAATATTCGAACAGTAAGTTTGTTAGTTATCATTAAATACATATGTATATATATATATTATATATATCGGATTTCAGACCAACTGGCCAACCAGAAATTTTCTGCTGAAGGACTCGTTTTCTGATGTACAATTTCTTCAAACTTTGACTGCCACTGTTCAGAAGTTAGATGGTAAATCGGATGATAGTATGAGGGCAGCTTGCAGATATGGATTCAAAACAATGACTGAATGAACGATCAATATCCGTCGAAAATCAGTTGACCAATATTTGGTTAGATGCCTGGGATAACGACAACTCATATTATGCATCATTGGCAAATGGTGCTTGTCAGTAAATGAGTAGCAAGTCTGAACGAGGACAATGAGAATACCGCGAGATTAGTTTATGGGGGTTGTGCAGATAAGTGCTGCAAACCACTGTGTTCATATTTCAGTCCCACTGTGTATACTCCCATAAATATCTGTACTAACAGTTGGCACAGAAAAGGGTTTAGAATGGATACATAACACTTTGAGCTTCTGCAAGAAAATTCAACTACACATGTATCATTTGTTACTGCGGAAGCATACGGATATCTGAACGATGTTTTGTTCTTAACGTACTTGTTGCCTTATGAAGCAGTGACAGCTGTGTACAACCAACAGAAATTCATTGTCAGCAGAACAGACGTTTACGTTAGCAGCTCTTGATGAAAGCTCTTGATGAAAGGTCAAGCGCTGAAACAGAAACTCCCAACCAAGTTCTTGAAGGGGGTCATTATCATCATCATCATCATCATCATCATCATCATAGCAATACATCAGTGGTTCACACCAATGCTTAGCTGCCACACAACCATGAAGAAAAAGCAAACCCAATATATATATATAGGATAGAAGGAAAAAAGAAGGGGAAGGGAAGGGACCTAACTACTGAAAATGACTACGTCCCTATTCAAACATTCAACATCAAGGTGCCTACACCCTGCAAACAAACAACCGAACTGCAAGTGAGAGTAGGGCGAAGAGGGTCACACTTTCCATTGAGTCATCGATTTGTCAGTTTTCTTCTGCCCTCTATGTAGGCCTTAGGTCAGTTAATTAAACGCGCCTTTTGGCGACGGTTAAATCAAATACTCACTTCGAAGTGTTGATGGGAGTGAATCAGTGAAAGGTCAGTTAGCTGTAAATCATTCCGCCATCGGTCAAGTGTGACATCACTATCTGTCTTGAATATTCTTTTCTATGGCTTAACAGTCTAACTGGGATAATTTGTATTGGGAGGATAGCTTGATTTATCAGCTCGAAGTAGAATAACCAATACATGGTCTGTAGTCGATTGCCATCGTAAAATAGACCGATTTCTCACACGAAAATGAGTTTTCTAACAGAAGGAATTCGAAAAACACAACACAGTATGAGTAGGGCACAACTGTTCTAGGTGAAACACGAGGACATTCTCGGACAAATATTCACTACGTTATGTATCATTTTGGCCCAACTTTAGGAATACTCTGATTGGAACAGAAGCAACGAGGTAACGAAACAGTTTTTTTTAAACAAGTCTCACTCAATCCAAAGTTTTCATTAGCTCCGTGTTAACGATAGTGAGATTTAAAATTTTACTCCTTCTGCTCATGAGAGACTGATTGGTCTGCATGTGTCCTGACTACCCTCCTAGCCCACTCGCAAAAGCCATTAATTTTAAATATCAGACAGAACACGTCAGTCTTGATAATGAATGTACGCGGTCATTGTTCGGTTTCCACATAACTTGTAATGGATTTTGTGCACTAAACAACTTCTTAGGTCAAAGTTTTTCTACATTAACACAACATCTACAAAACAGTCGAACAAACTTCTCCATCCAACAGAGAGACGGGAAGACATAATCAGACAGCTTTCCCTTCCTGTGACAACAAAGAATATTGCCAAAAGAGAACAGTAAGTGAATGTGTTGACTACATTTGTCGTTGTATAGCCAAGGGATGAGGTAAAACTACCCTTCGGCTATTTAGCACATTACAAGCTACAATTCTTTCTACCTGTGGAGTGGAATTCATCAAATCTTCTCAATTTCTAGATGTTCAACTGATCCAACGCCACAGCAATACGTTGGGTAAATAGGCATATCTGAAGTCAACGCATGAACAGGTGAATCTCCTCATTTCAACACCTTTGCATCCGTTAAACAAGAACGTGACCAAGCTAGTAAAACGTCTCAGGACTAGAATGAGAAAGACCTGCTCAGATGATACAGCGGGAGAAGAATTGAAAACAATTGAAATTCTACTGAGGGAAGATGGCTGTCCGCAGTATGATTATCAAAATTTTGCACGAAGAAATGTTCAAAGTTGCAAAGAAGGCAGGTCTTATGAAACTCTTGTTAAAAGAGTAAATTTTAGCGGAATAAAATCTACCGGTCGGTTTGATGCACGGCAGCCTTGTAAAGTTGGTTCGTTACAGTGCCAATGGTCATAGTGAACGCGAAAGACATAAATGACTGTTTTTGATTTTGTTTCCACACTGCTGTTGTATGGCAGGATCTGTTAGTCGTACGATTAGACGCTTTGCCAAAAAGACCATAGAACATTATCCAACCTGAATTGGAACGGGTTGTTGAAATTCAAGTCCTAACGTCATTTGAAACACTGGGTTCCCCTGAACCACTTCACCAGGACAGAACAAGGACACACACTGCGATATGTCAACATTTTGTCCACTCTCATCAGTCACAAACGTTAAACATGCCAGTTATATACGTCATACAGATAAGGACAAACAGGTACTAGACACGCCTACAATCACAAGTATTGTGCAATCACTACTGCGGTAACCCGATAGGTTGTCTCAACCACTTTTGTGCACACAACGCCGGCTGGTAGGTTCGGATGAGCATCGCCTCACAGAAAGCCAGTAATTTCGGGCTCCGACTGTGCAACAGTATCTTGAATGAGTCGACTGGGTCGACTTGGTGACCTGTTGTCATGAGGTGTTCAGCAGTCGATGACGCTGGATTTCGAGCCGTCAGTGCACC
>QNGE01000955.1:124089-200865 GCA_008508345.1 Paragonimus westermani | reverse complement strand
CAACTGTCTCGAGCGTTCATCACTTCTAGTGGTGTTCGTCAGGGGTGTCCGATTTCCCCCTTCCTGTTCAATTTTGTCATGGACGACATTCTGGAGGGTGCGCTTCGTGAATCCAGTGGGCTTGGTGTTGAGCTTCTTCCTGGCGCGATCTGGAGTACGCAGACGACACTGTCTTACTTAGCCCCTCTTCCGAAGACATGCTGAACAGGGTGAGTGACCGAGCTGGTTTGTATGGAATGGGCTTCGCACCTTCAAAGTGCAAAGCGCTGCTTCAAGACTGGGGCATTTCCACCCCTACTCTCGTTATTGCAGGTGTTCAGTTTGAGATTGTGGACAGTTTCATATACTTGCGTAGCACTATCTCGTCAGCCTGTAATATTGCTAATGAGATATCACCGAGGATAGCAAAGGCGCGAGTTGACGTTCGGTTGTCGCCGAAAGGAAGAGTATGTAACGCCTGTGTGCGTTCTATTTTGCTGTATGGTTCAGAAACGTGGCCTGTTCACAAGAAAGATATCAGCAGGCTTGTTGTGTTCGACCATCGTTGTCTCCGTCAATTGGCCCACACAAAGTGAAATGATCGCGTGAGCAATATGGCAGTTCGCCAGCGCGTATTCCGGAACGCTCGGGGTGCGTGATCAATCGGTCAACCAATTACGCTGCACAGCTTCCGATGGTTCGCTCACGTGCTCCGTACGCCAGCTGAGCGTTTACCGTATCGGGCATTATAAACTGGGGCCACCAACAGTTGAGCAAAACCGCGTGGTGGTCAAGCAACAACGTGGTCGCGAATTATGAAGACGTTGACTGCTCTATTGAGCAATGTGGGCAAGCATCGCCTGTCTGGATAGGGTCCTCGTGATCACACAAACCGCCGATTAGATACGCTATCCGAAATGACGATATGTCACAGTCAATGGCAAAGCTGTGTCCATACCATTTCCAGTTCTCTCCCTTAGCCTTCTTTCAGTATTGGTCGACCTACCATTGAGTCTCTGTCGAAAATTCTCTACTTGCCATCAACGGCTTCAACGTCCGGTGACAAATCAGTGTCGAACGAATCAACCATCGCAGCCGTTTCGAACTTCCACTACGAACCTTCATCCAGTCATACATTTGACGCGTGATTCAGACGTTGGGAAGACAAATTCCAGAGTGAATTTCCTGGCAAGGGCTTCAAATGGAATTCCCGGCTTCTGGTCCGGAAGCACTGCACTGTGAAACACAAATAGTTCACGAATTTCATCAGTCAACAACAACCGAAGGATTTGGATTTCAGCTGAACCGTCAGACAGATCAGATATATTTCCGATGAACAGTTCTCACGAGTCAATATCCGGTAAAACTGCCCCAAGTTGACTGAACGTGAATCAGGTTATTACGTAACGTTTGCGGTTCTGGTCAACCGAAAATGTGAAAGGTTTCAGCATAACTTCCTGATGGAAAATAGGCTCAAATGCCTCACTTGTTTTACCCAAACTTGAGCAGAATAAAAACATCACAGCGAAAGCTCTCAGCAGAGTGTCAAAGACTGGTGAACATGAAACACGATACGGCCATGATTCATAAAGCTGTTCAGATTTTTGTCGGTGGTACGATTTAAGCAATGAAGTGAGCCACCACTAAATCCACAAGGAGGTTCTCAACGGCATGTTGGTCCCGTGGTGAGTGGCATTTCAAACAGTATTGTCCACTCAGATATGCAACTGACGTGGCCATAAGATAGGTTTCTGTGACCAACAGGGCATCAACACCTCCAACAATCTTCGGAACCAAGCTCCAACTCAACTTCAACACAAAGTGATCTTAACATTCATGCTAGTGCCAAATACAAATACTTGTTTGCCGCTTTCAGAGTTTGATTCCCATAGGGTATGTAACGGTTTCCATTAACGATTTCGCAGTTCACTTTCTGCTGAACAGCCTCTGACATTACGTCAATCATAAGTACTTCCTGAGATACATTCGGTAAACCCGATGTGAGCCCAACCAGTCACCGAGCCCGAAGTACATCGCGCAGTGTTGCAATCAACTGGTGAAAGAATCGGCAACATTGAGGCAAATGCACTTTTCGCCAAGAATACACTATACTTCCCGGGGGAAATAGATGCTTCTATTCCGATGACTCGAGTGCCCGCGACCGTTATCCCGGCGATCTCAACGCCGAGACCGAACATGAAGCTAACTGCCTTTCGACCAAGACGATGGATGGACCGAAAACGCAAGTCCTATTTGTCCAATGCAGCTCGACCTAAGAAAACGGCGGTGCCAATGAGTCCCAACAGGAAAAATGTTGGGAAAAGCACGTTTTCCCAAGAATACACCATACTCCCCGAGGGAAATAGATGCTTCTGTTCTGATAACTCGAGTGCCCGCCATTATTCCGGAAAATTCGAGTTCGCGCGGTTGCTTATAATTGATCCGTTCAGTGTGTTAGGATAAAGGCCACCGTTGTGAGCCACTGTTTCGCCTTCAGGCTGAGCAGCAAATAAAGCTCTTTATCCTTTCTTGTTAGGAGGTTCTAAGTTGCGAGAGTTGGGTCCGAGTACTTGCGTTCTGGTTGTTCGTGTCGTTTGTGATATCGTTGCGGTTCGTTCGTGATCGAGGTGCTGCTCGCGGTCTTTGTGTTCGTTTTTGCCATCTTCTCTCTCAGAGGATCCTAACCGTTGGCGACGGGGATGGGATTTCGGATCAATGGCGTTGGCCGGTAAAGACGTCAAGCTGCCGCTGCAGCAACGGATGAAGCTTATGGAGATGCTTGACAGCGATTGTCCAATTCGAGTCTGGGCCAACCCGCACAATCTGGCAGTGCGTAATCTCTGAACAGTTTGGCAACGTGTATCTCCGAATTCGTCTACGACTCACATGCAACCGTGACATTTGATTCTTGGTTCCGTCGGTACGATGACCTACTTCGTATCGAATTTGCCAATCAGGACGATTCGTCGAAGGTCCGGATTCTTCTCCGCAAACTTGGCCCTGTGGAGCACGAGTGGTACGCCAACTTCATCTTGCCCAAGAGCCCACGCGGCATCAATTTTAATGAGACGATCAGTATTATGTCGCAGATATTCGGTGACCAGTCATCTCTATTCAACTTGCGGTACCATTGTTTCAAGCTGACCAAACGGGACTCTGATGATCTTATCACCTATCCTGGCATCGTAAATCGTGAATGCGATAGATTCAAACTGTCCTTCCTCTGGTAGGATCAATTCACATGTTCCGGTGGGTCTGGCAGAACTACCAATCATACACTTTTGCGATCGATTGCAGCCTCCCACAGGGAAGCCATTACGCATGGTAGATGAATACATCCGACGCTTCAGGTCGGTTTTCAACGAAAATTTTGCCAGCTCCACTCAGGCCCAGGTTGTATTTCTTCTCAAACCTGCGGCCCAAACTCTTCTACCCAAAACGTCTAGTACTCTATGATGTCTTATCCTGGAACTCAAACGCCTTGAGGATTTGGATGTGCTGACGCCTTCTCCTGCTGGACAATCCCCACCGTTGTCGTGAATAGGGCCAATGGATCATCACAAATCTGCGCTGATTTCTACGCCGGACTCAACGCTGGTTTGGGAGCTAACTGTCATCCACTGCCTGTCCCTGAAGACCGGCTCACGATCCCTAACGATGGAACATGCTTGGCCAAGCTCGACCTGACCGACGCATACCTACATGTGAAAGTCCCTCTACAACCCCGTAGAAGGTCAACACCCCGCGCTGCACACGAGTAAACCAGACTGCCGTTAGGTGTCAAGATCACTCCAGCCATCTTCCAGCAGATCATGAATGATGTCATGCTATCCAGACTGTCTGGTATGACTGCCCACATAGACAACGTCATTATTTCTGGGCGAACGCATGACGACCATCGAGATCGAACCATGGTACTTTTTCAACGTGCCCAAGAACACGGGTTTCGGCTTCGAGCAGACAAGTGTCAGTTTTTTGTCGTCCATCAGGTGCCTTGGCTTTGTTTTCAACGCCACCGGCCGCCGTGCAGATTCTGAGAACTTTCTTGACACTCAACACACTCCACCTCCAGAGGATATTTCGTCGCCTCGCTGGTTCCTCAGTCTCATTAGTCATTACGGCCTCTTCCTATCCTCGCTGCACGACGTCCAACCTCCTCCAAACCACCCTCTCAGAGTAGAAACACAGTAGCGCTGGTTTCCGGAACGCTCACGGGCCTTTGAAAAAATTAGGTCCATGCTGGGGTCAGACATATTACTGCAGAACTTCGACGCCGTTCTCCTTATCGTTGTGGCTGCAGATGTCTCAACTTTTTGTATTGGTGCGGTGATCTCCAAGGTATTCTCCGATGGGTGTGAGAAGACTGTTATGCAAAATGCACGGACCCTCACAGATGGTAAGAACTAAGACCAAGTCTGAGATGAGGCTTTGGAGCAAATATTTGCTGCGAAGAAGTTTCCCAAGATGATCTGTGTCCGCCATTCTACCCCTCTGACGGAAAACAAGCCGCTCCTTCCCATATTTGGCTCAAAGAAGAGTATATTCATGTACTCCGCCAGCTGGCTGCAGCGCTGGGTCACTATAATCGAAAACTGACTTCGGCATCTGGCATCACCGAACCGCCGATTTCGGTCAGACTGATGCTTTTCCTCGACACGTCGG
The DNA here is from genome assembly GCA_008508345.1 of Paragonimus westermani. Taxonomy (NCBI): domain Eukaryota; kingdom Metazoa; phylum Platyhelminthes; class Trematoda; order Plagiorchiida; family Troglotrematidae; genus Paragonimus; species Paragonimus westermani. The sequence goes on along the minus strand of QNGE01000955.1, from coordinate 196,224 downwards.
CAGCCGGCGTCCCGTTGAAAACCCATTATAGCTGCTGTTCATTGAGAACAATATAAGCCGAACACTTCCCAATGCCATCCGTACAACCCTGACTAAGCTGCCTGATAGTAAGCGCGCTTTGGAAACTGACCTCGTGTTGCAACAGGCAGCCACATATGTCCAAACCCGATAGTCATCAACCTCACCAAATCTACTTATGATGCGAGTTCCTTTTAGTAGTCAACTCCTGTCTGATGTACGCTGGCCGCGCCGTCATTCCCTCTTCGCTACGCTAAACTGTTCTTAGACAGTTCCATTTTGGACACCCTGGTGCAGGACGCATGAAGGCCATCACTAGGAGCCACGTCAAATGGCCTGGGATCAACAACCACATTAAAGATCTGGTTGGACAATGCAGCTGCTGCAGCGAAGTCACCAAGAGCCCACCGCGCGTCCAGCCTCAATCATGGAAGCAACTCGAACATCCTCGGTCACCCCTACATGTGGATTGTGTGGGACCTGTCGACGGTGTGGTATATCTCATTTTGGTGGGTGCTTGCTACGAGTGGCCTGAGATTACCCTAATGACGCACGCCACAAACTCAAACACCACCAACACTCTGTGACGGATTTTAAGCCAACTTGACCTCTTGGTTTGAGGCTGGAGGCATAAACTACCTAGCGTTTTTCTGTTGACCTGCAAGGCAGTCACTGAAAACAAGGTGTAGCACTGCTCTTGAAACAAACGTGAGCCAAAAGCCCAACAAAGCATACATATGACATACAAATGAAAACCAAAACGGTGTCGACAGCACACCACGCCACGCAACTGTAACATGCAAGCCAGCCAACTCCACTCTGGATGCCCGTAAATTCGCGGACCAACCTTCGGGCTACGTGGACGCACCAGGGGACAGCGCTCTTCCGAAGTAGGGGTTCGAACAACAGTTCTGAAAAGAGAAACAATACAAACAAACATGAGCCGGAGGCCCAGTAAGCCATGCACACGACTTACACAAACGAAAGCTAAGACGGCACCGACAACACAGCAGCACGCCCCGTTACACAAGTCAAATTCAATCCGTGCGCGCTCGCTGGTTTCGGTTGCGCGTTACACAACCCAGGATTAATCCGCGCGCGTCTACAGGTTTCAGTGCCCGTGTCAAATTTCAAATCCAGGACTTGGTGAAAGCCTGCGCCTGTTGACGCCTGATGCTGGACTGGTGTGATCCGGAGACTGATCAGACCGCGTTTTCTTTTGATGTCTTCAGTGGTGGTTTAAGGGTAGAGACAGAAGAAATGGATTATTAAAACCTGGCTGCTCTAAAAAGCAGAAACCAATCATGCTTCGATCAGTACAAAATAGGAAGAATGTTGTTCCAACATTTTTATAGCTCTCTTCTGAATATATCTACGCTCGCGGCCTCAACGATCTTTGCAGACAACTTGTTCCACGAGTTGCCAACACGATTAGGGAAGAAGTTACATCGGACAACCAATCGTGATATTGTTTGATTGACTGTGAACCTAAGACCTCTTAGGTCTGTCTTGTCGCATCTCGAGCAAACCTGACATGAGACTTATTCCAGTGTGATGGGTAATTTTGTACACTTCAATAAGGTCTCCTCACCCGCCTGCATTCGAGCAAAAATAAGTTCAACGAAGTTAGTCTGTCTTGGCAGCTTAGACCTGTAGTGCTAGATCCTGAATTCGTACGTCCCGAGTTTCTTCAACCTTATGCTACCGTGAATCGGGAGTCGCAGGGAGAAAACGATGAATCTGCAAACAAACTTTATTTATTGATTCACTCACCGTTCACAACAGACTTCAACGTAACAATTAAGGGGTGCTAGGGAGCTGGACGTGAGAGCACGTTGAGTACAACAGCACAGCAGACGCCAGAGTGGAAGAGTGCGTCGACGGAAAATTCCAGTCGACCTTCAGAATTCAAACAAGCGTTAGGCTGACTAGGCGGCGTTCCTAACGGTAATAGCTCAACATTGTTATCCTAGTGAATGTAACCTACATGAGTAGATATAGTGCGAATTCATTACACAGCTGAGAGCATAACTGCGATACTTATGCCGGTCCACTAACTTTGATGCTAGTGGTTTGTAGTAAGTTTACATATACAAGGTAATGTGAACAGGCGTGGTGGTACTGGCAAGGCAAATCTCACGTCGCTGGGAGTTTAGAATTTTGGGGACGTCGAAGATGACCTCACTACAGACCCTTCATACCCTATACCATGCGTGTGGCGAGCTTTTGTACTTTTTCAAGGGCGGCTATGTCCTTTTTGAGTTATGGTACCCAAACTTGGACACACTATTCCAAGTGTGGGCGAAATATAGCCGAGTACAGTGGAATGAACATCGTTGGACAAGCGTTAACGATCGCTGATTTCGGTCGATATAACGCTAACCGCGCTTTTGTCGTGGATGCGGTACACTGAGCAGATGAAGTAAACGCACTAATGAATTGGAAACCCAAGTCTCTAGTTTGCTGCTTAGTTGTTAGTTCAACTGTCTGTCCATATGCATCCCTTGAATACCTGGGCGTTTACTCGAGAGCCTTGGCGAGGATATGACTTTCGAGAACGTTCAGCGGTAGATCCCACTTCAACGTCCATTGGAAAATTTTCAGAATGTACCCTTGGAGAGCAGTTGCGTCCGACGAACTCCCAACCAGCTTTATATCGTCTGCATACAGATAACATAGGCGGAATAAGTCGTTGGTCAGGTCTTTTGTGTATATCAGGAAAATCTGGGGGTCGAGAAATGATCGCTGAGGAACTCCACTTAACAGCGAACTGCGTCACACAAATCAAATTCAATCAGTGCGCGCGGTATGGTTGCAATCCTTTTGTGAGCGAGATACTGCTGGGCGTCTTTTTGTTCGTTCGTGGCTTTCTGTTAGGAATTCTTGACAAAATGATAAGGCGGAATGCATCATCTGGCATCCAACAACTCTTTGGATGTCTCTGTGATTCAGTGTATGCTCGTGCGACATGTTACTGTACCCACTTCATGAATGGCTTGTGAGATCCGGGTCTATGGGCTTTTGTGATTATCAGAGTAAGAACTGCTGAAGCTGCTTTCTAAGTTGGTTTGTTATTTTTGCTTCACTTGGTGAAAGACCGACCGATGTTGATCTTGCTGAAGACATGGTGTTGTTTATGAAGAAAACAAACACTAGACGATATTTTGCCTTTTGCGCGTTGCAGCCTCAAAAGGTGAAGTGGTTCTGAAGCATCGTTGTGATTACGCAGATTTAATACTAGTTAATGAAGCCATGAAGGTTGGTGACCTGTTTTTACAACTGGGAATTTGCAGCAGCAACTGTGAAAGTGTGTAGAATGAAATAGAAGCGTGTATCTCCTAGGTCAAGGCGGTGTTCCCCAATTTGAGGCACCCGTGACGAGACAGAGGTATTTCTTTGAAGCTTAAGGTTCACGTGTTTCAGACGGCCATGAATTCTGTAGTGTTTCACAGCAGCAAAAATTGGCCGCTCAGGGCAGACGTTAACTGTTTTCAGGTAGTCGACCACAGATGTTTCCTTCCGATCACTCCCATAGGGTGGCATCAACGAGTAAGCGATGGAGAGATATGGAACAGAGTATTTGGCACTGACTGTCAAACTAGTTTCTTTGTTCAGTCCTTACATTTGCAGACTTAGATGGTTAGGTCATGTATTAAAGATGCCAGCTGGTCGTCTGCCATACCGAACAATCTTTGCTGACCGACTGGGAAGAGTTGTAAGGTGGAAAGAGGATGAATTCACGTACGAAATGAAATTACTCACGAAGAGGTTGACCACCGTAGATCTCCTGGTTAGGCAAGCAGCGGACTGAGGACAGGCGCCGAGGAAATGTCCATATTGTGCAAACGCTCGTTAACTGACCCAGGACGGTCTGCGTCGACAACTAGTCCAACAGGCATTAGGGGGTCCATGCGCAAGGTAGCACCTGGTACATCCGCTGTAATATGCACCCGATAAAGAACACGCCACAGGCCCACTTCCAACCTGAGGGGGTGTCTGCCAAATCTACGTATTGGGGTTCCATTGGAGGAGTGGAGTTAGAAAGGTCCCGAACGGGGCGTACCCATTCTGGGCGGTACGACAGTGACTTGGGCATCGGTGCTTATTGCAAAACGCAACTTAGAATTTCTGTCAGCTATGGAAAACAGGCAATCAGGGGTAGGGCTGCCAGCAACAGTGGTCACCATTACTTGCTGACAGTCACGTTTCTTGAAGGCAGCTGGGGTGCAAGGGTTATTCCATTTATGTACATGGTTCTGAATCTGTGATGATTACAAAAGTATCCCGTTCGTGATCGCGACTAAGACTGGCCACGTCCAATGTGAGTAGAGCAATGTTGAGAATCTGTGGGGTTTGAATTTCTAGACAAAGTTATCCTGGGTTTGTTGCTAAGCCTTCACTTGTGCCATTCGGATGTGCCCCACCTGGTGCGTTGTATTATGAGGGTGCTCGATGACTGAGTTGATGGATCTTGCCAACTCATCCAAGAAGCTTGTCGGTGTAAATGGAAGAACTATTGTTTGCACGAAGTGGGGCAACCTCGGCATCCAAAGGTAGTGCATAGGCTTGTCATCAATCCTGTGGTTTTTGTCTCACTCGTCTTAAGTGGCGAGGCAACTGAGGTGGAGTAAGGTCCCAAGCTTGAGATCACTATGGACCTGCTTGAGTTGGTTTTCTTCTGATACGACGACACGCTCCAAGAACAGGCTCTTCAGTGTGCCAAATGGGATGTTCTGAGTTGGTTTAACCACTGAATACCTGACATAGGGTGAGAACGACATGAACACCGCGATAGCCAGGCATGTAGAATTTGAATTCTGGATAGTAATGCGCGTTAACCGAAATTGTAACTCAAGCTGCGCTAGCTAGTACTCTGGAACTTACGGAACATAACCCGGGACACGGAAACTTGCAGCCTTTGCCCCAACATCTGCCTCGCCGAGCTCGTACTTGGGGAATGAGATGACTGATTGTATCGTTAAAATGCACAAAGAGAATTTCAAGGGTGTAGGTAATTAGGAAACAGTGAAACTGGGAAGCGAAATCAACTGTTACGCGTGAATATACATATATGTATGCAAATATGAGAAGAAAACATTACGTATAAAGCGGGCTGTAGAAGATAACCGGAAGCAATGAAAATAATTAGTGGAACAGGTTCATCAGTGCCGTGGGGATGGCTGCTTGCTCTTTGGCTCGTAAGCCGAAGGATTTCCTAGCCTTATGTTGGCACGAATAGGAAGCCGTAATAAAAAACGGTGGGTCCGCAGACAAACTTTGTTAATCGACTTACCGTTTAAAAGCGGACTTCAACGTAACAAGTAAAGGCGCTGGGGAGATGGATTCGAGGAAACCTTTAACATAACCGCACGACAGCCACCGAAGAGAGAGAATGTCAGCGGAAACTCCATTTGGGTTCCAGAATTCGAACACGAGTCGGGTTGGTTAAGCTGCGTTCCAAACGGCAACGGCTAGAACATAGTTATCTCAGTGAATGTAGCCTACAGTGGCTTAGACGGCGCGATTTCATCACACAGCCACGAGTCAGTCTGCGATAACCACGCTAACACACTGACATTAAAGTCAATGGTTTGCAGTTAATTTACATTCACGAAGTAAGATAAACAAGTACGGTGAAACTAGTAGAGCTGTTCTCACGTCGGAGAGTTCAAGATTTTGAATACTTTGAAAGTGATATCTCCACATTGCACGATCCGTGGATTACGGGAAGAGTAAGTCAACAAAGACGACATATTATAGGTACTGCGCACGTTCGTTGTTAATTTGTTCCCGAGGAGAAGTGGGGTTATGGTTCTGCATACAGAATAAACATCACCTACAACCGATATCAGCTGCCGCATTCCCATACGATTTCCACTCCGCCACCTTTAAAGATAGCCACTAGACTTGAATTTTGCCCAAATATCAACTAGGCTTTGCTGGGTATAACAATGCTCGTTAACACGGTTGACACCCGGATGCTTGATCGGAGTTCTATTCCCGACCGTGGCAAGGATATGCACTACTGACGAGCTATGATGAGAGCGAAACTCCAATCCGGTTTCTCTTTCCAAAAGTAGCCTACTGGAAATTCCGTGCGAATGCGGGTGTTGCGATAAATTGTGCGTGATTTCTACTTTGTATGAGAAACCGTGTCCGCTACTACTCAACTTCAGTGAGAATTCCGTTCAACAAGTTGACTTTTGTCATTTCAGCTTGAAGAGCTGCGGATTTTTTCTTATTTCGAATAAATAAATAAATTTTGTACAACAATGTCTTGACACCACGTTTATATATTGGGCAAACTGGTTAAAGTGAACTTGCAATACACTGGAAAATTTGTACACACCTATACGGGTCTCTGTCGTGTATCAGTGCATGTTCCGTCGTACTACGAACATTGTCGCAGCTCTGACCGCGCGCCAACAGATCACGGTTACACCGTAATACTCTTGCTTCCCGGAAACAGGTAAGTTGGAGTATTTTTGTGGTCATCTTGAACACTCGTGGATGCCTGTTGTGAATCAAATTCTTTGATTAGCATAACTCGCTGAAACCCAGCAACTGTTTTGTTGCAATCGTTCACTGTGTTGTCGCTGATAGCCTGGTGTGGTACTTTTCCACTTAATTAGGCTGTTTATTTACTCGATCTTGACCACTATATGAGTAATATAGAGGAATCATCGATTGGAGTTAACAGGACACTTACTGTGTCTCCTCTTGAGGCGGCCGGGCAGCCTGAATATTACACATGAGCGAAAGTGGTTGAGCGTGTACACATGATAATTCGGTGGTGCCTAATGTGAAATCAATCGCGCAGTGGTGAACACAGTTACCTCATGAAGGGTGGCCGGATTTCTAGTCTCGGCCGTGGCAAGGATATTCACTACTGACGAGCTCGGATGAGAGCGAAACTCCAGCTCAGTGCCTCTTTTAGAAAGGGGCCTACTGGAAATTCTATAGGGATGTGGCAGCTGTGATCAATTGTGGGTCATTTTCTAAATGAGTCCAGTATATATGTTAGAAGTTTCAACCATCTCTTCACCATATAACGTGCAGCGGAATGAATGTACTGAGGACCAGCTTTTCTCTGATGACGGGGGCACATCCGGAATCTGGAGTGGTAAACATCATTGACAAGATGAGCCGTAGACCCAGAGACTCATGCACACGAATTAAATAGCCGAAAACTAAGTGGCACCAATCATATGATGACAAACTGCGTCAAGATATATGGTTACTGAATTACGGTGGTTTTTGTCCTCCTTGTTAAAATTTTTTCAAATATTAGAACAAACTCACTTTCGATAGTGAATTTTTTTGTACGTTGTGGAATGTTCAATCAACTACAATTTCAACTATATTACAGATTCGTTTATTAAAGGTATACAAATTTAAGGAATTAAAATCTGCAAATAAATGTGGGCGACAACAGATAATGGCTACTTAGCTCACTCAACGAATACCCCACACTTCGTGAATCAACATGACTGGAGTCTCCAGTAACCATTGTACAAGGAACTCCATCTTCACGAACGGTCTCCTACAATGCAGCGTGGAATCAGTGCATGCTGTGGCTGTGAAATACACTTCTTGCCGAAGCGAGTGGGATTCAAGTATGACCAGCGCATAGTATTTGTCCAGAGATTGACCAAAATAATCAGCACATGTGCTTTGTTGAGAATCACATAACACTAGTAACGGAACACGCTTGGGTAGCTAAGAATGAATTTTGTGTACATGACTAGCACAATCGTGTGCCGTTCAAGCAATGTCTGCATCAGTCTCCAGTCAGTAACATGTCAAACGTGCCAATGACTTCAGTTTTTCTGTACCAGGGTGACCAGGATGCGTCATCCAAAATAACTGGGCCGAGTGTGGGAAGTGCAATAATTCTGTCTTAGCATAAAATGCCGTCAATATAACTGGAGGCTCTTCGCGATCACTATAAAGTTCAGGAAAACCGCTTATCGTGATTACATTCCACTGTTTATACATAGCCGGAGTGATAGAATGAAAAAATGTCTCTTATCGGAAATCAGATTCACTCGACGTACTAAAAGACAATGAGAATTTCCACTCCGTGTATTCACTTGGAAAGTTGTTGTTGGATGTCGGTAGAGTTTGCTGAGAGAGCAATGTACCATCGTAACACCATGGTAGCTGAGAATTTTGGCGAGGGGTTCACTGAGGTGATAAGCTATAGTGGTTAAAAATGGGCAATTATAATCAGAGTCGTACTTAGCACAAACCCAAAGCTAGTTTCTACGTAGAAGCAATAACACAGCAAATGAACCAACGAAATTGTAATGTAATCTGTCATGTACACAGTAACAATGAGCAAAAACATTAGCAACACAATATTCAATTAGGAGTTAAAGTCACTACATAAACGAACATTAGTACCTCGTGGTCAGTTATAACTATAAAACGCCAACCAGAGGTATTTGTGAAGACTCTAGAGACACCGTTGATTTGCCACGTAATCTAACTAACCAGCCACCTATTCTGACTGTTGACCTTATAGACCTTATTTGATTGCATATCGGCGCTCTTTTGTTTGGCCGACCCTCATAGGTCGTGACAAGAATTTCTAGTCGCTTGCTAGTTGGTTGGTCGTACTCCGCTTGCAGTCGTGCTTCGCTTAAAGCTTAGTTTCCCGGCCTCCTTGAAATAAACGTCCTTGCTCACTATTCGGTCTTCTGGTTTAATTATTGGGGGAAATAGGCACAGTTCCAGACGCACTAACGTTACAGTTTTTACAAGGTGTGTAACAGCTTAATGAACACAGCGCTCTTCCTTGATGTCAAACATAAGCACACTCGGTTGAATTATTGCTGTAATTGGAATCGAACTATATGAGATAGCGATCAAACGTAGAAGAATCGCAAAACGCTACTAGGCTCAATAACACAGAACCTATATATGAATTGTACGGAATATACGAGTAGTAGAACAATCGCATAACAAAGAAGGACAAAGCATGACAGTCATGTTCATCACATTTAAAAATTCTCGAGATACGCAGAGCTGAATATCCGTGTAGTTCTAGTGTAGCACCTGCGCTCGTAAGAGATCCATTCACAGTCTCACTGAGTGGCAGCTTAGTTGAACGGCGCTTGTAAAAATAGTTTAGTAAACAATGTAATATGGTCTCTTGGGCATCAACCCATACAAATTTGTTTGAGAATATAACCGGGAAAAAGTGTTGCTTTTTCAGCTAAGTTTGTAATGAAGCGGGAATAAATTGAAGCGAACTCATAACCTGACGCAGCTCATCTTCAGTTTTTAGTGTGGGAGTATTAAACAGATGTGAAAATCACTCAGGATCAGGCTCAAATCTGGGTTCATCAATCAAATGCCCCAGATAGGAAACTTTTCTTGGTACCAACAAGAAAATTCGCAGGATTAGTGGCAACATTGTAAACACAAAGAAACTTCCAAGTGACGCAAGCAATTTGTCAGTACGAATACCTCTGCTGGAACCGTGTATGCTAATGTTAACCTGGCAAACCGCGATACCTCCAAGATTAGCACAGACTGTGGTGATTACACATACAAAAACTACTAGAGAAACATTCAATGCAGAAGGTAAAGAATTATACAAAAAGTCCAAATGAAGTGTTTATTGTAGTTAGCATTCTGGATGCATTGCCAAGAGGAATTTGCAGAAGTGCATCCTTGAGAACAAGTTTCGGAAATCAATCCGAATCAACAAATGGATGGAAGATGTCTTCTGGTTCCTCTGTCGTACAATGTCTGCAACAAGCACTTATTTAAAGCAATGCGTTAGTCACTTTTTGGAAGCCCTGAAATCAGTTCACGAGTTCTGGTCTCACAGAGTTCAACGGAAAATGCACAAAAATGTTTGAAAAGCTTCGTGAAATTAAGAAGAATTATAGATGGACCAGAGTTAATAACAAAAAATGAACATGCAGATGTAGTGAACTGTGCCAGTGTGAATGAAAGTCCTCAGTTACCAAGACTACGTAAAGCATGTTCACTAGTATACGTGACAGAAATTTCAGTGGACTTAAGGCGTTAGAATATCTAAGGTTTCAAACAAAAGACTCACCATTGTCAGTGCCAATAAAAAACACTGTCTGGGATCACACTCAAAAGTGATGGATTGAAAGTGAAATTTTAATTGGTAACTAAATCGGGGGCGCCATTATTCAAACACCCGATGGAATTTCTCAACTTGGGGGTAGGGTATGTCTGAAGCCTAGAGCGGCTGAATTTCGGACAGCACAGGCAATCGGACGAGCCATCACTCAGTGTAATCAGGCCAACGGACGAGGAATGACGGACAAAGCCCAAGACAGAAGGCGTCAATCAAAGACAGGGAGAAGTGCACATGATGTGTGGGTGGAAACGGTTATTGTGATATGAATTAGAATTCCGTTTCCTAAACGCAAGTGCACTCGTGGCTTCGAAACATGAGGTTTGGATAGTAAAGATCGTGCTTTACTGGACGACGTGTTTTCACGAAATGAGAGATTGTGACCTTGTAGCGACCCTATTTGTTTATAGCTGGCCGTATTAGAGTTACGATTACCAGTTTTTTGTTTTTCTTGTCTTCAACTTTTGTGCATACTTAAACGCTGGTTTGAACGAGTATGGATATCGACAAGTATTGCGAGCAATCGAACGTACAACTCCACTGCGTGCTCGCTTATCGTTTCGCTGAGTTAACGTTTCGTCTTATTATTCACTCGATCTCACGTTGACTTTGCGTGTCGACAATCGACTCCTTGTTCACTCGGTGAGTTATTCCCAACCGGGCGTTTTTGGTTCGTTCGATTCTACATGTTCTAAAGAAACTTGGACTAAACACGTCTTCGAACCAGGGTAGATAACCTGAATATTGCCTTTCTTACATCTACGGCAACTGGTCTTGTGGATAGGACATTTAAGTCAACAATGCCTATGACCACATAACTTAGAACTGTCCCAATGTTGGACAGAGTTTGGATGAGAACAAAGTGGTCGAAATGCTGTGTTTCATTGGCGAGTTGTCTTTCTGAACTACCGCTGATTTTTGTGTGCCTGTTTCCCAACACTGTTGATACTACGCAACTCGCGGTTCTTCGTTCACTGCGGATTTTACATCTTGAAATTGTTTGTAGAGGATTCTAGCAGGCCGGGAGAATGTCTCATTTAGCACTAGTGGTTTCTACTATAGACCACGAGTTATTGAGTTTTGCAGTTAACTGACCCTCTGGATGAAATTATAGCAGCTTGGGATTGAAACTGAAGTATGAATGTACAGATATTCACATTTTTTATTCTTATTTAAGTATGAAATCCCACCCTTTCCGTAACCTCAAGGTCGACATGTTGAACAAACTTGAAAGATCAGGCGCTTTAAAGCATATGGGGAGGAACGAGAAGTGGAAAACGCTAGATTTTCAGTAGGAGTATGAATTCTTCCAATTGGCTATGAGAAAATGCGATGTTTTCTTTTGTTTTTTTCATATCTTCAAGCGTAACACACTCAGTATCGGAGCGTTCTAAGTAATATTCGATATCCTGTAAACCTGAATAAAAATTCACATTCCTATGTATAATAACCCATAACAAGAAACTTGTCAGACGTGACGCCAGATGCAGTAGTTTGAAATAGACAACTGTGATCCAGAATGTACTTAGCTCAAACTCAGCTAGTTTTTATGCAGTAGCAATAACAGAAAGCCAACAAAACTGTATCGTAATCCTTTTTATTCACGGCCTAGTTATCCACGCACCCAATCGATTTCACAATGTTCATTGGGCACTGCAGGTTCAATAACAGCCAACCCAACGTGAGCATACCGGCACTTGACGAAAACAAGAGAGATGCAAAGCGTAGTCAGACGATTGTCAGTCGGGCATTATTCGATCAATTCGTAGAAGTAGGTAGAACTGAACCTGAACCAAGATTTTCGATCTGTTAATTCTACTGTGGCATTGAAGTTTACCTGGCCCAGAGAACGAACGACTTACCACCGGAGTAAAACTGAAAGACTATTTTTGGCTAACCGATTGGAATGACTCATGTGGCTGTTTTTGACAGAGAACATTTTTAAAAGGTATTCATCCGTAATTTATATATCAAACGATTCCATGTTTGAGTGAACGTTATAAAGAAGTCATCTACAACGAATACGTTCCTAGACATCTACGACAAGTCGCTAGGTGCATAATCCTGAAGAGTGTTCGTGTTGGCAACTTAGTTTTTCTGTTGTTAACGCTAACCATTACTTTTGCTCTGGGAACAGTTTTCTACCCTCAATAACATCTTCAGTACCACGCAACATTCGTCAACCTGACCGCAGCCTGCATGTGTCACTTCTCTGCGGCCGATATAGGTCAACGAAACTGTAACGCTTTGTACAAACACAAATATCAATGTCGATAATCTGCAGTATCCTCCAGAGCTTGCTCACGAACTGACCTCAAAACGTTCTAACGAAAAAACAACAGTTATAAAGCAAACCGTCAAGCCAAAAAAGATACCACCAGCATCGACCATCATGAGACCGCGCGCGTGATCCTTTTGAGACATTCTTGCAATGGTGCGCATCCTCACGGGAACGGATCTTAAACTGTTAATTTCCTTTCAGGCTGCACACAAAGCGAGTCAGTCTTAGTACTCTCGTCGCCTACAGCATATTCCTCCAGGGAAGGCGTACTAGTCCGAGTGTTTCTCAGTATAAGTGCTTCCACGGAGTACCCAATTAGACCATCGCAAAATAATCTGCAATTTAAGATTGTTATACACAGTGACTATTAAATTTGGGTGAGTATTTCACTGATCAAAGTGTCAATAATTAGCCCATTTTGGTTTCCGTTCACGTAACGCGTGCAAATTCGGTGTTACGCAACACCGAAAACCAAAAACCCACAGAATCCCTTTCATGCTCGTTGCGATCTTTCCTCTGAATGCTGCGACTCGAACATTCGAAAGCTTCTTCTGTTTGTATTAGTGCCTTTAAAGAATGACCAAGTAGGAGCCCGTTAGAATCCATTAGCACTACTGATCACAAACCAACGGTATCCGAGAACTGTATCGTCAGTAGCAGGCCGCTCTGCACCAACCGAAGTAACATGTGTAGGGAATATAGTATACACATACATAGAATAAAATACGGTGTCTAATATAGTGTGCTAGGTCACATGAAGGGTATTTAGAACACGACGGTTTCTCGCTGAAATGGTCAGATAGCCACTGAGGCAGCCTTCTATAGAAGCGTTATGCTGGAGCCTGAGGATGTGCCACGGTTGATTGTGATTGGATGGGTAAAATGGGTCAACCATTTATAGACACATACCGCATCTAGTTCATTAAGAAACCTGCTGTCCGACAGTTTGCTCGTGTCACATATGCTAGAGCAACGCGTGGTGAGAGCGCTCGTTGTTGACTAGCTTTTAGCCTCCCTTGATCACCTAAATACCGGCATTTCTTCCAGAGAAACATAACATCTATTGTCTAACGTACTCAATATTCACTCTCCTTTTATTCTCAACTGCTTTCCATGTTATATCTGATATCGTATCCGTATGCAAGGAGAGAATCAGCGCCACCTTCATTGGATACCGTCGTCAACTCTTGGAGCGGTTATTAGCTGAACTTATCGTCATCACTAATGCACATGGATAATTTTTGATTATGGGGCTTCGCGTAAGACGACGCTGTTCAAGGCCATATCAAACCACATACTGGAACCTGAAAAAGTCGTTCTCAATGGTAAACAACGCACACCAAAGGCAATCCTTCGAGAGGAAATATGGCGGTGTAATGGCTATACAACACTGGTACACAGAGCCAGCCGCGTTTCGGTGGCACTGGAAGCCAATATTGATAATCATATACGTACATCAAACAGAGTGTGGTTTAGCCAGAAGCCGAGACAAAAAGGGATGGCAGGCGGTTAGACAATGCCAATTCAGCGGCATATGAAACAGCACCAACTGAAGGAGTCCAACCCTAGTACGGGAAAAAAGCAAGTAAACGCAAACGAAGGCTGATCACAAAATGTCAGATGCTTTTTGCTCTCGCACGTACTTTTTAGACAGTCTCCAGTCGAAAAGAAACCCTAGTTTTGACTTTCGACTGGTTGCCATCACATGGACTTGCACCGCCGTCCACACTCTTAACAGACATTTAGGTTGACCTTGGCGCTACCGAATTCAAGGTAGACACGACCGAATGTTCAGCCATATTCGGTTGTGACTGAGAAACCCGAATCGTTGAGTCAATAACTGCAGTCAACAGGACAGTCATTCTTTAGAATGATCGGGTCACTTCAACATCATTCAGAAGCGAGTATGGCTGGGCATTCGGATATTAGCTCGGTCTTGTCAGCGTGGGTTCAGTGACACACGGTTGCCTGATGAAAGCATCCACCGGGGTTTGAATTCCGGCAAGGACATAACCTACCAAATGTTACAACGTTTACCGACGGTACTAAGTGAGATTTAAAGATTCTTCAAGTTGACCATCACTCACATTTGATCGCAGCGTTCGCATTCAGATAGACTTTCCAGCCAGCCTCTTTCGAAAAGAAGCACTAGACTCGAGTTTCGCTCTCATTANATATGCACTACTGACGAGCTCTAATGAGAGCGAAACTCGAGTCTAGTGCTTCTTTTCGAAAGGGGCTGGCTGGAAAGTCTATCTGAATGCGAACGCTGCGATCAAATGTGAGTGATGGTCAACTTGAAGATAAACCAAATCCCCGACTACTCATCAGTAATCTAAAGATTTGTTTAAGTGAACTCATAGCACGCCTAATGACGAGCCTCATACAGTTAAGTATTCTCTCGAACGTTGCGACATACACCTCTGAATGACGGTTCCCATGACTCTTTCATCAGGTTAGGGTGAGCTGTCAGAAAGTACCAGACCGTTGAGTCAATGTTGGTCCCGGTATCGGAGTACGGACTGGGTGTCTTTTTGCTGTTCTTTTGACTCGCATATGAGAAATGGCAAATACGAAGTGTTCGGATATGCCACAGAGCGTTCAGTTTTTTTGAAAGAACTCTGATTGTCACCTTCTGCGACAAACAAAAGCTCTCAGATCACTATACGATCACCTCCGTAGAATTGTCTGCTGTAATTTTCAGGACCACTGAGCAACTCAGATCAGTAATAGCTACGACCAATTGGACCACACAAGTCCGAGTTCATTCTATGGGATACCACTTTATGCGAGATTTTTCTAGACACACGACCGTCATTTTGGCTTGGGTATTACTCTTTGTGATGTTCCTTCAATCAATTATTAAACCTCAGAGATTGGAGATGGCAAACTCTTGAAGTGTTTTTTGGGAGCCTGAAATCTAAATCTAACCTCACAGTGTGCATAACGCTGCTTCCCGCACGTACCTCACGTAATGATGCACTTTTCGCTGGAGGTACGGAGCTCTGCACTCTGGCTAGTATTTACGGGATGTAATGTGGTTTCTCATAGCGTTTTTCGACCCCTTCAGGCGTCATCACATTTCCCTACTGTCATGATCCATCACCTGAAATCTCGTCTCGCCGAGGCATTGACGGTTGCACTCACATAAACATCTTTAAGAGTGGCCGGGATTTGTCGATTTTCGGAACCAACAGACCAGAGCACCACTCACAGACAAATCATCCTTCTACCAGTCAACGACGATCATTTCAACTTGAACACAATATTTGCATTGTGCATCAATCCTAGTCGAGATGCGGAATTGCTTACACAAGTGCTCCTGCATTCGTGGACTAAATCAATTTCTGATAAACTTTACCACTCAATAAACCAAATCATTTCGCAACAAAACTTCGTCCACGATGAAGGCTACCCGTTTTACTGTCCCACGCGAAAAATCGGAACGGTCTGCGCAGAACTGTTGACAGCCCAACCACAAACATATGGCTTCTTAACCACGGAAAGGACTATATGTAAAAGAATGAGCAAATAAGTGACCGAAGACGCACGGCTTGGAAAACGACCTTAAGAGAAATCGTCACCACACTGTGTTTTAATTCAGGATGACCACGTCCTGTACTACTGAGACACGGAAAATTCAGTCCGATTAGTCAATTGCCGACAGCGTAATAGAACGTGTGGTTTACACTAGCACGTAAATTGAGTAAAATATAGCCTTCAGCAGGTATGCGCAGGTTAAAATCCAGGTTACATACACAAAAGAGAAAATTCACTAGCTACACAGAAACGAGAGTACATTATTCTAGGTGGCAGGAGATCTACGCAAAGTACTAGGAAGTGTGAATTGGTAGTCGTACGTACGTTACAGACAAACACTGGCAATCCAGAGAGACTTACATACAGGACTACAAACAAGGATGAGATGGCTAAATTGCATTCAACACGGAGAAAAGGAGCACAGACCGGTTAGTTTTTCAGAAGTGGCACGGAATCTGAGGCAAGCAAGAGAACACCCTTAAATGCTGGTAACTAAGACCTCTATTCACTGAAACTTTGACTGCGTGTGAGCACGAACTACAGCTAAAAAACTCCGTTGCCACTGTCAGAATGTCAGTTGCCCTATTTCTATAGAACCAGGTGAACCAGCCGTACGACACGCCCATATATGAGCAAATCCGTGATCAACTCTCCAGCGCGGTTCAACAGTCGATACACAATGTAACATACGCACACCCCGGCAATACAATACGTTCCATCAAGATGACTAACAAGTTCCCCTCATGTGCCCAAAAACTTTATACAATATTCCTGACTACTTTGGCATGCCCCTATCCCTAAAATGAGTTGCTGAAGTAGAACTTTGTTTTCTAGCATTGAGTTGCTTGACTCTATGAACTTTAATTCGAGGAATGACCAACTCGAAAGTGTTCAAACAAATGTGGGACACTTGTCCAAATAATGGGTCACTGACAAGTCTACTTTCTAAGTGGTGTTATTAACACAGGCAGCACCCTTTTCAGGCTTCCAAACTTGCATAGTTCAAGGTCTATTGAATTAATGAAAGAATCGTAAGAAAACAACCTGAAGATGAAATGATCAGCAAACGACGACAAAAACAGAGCAAGCAGACGCGCATCCCAGAACAAGACTATAAAAGAGAACGGAAAGATGTTCCGTTACTCTATTTTATACACGATATTGAGGGGTAAACCCGCAAAGGGTGTTTTTCACTGAATGGCACAAGCTGAGCAGGTGTTTTGACCTAAGCACATACACCTACTGGGACAGCATGGGAGGGACCCCACTATTGTCAAACTTTGTCGGTCAGTATGCTGTGTGCCACACAGTGTGGATAACATGTAGAATCGGATGAGAAAGGATGGCGGGATAAATGATCAGAAATCAGCAACATTCGGGTAAGTCATGGTCAGCAACACCAACCTGAATGCGGGAATATTCGATCACTGGACGAACTCATGTAGCAAGGCTAGGGCGGGGGCTATGTATCTCACAGACCTGCACAATCATAGCTACCACAATAATACAAATTAGCTTATCCAATTTTTGTCAAACAGCGCACTTCTTCAATCACTAACACTAATGAAGGCAGTGATTTTATTCAACACCTGTGATTTAATTAGATCGGTAAACAGGCCCACGGTGTTACAATTTTAAAGTAGCAATTGCAACTTTAAAACAGACTTGGTACGACCAACTCTGTCTTAATAAAAATAAATACAATACACAGACTTCGCCCGATGCTGACTACCGTTGAACAAGACTCCATACAGTACACTATGGCTACTTACGTGTGAACGGATATTCGTGACCTTGTGAAAGAGAAAAAATCCGACGCGCAGTTAACATTACGTTCTACAATGTAATGGACCAACGAACAGAGAAAAGTGGCTTCGAAACTATAAAATCGATTGAAACGTGCTGTAAGCACAGAATTCTATGGAGGCCATGTAGTGAGCAACATTGCGGACGGCACTTCCTAAAAGGATTACACGGAACGGGATTTAATAGTTGAACGACCTAACACTAACTATACTGTAAATAAAATAGTCCGACAACAAACAACATAAGTTGGAATCCACTGCCTGCCGTCGTATGAAACATAATTCAACGAGAAGAGTACTTTCTTCTCACCCGCTGACTGACATGACAACTCCACGGGAAAATAGTTTCTCTTTCTAACACAACTGGCCACGAACACAAGAAGATCACACTGAACCTTCGAACCTAACTTCTCTGTTCAGTTTGATGCACCCAGCAAAGCTCAAAGTGATGGTACGATCAACTGCGCAACAATTAAGGACGAGAAACCAAAGGGAACGAAATTGAAAACGCGGCGCTGAAGTGAGAATAAACGTAAAAATAACAAATGGATTGCAAAATCTGTTCCTACCCATATGAGTTCTGTATGCCAATTTACATGAGCGAGGTCGAACAAACGAGAGAAATGGTTGAAAAAGAATCACGAAATTTCATGCCGTTATGAGAGGCGCCTTTGAAAAGACACAAACGGGCGCAAACACAGAAACGTACGAATGATCTGTACCCAAACACTGCTATGTACAACTTTATGAATAAACTGTTTGAAGAGAATTTATATGGACCAAACTGGTGCGCGGTTTGAATTGGGTAATTTGAAGAAACATTCACAGTTGGTTATCAACCGAAAAGAAGCTAGATTTGATTTGCTCTGTCCTAATAAAGACTTTTTGTATGAACTATTCGAGTTGCAAAAAAACGTAGAACACTCCCTATTGAAAATAAGGGCGCACCTGGAAAAGTGTGAAACGAATGAGGGTAGCCAAAGGGAAAGAATGGATGTGGTTTAACAATGAATTCGAGAATACACATGATACACCATAGATCACAGTTTCCAAACCAAGGAACCAGATGAGGGCTGATCAGAAAAATCCAGGTGGCCCATCATAATTGGAATGCTGCATACGCACGGGTCCATATACGGTCGATCCATGTAGTACATGTGATTGGGAGTGATGTTGCTGATGTTCCTGAGAAGCAACAAAATGACCACTCATCGAAACGCCACTGGTTATCGTTACCGGCTGAGGAGCAGTACCCATTGAACCCTCGATAGGGATCATTCCACTATTCATGGATCGATTGGAAAAGGGTTGAAAGCATGGTGTATCGACCGGTAAATGTGATTGATGTTTGGGAATATTCGGACCACCGATCGAGGCTGACTGAGTTGGTAAGAAACACATACTACTTGTGGGCGCCTCTGAGACGTATCGGTATCCGGTCGTGCACGGTAGACTGGTTGTCGGTACACTTCGAGTTTGGTAACACGCAGCAGCGGTGGTCGAATATCCTATATTAGAAGTATGCGTAGACGTTAGGTGTTGTGTATCAGGTGACTGACCTTGATAAACCGTCCTTTGACCGAACGCTGACTGCTGAGGTGGACCATATCCAGGATTGGACGTGTTTGAAACGTGAGACGAAGGCAGGCTAGATACAGAGTAGACAGACTGATGGGGCATTCCGGTGGGAATGGTCTGGAACAGAGCATTCGAGTTGGGAACGAAGCGCTGTTGAGATGGATGGACAGAAGTGTTGAATGGCGAAGACGTGCGCTGCAGCGATTGATCCATCACAGATACCGGTTCGTTTAACAAGCCTGATTGGTGGATGATATTAGTAGGCACTTGACCACCACCGGTAGTTACTACGGCCCCTGCTGTGTACCGATCAGCTGACGAGCGTGTATGTGGTTGGAAGGAATATGTCTGTCCAGAGCCAGCATGTGGTTGAGACGGAGCACACTGAGGAAATCGCAGTGAAAAGTAACAGAATGAGCGCAGGAAACAAAAGAGCAGCACGTTAAGACCTGATAACTGTTAACGAAAACTTGGAAGTGAGCCAAATGGTTTTGGCAAAGTGATCAGAAACTTTTTGAAATGAAGTCCAAAGAAAAATTCATTATTGTCCAGAACACAGTAAAACAATGCAAGCCATACGATACCTATCAACGAATAAAGTAAGATGCCACGGGTAGTAGCTAGTCTGCGGAAATTCAGAGGGTGTCTGAGAACAAAAGACATTAGGATGATTGTTCAGCGGACACAATATTCACAGAAATAATTATCTACTACCTCCTCATCATCATCATCGACAACAGCACACACTTCAATGTCCCACACAAATGAAAAAGTACCCCGTTGGAAATAGAGAAGGCAGAATGGGTGAGATACGAACCTTAAACTTCCAGTGTTCGCAACAAAACAGTCAGCATAAAAGAGTCCATACCTTGTGAACAAACAACCGAGTTGCAAACGAGGGTAAGGCAACAACTACGAGATAACCACTCTACGACTTCCACTATGTGGCACTAACAAGACACTTTACTTAAAAGGTGGTTCAGCGAACAAACAGTAGCATGTAGAACAACTATTTATATGCACCGACATTCTCCTTATCGACTCCAAGCAGAAGGTGGGCAGACCCTGAAGTGTCTATCAGAAAAAAGGAAAAAAACCTGCGTTTTTTGTTTTGTGAGTGCCTACACTGGTTTCCAAGTTGATCAACTTGTATATCAAGGCGATGAGGAAAACATCGAGAATGATAAACGATGGATTGACTTTTTTTACCGCAACAATGATCTAAAGTTGGTTAAATTCACAATGTGGACAATAGAAACCATTAAGTCCTTATTACTAAAAGCCGCCTGTTAATCTCTTTGTTAGCTGATGAGAGCGTTTAAACGCAGCTCTGTCCGAGTATAAGAAGATGAACAACACATTTGAGTAATATAAATCTTGGGCGCCAAACATGGCAAAAAAGGGGGCGAATATTGTATTGGTTATGTAAACCTAAGTCCCTGAACTTTCATCAATAAACAGTAAATCCTTTAAAACGATCACTAAAATGATGAACAAGAACAAATAATACAATCACAAAAATGCGTACAATACTAAACAGATCCAATTGGCCTAGCAGCAAACACACAAGTACCAAAGGTATTATTCGTACTTGGGGTAGCTGTTGTTGATGCTGTGGATGGTTAGTCCTGACCACTCGTGGCTGTTGTTGTGGCTGGTAAGCAATAGTAGACACCTCAGATTGTGATGCAGTCCAATGAGGAGGGTGAGTATCAGGTATCAACTGGCCACATAACATGTCACGTGATCGATGTGGAGATGGCGTATTGCGTGTGTTTAAGGAACCCGGTGGACCCTTCACTGAGGAATTGGGTAATGATAAGTAGGTGCTAGAGGGGGTGGGTTGTGCCACAGTCATGCCACCCACATGATAAGAAGGATGCTGAGAATTTGGATAGATTTGAGACATGTTGGTCATATGGTTGGATGAACCTCGAGAGAGCATTTCCACATCGGTCATTGTACCAGAGGGCTGTTGAAAATCAATGCAGTGGAGAAGAGTTGTACGTGTGTGTGTGTGTGTGTGTGTGGAAAAACGGATACAAAATGCCACCACGACCTTAGTAATCAAATCGTTCGTAATCAAAAAGAAGTCACACTGAGCATGTCAAAGTTAGTAAAGTCAGTTAAAAAGCCATACAAGCATGAACAACACTTATGGACTCTCGTATGATATATCACATCGCATTAGATAGGAGGATCAGTACAAAAAAATCCTGTGAAACGAGTGCCCAAAAAACAGGTCATTTTTATCTGAATTAAACTACGGTGCGACAGTGAACTAAGCCATCAGAATGGATCAAAGTCAAATTGCTTCGGTTCAGGCCATTGTAAGAATTTCAGAGATAGGCCATCACGCTCAACTTCATGTTGTAAAGCAATCGGTAGAAGTGAAGACGAGGAAAATATGTACACACGATAATAAGCCGCTACAACGGGAGCTGAGGGAAAGAAGTAACCATGATCATTTCGTTATGACAAATAGTAACTTGAAAAAAGTTACCCATTCTTATAGCCAGTTAGCAATTTTTGTCGTAATACGTACATTACCATCTCTTGTTTGGTTAACAGAAGAGCAGTAAAACCTGTCGCAGAAATACTAGTGAAGTTGGTTTGCATCGACACGTGCGACTTCGTAGTTACCGCTTCTACCTTACCATGGTTTAAAAGCGGATTTATATCACTTCATACAGAAGCGGTGCGAGATTGTCATATAGTCTAGCATGCTAAAAAGAGTCACAAGAGGCAAAGATTCTCCTTCCAACAGATCATCAGCAACAGGCTTGGACATGTCAGCCTCTAAGAGAGCCTGTTCAATTATGTATGAATCCACCCTGACTTCCTTGTAATATGATGCTACAGACATCAAAATGCTCGTCTGCATTATGCCATCTAGGCTGAAAACTTTGCAAACACTGAGTGAGAACGCTTCATACATCGACTGTACTTTGTAAGTGGGTTATTTAACTGCCCTCTAGCCACAGATACACACACAGACGCCCCCGAGTGTCGTGCCAACGAAAATCTCTGAATGACTCTTATGCACACTACGGTCGCATCATAAACGCATTTATTCACTGATGGTTTTACTGTTACCAGCAGAACATATAACAGATGAGGTATTATCCCCACGACTGGAACCGAGTACACTACGACTGGAAATAGCGAATGGGTGACACATATGATAAACAGAACGCAACATGTCTGGCTGAGAATCAGTCATGCATTTGTATCCGTTAAATACCGGTTTGGTGACAACTCGGTGATACCGCTGACCCGTTTGATGTACATTAGGGGTGTTGGATCTCATGATAGACAGACAGGTACTCGGCTCTGCTGATAGGCATGTATTAACCTGATCGGAGCTGGTGATCTGTGATTCACCTAACACATTTCGTTATAGTGAAAGCAAGTGTACAGCAATGCACTGCTACAACGAACGCCGTAGTAAGAAACAAGGCTGCCATAAAGAAGAAGAGATCCGGTCTCGAAATGATTGGATTTTATGTTTAGTATAACGGGCGGCGTTACATCGAAAATTACAACAACGAATAAATTAGTCAACCCAATACACCGTTCGGCTAGGTATGAGATTTACGAGGTAAACTACAGCTCCATATCTACTGTCGTTATCGGCTGCTCGTTCTATTCCATTTAGTGTGACAGAACGAAGATGAACGATGCCCACAGGATCAGGCACGTTTGAGAGAAATGTTAACTGTGAACAACTCCTGAATGGATCCATTTCAACCATATGCTATATGTGATGATAGTATACCTTCTTGATATTGTTCCAAGAAGTGAGAAAACACTAACGTTCGTACTATGACCTCTACTACAAACAAAAATTATGCTGAATTCGGGTTTCCTAATAAAGTGCATTTCAGAGACACATTCTTTTGTGAGTGGCAAACAGAGAATTGGTAATGAGCATGCGTGACAAAAACAACGAAACGAGTCAAGTGGTTAGTCAATTTCATGGGCTGGTTGTTGTAACCAAACGACAAATAATATTTTAGTTCCGTAAATTTCGATACATTAGCTCATAACAGTGATTGGAAATGTTTTTTTTTGTCACAGTAAACTTCCCATCATAATGCATGCAAAAGCACATCCCGTACTATGTAGGCAAGTTGGGACAACGACAATTTTGATATAACAATGCTTGTTATGAGAGCGCATTATCGTATACGTTTAGGAGAGGTACTTACAAGGGTACACAGCCGCTTTTGCAGTTCAAAAATTCGAAGCACATGGATCAGATACCACGTCCGACACAAATTGTTCGAGGGGAGACAAACAATCAGTCTGCCACTGAACGGACCAGTAAACAGAGTAAGTCCAAACATCTTCCTACAAACCCGGTGACCGTGATCCAGTGGCCTAGTGGATAAATGCTTGGCAATATGCCATTTATTCACGGGTGTGCGGTGCTGATGAATCTCACCTAGGTCGAAGCAGTCTCGCTGGTGTTCATTGGAACCAACTGTTTACAACAAGTTTCATCGGGATAAAAACGAACCTAACAGTCATACATGCACAGTTCTCGTGCAATTGCAAGACAGTATTTATGAATTGACCTGAAAATATATTCAGTTGGTCTGCCGCACAATGTGCAAAAAAATCCCGCAAAAACTAGCCCACATCATTAAATTGGTTCGTTTGATGTATGTAACCGCGTTCGTCCATCTGCCGACTTTCACCAATGGCTCCACACATCAGCTGAAACTCCAGACTTGTTCTCATAATCGATGGCTGGCAATATCAGCCTACCTAGCTTAAATTGTGCTTTGGTGTCCTTTAGCATGATACGGGGTCTACTGCACTTTAAGTACAGTATGTTCCACGGATCCCTTTTACTCGCGTTGTTGTTCTGCGAGTAATTCCAATTCTAACTATACCCGGGGAATATCGAAATTGGTTGTTAGCTAGAACACAAGTACGACTGACCTAACCAACATTTTCGTCCGGTAAACAAGCTACCACATTGTTCGGCAACCAGTTCACTAGGTGGTGTGTTTACGACAGTTACAGTGTACGTGCTGTTTACTAAAAGTAAACTGGACCATTGTACCGGTTGGTTGCAAGGTTTCATGAGAAAATTTTACTCAACTTAATAACCATGAGTAGGTAATATGATTTTAGCACACGGACGCAGTCGTTTGGGCACAACAAATGGTGAACCCATGGAATGAAAACTTGACAAAACAAGGCGACTAAGTAATTAGTGGAAAACAGAAAAACAAAACTACGTTGGGTTAGAAGACACAGAAACCAATATTAAAAGGTAACGACGTGTTTCTGTGATATTTTAGTGTTCATGTGTCCACCTGGAGGAAAAAATGTACAATACACTTACTGGACGATCGAAAGTAGTTCTTAAATCATTCAGGAGGACATTGCTTGCTGTTAATACACCGTAATCGCGTATTATTTCGACTGTAATGTAGTAACACTGGGATTGGCTGACACGATACAGTTGTTTGGTAGTTCAGATGTGACGAATCAGCCGCGCCACTTTGGGGGGAAGAATGGTGTGAGAGGTCGTAGAGTAAATAAAGTTTACACAAAAGAGGTTCTGAGTTAATGTGGCGCGCCAGACCGAAATATGTTTCACTGGTGGGCTCCAAAAGAGCAGTAATGCTACCGATTGTGATAAACAGTGTTCAACAAATTTCATCCCGAACTGAAAGATACTGTGCACTATGAGTGCGACAAACCCATAAATAACGGAGATGGTAGGTGGAACGTAATACAAATTACAGAGCAGTCATGTGTGAACACACAAGAATCGTAGTTCGAATAGCTGACAGTCCAGGCAGAGTCCGAGACTTAGAAATTAGACGGGTCGTGTTCAACAAATTTACACGAAACGTCACTCTCAAGTGGCTCATTTATAGATAGTGGCTGCGATAATAAAATGTCGTGCATGAATAAAGTAGACAGACAAAAAAGCGAATGCGTACCCTAACCATTGACCCGTATCCTGGACAAGAATTGATGCTAGCAAACGGTGCTGGTGATACATTGCTGGAAATAACCGAGCGTGAAGTAAACGGCTCTTCTTGACAGGTGGTTAGTGTTCGAGAAGGAGTATTTGGTCCCAATGGATACACCCGTAGTCCCGTATCACAGACTACACCAGGCGTTGCTTTGACGAATTGTCTAAGCGGAGGCAAGTCATTTCGGAATTGCTCCGAGTCGGACGGAATGAGACCTGGAAGAAGGGTTAAGTGTATGGCAGGTTGAAGCCATGAACAAAGTTGATTAGCAGTTAGTGCCAACGTGTTCGAAAGAAATTGGGCAAGGTCCTAATTAAGGGGCTGTTGTTTGAAACGCGATGTGACCTGAAGTCGGACTGTTATCAGACAATTATGAGGAGTAAGCTTATACAGAACACTGATCTACAAGAGGATATAGGGTGGAGGTGTCATTGCAAACTTCTTCAATGAACAGCAAACTTCTTATCTTTGTCCACACATCTGATCAATCGATTGATAATTTTATGATAGCACCAGTCAAACCATATGTATTCACTCACAGGCGTTTTAGTCGATGTTAGTATGTGCATGCGCGTACGCACAGATATTACGCACAAAATTGATGAGAGTGTGAATTACATACGCACACGCATAGCCATCGGAGTGCTAATGATCGGACGGCCAGTAGAGCGAGTCACCAAAGATGTGTGCGAGGCGCGCATGTACGCACACGTTTAGCAAACATAAATAGGCATGCACGCAAAAGATCGATCGACATGCGCAGCTGATGATGGGTACGTGCACTTCAACAGATCGTAATGGACAATGGACACCACCATCACATACAAATAGAGCCAGACGCGAGCACTTTGAGCTCGTATGCATGTCCTGAGGGTCGAATAATATTGAGAGCTAAGATGCGCAGTGCATTTGTATGGAACGGCTGCGTGTGTGTATATTCAAGTGCTCGAGTGCACCAAAATTGCTGGTGCATGAGCATGGTTTATAAGCATTGTTTATGCCGCGTTCGATGTCGCTTCTCGCAGCGTTAAGGCGAACGAAAAATTTGCCCAATTGAGCCCGAAATCAGCACGCTCGAGGCACATTTGTTTGATTTTAAGGGCAGCGGCTAATCATTTGGGTAAGACATTGAGAATGTGACAGACTGCTACAGGGGGAATAGACGACCGCGCGTGCAAGCAGAATGCAACCAGTATTGATAACAGAATACAACTATCGTGTCTAGCACATGTCAGGGCAAATTAAGATCAATGAAAATGGTTCTTGGAACATGGAAACCTAATCAAACAGAACGCTGAACGAATCGGGTAGAAATTTGTGAGATCACCAGCAATCCGTCACCAAACAATCGTAAGAGGGCTACGAAAACGATGATTTTCAAGTTGACCATCACTCACATTTGATCGCAGTGTTCGCATTCAGATAGACTTTCCAGCCAGCCTCTTTCGAAAAAGGTGAATGCCACCATGTATCAGAAGCACTACCGAGCTAATCAATGCGTCGCAGCCAAGAAAAAAAATCGAACTGTTCGTAATCAATCGGGTTACCAAGTTCCGTTTCCAATTTTCCTCACTGACGGCAGACCAAATCCACAGTGCCCACGGGGACAAACCAAAGTTGATAGGCGGTCCCACAGTGCTAGTCAGCTGGCTCAGTACGGATTTTATACAAAAAGTCGGGAGTGCGCAGGCGTACGGTAAGTCCAGTTTTCACTACTAGACAAATCGGGAAACAAATGTCGCGGAAAACATTCCCTCTTCTGTCGGACCAAAACGTAACAAAGCGATGAGCATCACTGATGAACGGAAAGGAGAGGGCATTTTCAACTCCATATTTGCTCTCCTTGATAATTAGCCTGCTAGAACAGCATCGTAACAATCTCGAATACACGACAAAAGTGACACGATCCCTGCCGTACGGTCTACGCCGCCAGGAGCCTTCATCTTGAAATCAGGATGTTACCCTCAAAAACGCAGATTGTAACACAGGTTTATTTATTTCAAGTTGTTCTAACCACTGTGCCAGCCACTTTCTATCCGATTGTGTTCAACACAGCTCGCACCACTTAATATTTATGACCTCAGTGTGGTTTCGGTTACCGGTTCTTGAGGTACCATTGATTTGTTACAGTTAAACACGACCTAACATGTACATTGAGTTGACGACTGACACAGTGGCTCATTCACGTTACAACAGCCCAATTGTGCATACCTGACTGTGGGGTACTGTGTACATACAGTGTGATGAATAAAGTCTAGCGTACAATCTCGTGCATTTGAACAATGAACATATTGTGTCTACAGACCCAACTGTGATGGAGCGATCGCGCCTGAGATCTTCACATTGACGCAGCTTGAGCCCAAACAGGAAAGTAACCATAAGAACTCACCGTAAACACGATTACGCTTCGGGTTGTAGCTCAAACACACAAACGCAACTGCGCCGGCCGGCAGTGGAGTGGGCAGCGTGCTGGGAGGAGGCGAAAGGATACCGAGTGTAAGAGCCGTTGGACTTACAGATGGAGAAGAAAGAGCAGAAACCAAAGAGCAGGCCTCCTCCGGAATCTGTATGCACAGAATAATGTTGTTCGTAATGGAAGGAATCAAACACAGGAGAGACCAAACTGCTTTATTCTTAATCAAGTATTGTGTCACAGCGGAGCCGTGAAGTAAGGCGGTATATACAATAAGAACTAACGTATGTTTAAGGTTCCATGACTCGCAATCCCGATATGATCGAAAGTTGCGCTTTGCTATCAATGTTTTGCTTGCACATCATACTTGAAAACATCCGCGCCGCTAGACAAAAAAATGAACAGAAACGCTGGCTATGACCCCTGTACCAATGACTTGTAGCCAGTATTGATTAGCACAGGTTCACTTTGGTCACATTTTCAAGTGTTCACACATGAATGTTAAGTGACTGGACGCAAATCACCGATATGAATACCACTGAGCATACATTAAAACATGCCTAGTTACTGCCGACATAAACGAGTGTACGGTTCGTACTATGGAAAGTATCTAACAACGTTTCAAGAAAGCAAAGTAACACTTCATAAATACAAGTTAGACATAATAATCGTGTGATAGCGAAAATGTTCTAACGACAGCAGGAGGTTGCAAAAATTACAAACGTAACAACACCAATGACTAACAGTTCATACTGGTTGTGTCAGATCAATGAATTTTGGTGTGAGGATTGTCGTACTTGAACATGAAACGACTATTCTCTCAGAACACCTTAAACACTAACCTTGACCAGGTAGTCTATCGCCAACCAAACAGTGCCCCAATATTTTTCGGAAATATAAAATGTGTCCCGAGTCAAGCCAGCCTATCCTATCCACCAAAACAAGCTGTACAAAGTGGCGAATCACGTAACATTATCATCTGAGTGAAATAACTCAGTCTCTGATTCAAAAATGTGTAATAGAGAGCGTCCCTATGGCTTCTACTATTACTGGAGTAATAAAACAAACCTACGCAATGATAGCGAAGAAATACAAGACGAGGAAGATTCACTAAAGAGAACCAGATTAATTCGGGATAAGAATGGTTTGAAAGACAGGAGTTAAGTGTGTCGGAAAATCGCGGGTTCTGACGTTCTAGGAAAATGGCTTTCTAATGCACTTCTAAAAAACCAACAGGTGGGTGCAAGTCGAAAGGATATCACTTTCTTTCCCCACTCAATTTTCACGCCAGTGAACTTGGTGAGCGACAGCGCGACATGTATACAAACAAGACTAATGAAACAGGTTGTCGGGCTCGAATTGGCGGTACTGGATTAAACTCGATTTGCATGGAAGTCAGTTTGAAATCAAAGCTTGTTTATCAACAAGTGATGACTGAGGTGAGAAGACTGTTTTCAAGTATATAGTAGAAACAAAGGTGTGAAACAATGGTGACACACATTTGCTAAAATTCATGTCCATTAGCCAGGTATAATAGGAAAATAAGCGTCAAGAGCAAACCACAAGTTCCCTCATGTGAGTAGATGGAGAGAGTTTGTAAAATGTGAATGCGCTCATAACTTTTTTTGACCGAGTTATAAGTTGAAACGAGAAGTGTAGTGGATCTAAACAGTATATGGAAACCCAGGTGTGAATAGGAAATCGAAATCTGATGAAAAGGAAAACAAATAACTCACAGTAGTTCGTTGAGGCACGTTGGTTTAGTGTTCCACTACACCAAATGAGGATTCTCACTGATCCTACTTGTCGTGTGTCTCCCGGATAGTCTCGATGTCACGACCGAAATAATTCCAATGACAGATAAATAAATTTGCTTAACTAAACGGTTGATTCCGGTGAATTCTAACCCTTCCAAAGATTTGTACGCCACCGACCCTAAACGCGAACAGAAAGCAGAACTCGCGGACTCGGGAGTGTAATTTTTTAAATTATTGATTACTCCGTGAATCGATTAACCTCGTTCAAACATCATGTGTACATATGAGGTTGCAGAAGATGAAAAGGCATGAATAACAATAAAAAATATGAAGTAGAAAATAGTGTACAAAACGCTACAGAAGGCATTCAGTTCTGAGTAGAGGAGCACGGTAAGAAATCTCACGAATATACACATGCTTATTCAAATACACAGAAAGTCTTATTGAAAATTTAGGGACAGATTACTGATCGTCAATCCAATTCGCTTGATAAGCCCACTCAACTAATCTGCAATAGCTTTGCGTGCACATGGAGGAAAAAGAAACGGGAGGGGAAATAGGCCGTAAATGAATATGGCAAACGCTAATCATATAGTCCAGATGCACACCCCGATCAATCGCGGGCGGAATGAGTTTAAACATGGACCCATGTTGCCTTTTGTACTTTGTTATACCAATCGAAACGGTGACATTGGAAGACAAAATTGTCTCAAAAGCATACGCACCGGACTGGATACAGTAACGGAACTAGGGCACCCTGCTACAATGACTGGCTTAATTACGGCTAGAGAAGACAAACATATGCCAACATTGATTGCTGCGTCACCTGGACCGAGGCATCTTCAGAGTGAAAAGTGGAACCATACCAGTAAATATGAGCACAGATTACGCGCAGGTTTTTCTCAAATCAAGACAATGTTCCGAAATCCTTAGCATTCAAGTCTGTTACTAACGAGCATACATCAGAGCCAAGTGTGGTTATCGAGTACGGAGTAAAAACCAAGAGTAATCACAGAGACGTGCTCCATAATCAGACTGATCGCATGATATCACATGAAAATGGTTGTCGAACAGAAACCAGCGGACAAGGAAAACCTTAGTGGTTAACAAATGGAGACATCTGTCACTTTAAGCATGATATATATTAATAGATGTACGTGAAGTTACCGACTGAACTTCAGAAGCCGGATCAGATACCAACACATTTGTTAAAATTGAAAGTTGCTTAAAGAGCAAATCAATTATGGATACGACGCTACGCATTTTCAGTAATCGTTCTGAAGACGAGACTTTACTGGTGGAGATACGTATGACATGTAACTTCATAGTTCCAAAGCCAACATCCATTGTGAAAAATACTTGTGCCATTTCACGGGTAACTGGCTAAAGGCACAATTTCATGAGCTGTTTGACTTGCATGGAACACATGCTTAGCATCCGGATGTGCCCAACGTAGGACAACCTACCAGAGCCTGCTGTAACTGTGTTCTCGGTAGCTGAATTCAAGCACAGACCTAATGCACATATTCCGGACATTAATTCGAGTACTTAGGATAACCCGATCATCAGAATCATTAAGGGCGAACGAAGCTAATCTCCACCTCTCATTGGTGAGGCTAGCCGGCTGTTGTCTGTTTGAGATATAATGGGTGGGTTCCTATTGCGCTCATTATCCTCCGAATTTCTTTTGCGCAGCCCTCTTACCATTTGCCTTCTGAAACTGAAACAATTCCCTGAATTGGTTTTACTTTCCAAAACGTCCAATACGTATTCAGGTGTACATAATTATCTTCCGTTTCCCACGATCCGTAAATTTCCTGTGAATTCTACGAGTCAAGTTAACTCAGGTTCGGACATAAAGCCATTACAAAAAATGGGTTCTCAATAAATGCGACCTTATTTAATCGCACTACGGTAGTGTGTGAATCCCGTTGAGTTCAACAGATGAGACAGCGACTCGAAATCACAAAACTAGACGGTGCTATTCTTTAAAGCACACGAAGCAGGTTTGTGGCATGGTGAAGATGTGTCGATACATAAGATACTAACCACATAATCTGCTCATAACTCAAATCGCCGGACACAAGCAGATAGATGAGGCATCCAAAATACTGTCTTCGTACACAATGTGGACGTTTCTATAGCGTGAAAGTAACCTGTCCAAATGAAGCTAGCACTTATGGCAGTATCCTAGAACGACCAAGGGATAAAGGCGTGAAGGACACCATGGAAACAACTCTACACAATCCAGGACAGACAGTGTCAGTGGAACAACGAAACGCATATCCGGACGGTATGAAGGAAACACCCATCGGAAGTGTGGCGTCACAACTGGCACTAGCCGAAATCGAGCAGCCACTTAGCCAAACAAGTACAATCACGCTACGTTGTCATTGGATAGCGTCATGTGCACAGACCTTGCCCCACTGTTGTTCGACTAGAGCACAGGGTCGTGCGCACTCACATATACACAGCATGGACCCCACACGTACTCCACCACATTCCGGAATTCGGGTGTGACTTGTCTCCAACATATGAGCCAACGCAAAGCAGCTAGTTGGGCAACAGCGAATATACGGAACACTTATCAGCTTAAAATTTCAGCACGATTCCACTCACGGACATACGTTCTCGATTTACAGTTATGCAGGTGGTTCATTATTTATTTTAAGCAGTTCCCTCATATTAATGGGTATAATATAGGCACATAATACTTGTATTAGCTCCCGTTCAACCCGAAAAAGACACGATGACATCGATGAAAAACTGTAAAACTGGTAAGATAGACTAGCAAAATGTGGGCACGACATAAAATTCATGGGATAAAAACAAAAGGAAAAACCAAAAGTGATCGGCAAGTGGCCACACTTACTGGGGCGTCGACTAGGACTCTAGCAAGCAAATGACCACCATTCATGTTGGTCAGTCTTCGAACGAGAACGCTCTCGTGGTGGACGTGAATGATAGAAAGTTGTACAGTGTGTCCCCAAAGCTGCATGTTCGGTTGACTGAAAAGGAGAGAACAGAGCAGAGTGCAAAAGACGGGCAAAATAGAAAATGCGATAAGTAGGAAGAAAAGAGCGGCACAGACCAAACAACATTGGCCACAATCTACAAAACACCGGACACCGGTGGCAATGAGAACTGACCCCATAGATTCAGATAGTTAAGCCGTGTGTCAAAAAAGTTAGCTTACCGTTCACCATGCCTTCTGCGCTTTAATATGCGATGTAAAACTCGAGGGGGCCAATCGATGATTCAGCAATGGGAGTAAAAATTAGATGTTAACAAACTGGAGACCAAATGTAGTTTTTTTCATGGGTTAAGTACACCGTGAACCTTCTAGCCTCCAACTGGACATGAACAATAATGGGGTACAACAGTGTGAATGAGCTACACGTGAGACAAGAACAGTAAACACAAAAAGGGCAGTGAAGACATCAAAGAAGTCGTCTTACTATCGCTTGCGACTCGGCCATCTGTTTCCAAGATGATGACGTTAATTATTTCAGTTTGGACGGATGAGTTTATAAATTAATCAGCACCCATTTTCCTTCAACTTACCTTCAACTCGGAATTCTGTTTTCGTTACTACATGCTAGATAAGCAAGTGGCGTATCGCTGTCGTAGATGTTGATAACGACAATTTATAAGCACAATTTATGCTAGGAAGGGTTTAACGGTAGCCGGCATTGTTACGCTATGTTTGTGCAGCAGAAATGTAAACACAACCAAAATTAGAATAAACCCAACTAATAAGAACTGAGAAGAAACAGAAGAATCGGCGATATAAAATCCTCGAAAGCCTGTTCAAAAACAGGTAAAGCTGAATACACAATGCCATAGATAAACAGCTGCGTACAGTTTGAGAGTAAGAGAGCAATCGCAAGATAGTTCGCTACTCTACGGCTTTCACTAGCATATTTAATTCACCGCATTCACGTCAAAACAAGGCAACATTAACGTCACCAAGTCCAATTATTCAACGTTCACGGCTATGGGCTTGGCGGGCCGAAAAGCTCCCATTCTAATGATCAACACGATTTATAGTTCCCAACATATCAGTAGACAAATGTACTTCCGCATACCAGTTTCACTGCTGTCCAGCCCGTACCTTCCACCAGTAAGCTGTAAATAAGGGGACCAGGTAAAGAGTGCACAGCAGAGACCAATCGTAGCCACTGTCGATCAAAAACCGAGTAAGGCATGCTCATTGGTTACATTCGGATGGTATCATCAGCTGTCAGTTTCAAGGGCAGCCGTTCAGCCTATTAATGCTGGCAAAAGTTCCACAAAATCATCCAGCAACCCAACAAGAATTTGCTGGCTCCTAGAGAGTCATGTGAACCAACTCACTAAATAATTCCGTAAAATCTCGACAGACTGAGAGTGCGAAGCCGTATCCTGTGTACATGTAAGTCAAACCACAACCCATACACGCTGGACAGAAACAAATCAAAGTTTGAATTTAGGTTATCATTTGTTCAGTTGATTAAGTTACCGAAGAAATCCAGGGAATAACTAAAATATATGGACTATAATGCCTCCAAGAGCGTTCTACCAGAGTTACCGCGTTCATAAGGATTTTCGGAAAAACCGTTAGCAGTTCCACTGAAAGTTATCAGGATACGGAGAACTTTGTATTTCCGCATTTTCCGAGGTTATATTGTTAATGGATAGAAACAAATAAGGTTTCAGGTACAAATTTATTTTGGCCCCAAACCTTCCACTGTCTGTCATAAAAAATTCTAACTTAATTTCTCATCGACGCCGGGATTGCGGATTGAATCATACATCCTGATAAACCGAAAGTGAATTGAGTACAATGTATTCTAGCGAACAGTAGGGAAGTTTGGCTTACATAACTTGAGTATGATTCAAAACTGAGAGCAGCTGTTGCGTTCCGACAGCAGTATACTCGAATTTTGATCTTGTTAGAGCACGTCAGTAGTGCATATCCTTGCCACGACCCGGATTAGAACTCTGGCCACGCTTTCATGAGGCAACCGTGTTGACCACTGGGTCATTCAGCAAACGTTAGGCACGAGTGAATCATATCTGAGCGCCCAATCACATTCGCTTATGAATAGTGTTAAGGTTTTCCGGTTGCCTCGAAAGCAGACGTAGCAACTGTCCTATTAACTCCAGTCGATGATCCTACGATTATACTGCGCCCAGTTTTGCTGCTCGAGTTGCGTATAAAGCACTAAATCAAGTCAGCGGGACAACGATAATGATGACATCAGAGTCAGCACCTTCCAGGATCGTGAATGGCAAGTCTTATTTCCAGAGGCATACCAACAACTGGAAAAAAGATACGCTCCAAGCAAAAAGGATTGGTTAAGCAGTAAATGCAAAAAGAGCTATGGTCTTCTGTTGTACAGAATAAAAGACAAACTTAACGAAATTAATACGAAAAAGAATAACCGTTCCTGAGTTGAGGCAGGTGCCGGAGGAAAGTAAACCAAATTTGAGTGAACGAAATCGAAGGTAACGATTGAAGCTTATCGAAGAAAAGAGTGACAGGAACACAACATTGTGAAAAGTCATTCATTGCACGGACATCGGCAACACAACCTTCGAAGAGTGATTTACTGTATCAACTTCGATGAAGTGTGCAGTAATATTTCACAAATACATGAAGAAAGTTGCTAAGCTCCCTCTTGTAATCAACTATTAATATCTGATTTAAGAAAGCTGAAATACAGTTCGGAAGAACGGTTTAGAACAACCATTGTGCCTTCTCAAGTGTGCACTGTCAGGTGGACTTGATCCGGTCCAGAAGTGACGTGGTATACTGAAATCTCCACGAGATAAGGCTAAGACGAGCATAGCATGAAAACAGTCCTGTATTTTTGTTGTAGGAGTTGGTTGCAGGTTAATGAGTAACAAATCGGGATATCATGGATGAGAGTAAACGACTTTTTGAGTATTTAAAGAACACACCTCTGTATGCCTCTCTGAAACGCTTGCGACGTTTGAATTTTCAAAATCACTATTCCATTAGTTTTGGAGTAACCACCCGTGTGTATACTGACAGAACAACTTCAAAAAAGTGAATGATCAACAGCGTTCGGGATGACCAGTTCATTCAAAAACGTGTTGGTGCCAAAGACACCTACGCAATCCGTATTGTGTCACTACAAATATGTGTCAAGTAATGACCATTTGGGGAGGTAATGTAGGTTGATTGTCGTCTTCAGTCACCAAAAATCGTCAAGAAAATTGACGCTATGAAGAAATACAGGTCCAGTGAACAGCAGTGGGTGAAGGGCAGACTGAAATTCGTGCGTATGGCTCAAGTGACAAGGTTATACGAATAACAGAAGAAGCGAATGAGGTCACGCAAACTGAATGAAACAGAAGGGAGCACTAGCACTTAAGCTGGTGCAAGCTGAACAGTAAAATCGATCGAGAACAATCGACCAATACCGTGGAGAACAGTACACTGGTTTTTAACTGCCATGCAATAGAGACGAGAAGGAAACCCTAATTTGGAACCAAAAGAAATGGAAGAGACGAGATTTGTTCACTAAAAAACCATGGTCTAAATTCAAGGATTTAACGTCGCAAAGAAAGAGCCGAGCTGCAAGGCGGAATAAGAGAAAATATGTAAAAGTTTTCCTATCCTCTTCCCTGCTTCGATAATTTGACTGTTCATACTTGACGGATAACTCAGTCAAACAAGGACAGCATTCACACAACTGAACCGGATTAGCCACCATCTACAATAAAATTTTCAATAGCAGCTTCAGTGGGTTATGTAGGCCTCAGCTGTAGGGATGAAAAACAGCCCATACATACATGTAAATGTATATATAAAACCGCATTAAGTGGCAGACAGGCCACGACATATGAAAAAGAACATTGTGGAAGTTAAAGAGGGAGGGAGGATTACACAGAGATTTGCAACAAAAGTGTCAGTCATTTTTATTCTTCGCCATATCAGAGGGCGTTTTCAAGCAACAGATTATTATTCTCATTCCTCTATGCTTAGTCGTGGTTTGTTCATCCTGAAGCTAGTGGCAATCCGCTGTAGTATTAGCGAAATGTTATCGGAGTGACGCGGTTAGCTGGTATCTTTAACACCGATAATTGAACGAATGAATCAGCCATACTGTCTTCAAACTTTGTCAAAGTTTATCCATCCTTACAATCAGACGTATACCACTGAAAGTAGGTTGCAGTAGTCGAGTAATCAAAATTCAATTGATATTTACATATTTAGTGATATTTACGTGCTGGTTAGAACGAGACAGAGTAGGTGGTTGAACAGAATCCCATTTGTTTCGGCAAACGCTCCAGGACGGAAGAATTAAGTGGGAATCACACCATACTGAATAAAAATGGTCGTGGCGCCCAGGTGGCCAGCATAAGGGAGTGAACATCATCGTCAGCGGTACAATTGGAATGATAAACACGAGTTCATCCACGGTAGCTCTATGCGAAGCATTCAGTGGACATTAAGAACAGGTTACAATCAGGTTCACACGAAGGACGTTAACCTTCTTTTCAGTAACAGAAATGCACGAATTTTTCAACAGCCCAATTACTCTGTACCAAACAACATCAGTCATCCCTGGTGACCAGTATCTCTCAGCCAAATGCTACGGTCAACAGGCCTAATCGTAGTGACGTTTCCAAGTTGGCTGACAAATGAGTTTAAATGCAATGCCCGAAATAAGAAGCAACACCTAAAACTTTATGATGTGCAGTCGTTTGAAAACTAACTACTAGAAAATTTAAATCTAACCTGATGTCGCGTGCTCCAGTTTGCTCCAGTATCAATCGTATATTCAGACGCACCGGACCAGTTCCAGCATTAGAGTCCACAAGGTGTGTTTCACCTTCCCAGATAATGGAACGAGCAGCTTGTGCTGGAAGTGACTGTTCTAACGGAGACATCTGCTGGCGGCGCGCACCAGAATGCACGGACATCGGATGCGGACCAGACTCCATGCTGTAAGCGGATAAAAGTGCACGATCGGAACAACTAATGGTAAATCGACAGAACATAAGAAATGAGAAACAAAAGACGTGACCTGTTGTTGGACAATATCAAGGTAAACCCAACAGTGACTGCTTACACACGTTGCTGGATGGTGCAATCGTAGGTGTCAAAACAAACACCAACCCGTGTCTCGAAATAGGGGACTTTGGCTATTGCTAACGGCTCGAGAGAATCCGAAATGAAGAACACCTGTAACGTTAGGGTCATCACCAGGTGACACCCAACGTTGTTTGGATGATCTGCATATGCGCCGTGATTTAATTTATTTCAGTTGGAAAGTCTCATTGAAATTCGTACGTCACCGACATGTTTAGATAAACCGGAATCATCGGCTACGAGAAGCAGAATGATAGACACACATGTGAACTGATAAATCTGATGTTGAAAAGCTCCAGCAATGGCACATAGTACTGTTGGGGGATTCGATTCGAAGACGATAGGCAATGTCTTACGAAAGTGAAGAAGTTTAGCAGCTCGACACACGATACTATAAAGCACAGGAACGGTGAAACCAACGACAATTGAGGGCACAGATGAACGATACACCAGTACAATCCCTTACAGGAAACATGTTGCTAACAAAACTCAAACTCCGATGCGAAAAGTCATACAACTAACCGATGCAAATAAAACAAGTAAAATCAATGAGTCTATAGAGAGAGAAAGACTATTAGAGGCCTTCAGTGTCACGACTGCACTTTACTAGGGATTAAAACTGACCGCCTCAGAAGAGATTGTTCATTCGATGGTACCGCTGAATTTGCGTTATCCCGATGTAACATACTGGATCCGACAGGAACAGGACCGACAAAACCTTGACATGGGGGTTTGACGGTTGTGATGGCGGATGGACCTGGTGAAGCGTAGTCCGTACAGACCGATGCCCCGACGGATCGGAACGGCTGTGATTCATAAGCCCCCACCGGATGATTTTGAGGATGCCCTCCCATCGTCCAAGTATTGCAATGTGTACTTGGTACGGTTTGAAAATTATCTTTTACTGGGTAGCTGTTCGACAATGTTTGGGGCGTGTTTGTGGGGATGGCAGTAGGAAAGTTGGTCGGTGTCAATGACTGACAGCGAACGTTCGATCCACTACCGAGGTCTGGAGAAGCCAGATGATGTGGCCTTATAACCTGACGATAAATAGAATGAAGAACAGCGAAAGCTGAAAGATTAAGCCTACGAACGTTATCTAGTACCCCTGTAAAACTGGTCTACTGCAAGCATATTTAACATGACTGAAAAACCGTTGAGAATAGATAAGCCAAGCTGATTACACCTCAACATTTTTTTTACACTGAAAAGACATAAATCCAAATAAGCAACATTAACACAGGTTGGAAAACAGTATTATAAACATAAGATTGCGCTTTCTTCTTGCTAGATTCAATCTCCATTACTGATGAGTAGTCGGGGATTTGGTTTATCTTCAAGTTGACCATCACTCACATTTGATCGCAGCGTTCGCATTCAGATAGACTTTCCAGCCAGCCTCTTTCGAAAAGAAGCACTAGACTCGAGTTTCGCTCTCATTAGAGCTCGTCAGTAGTGCATATCCTTGCCACGGCCGGGATTTGAACTCCGGACATTCCAATCATGAGGCAACCGTGTTAACCACTGCGCCATTGACCTCACATTAGGCACGACCGAATCATCAAATCTGAACGCTCAACCACTCTCGCTTGTGAGCAATGATCAGGTTGCCCGATTGTCTCGAGAGGAGACACAGTTACTGCCTGTTAACTCATTTGTTAACTCCATTGTTTTATCTCTATCCGATTCAGTTGCCAGATCGTTAAAATTTGGCGGCAGTTTTGATCACATTAATTACAGGTCCATGTTAAAACTGATGACGTACTGACATCAATCAATTCGGTGCGAACTGATGGCCAATCTGATGGAGATGACCATAGCTCAGAGAATGGTGTGGCGGTTAGCTTTCACATCACACGGTGTTTGTTGTTATGTAACATGCGAGGTTACATGTGAGAGTTCTTAAGTCTGAGCGGGAAGAATTGAGATGAACGAGGCTCAGACATGCGAGCCATGTGAATGTAAATCGGTGTAATTATCAACGAACCATCTAGAACCTAAGATGGGGTTCTAAACCAAGGACATGTTGAGCGAACGCGCAACACAGTTGACGACATGCGCTGACGTTCGTGCCAGACACATATGAATCGTAGTGTTTTTGCCTTCGTGCGGAGGTTGTGTTTTATTCTACAGCTGCAAAGGGTATACAATTAAAATTGTGGATGATCAGCTGATATGCGGTAATGGTCTCGCTACTTGATTAGTACGCTCTCGGCAAACTGGATTATGACCCAGAATTGCATAAACGAGCTGCGGCAGTTAACACAGATTTTAAGAACCCCAAAGATGACCTAAGAATAATGGCACTATGAAGCGTGAAACCAAATACGAACGATGAGAGAAGCATTCGTTCTTTTCAGACCGCCATAGGGTGATAAATTGGGTATCACACTCTCGCAATACATGGATGTTTAGTCGTTTCTGTATTTAACAGCGACGTTGAGCTCCAACAATATACAAACCAGACAAAGATTACAACAAAGAAAGGGTGAAGGAATCAATCGAATGGAGGAGGCATGTCAGCAAGAATAGCCCCATCAGACGACTGAAGACTGGAGTCTACAACTGGTACACCAGTAACTGATTAAAAGCAGGCCAGAAAAGGTATCGAAAGGGGCTCAGCTGAGAAGACACCAATGCACACGTACAGCTCGGCTGTTTGTTTGCAAGGTGGAAACACCTTGACGTTGAAGGAACGAACACAAGAGTAGCTATTTTGTTAAGTTTTAAATGAGACCCAACTATGAAAAGTCAGGGTTTCAGCTGGATTTGAACCAATGACACACACACAACATGCTTAGTATTTAGGTCTCTTATCCTCTTTTTTTCTCTTCCTATGCAGGTTTTTTCTCTCTCCGTGGTTGTGTGGCAGTTAGGCATCAGTGTGAACTACTGATGTAATGTTGTCTATGACAATGATGACATTTGACAAGGTCGAGTCTGAAAACTTACGATGCAAAGCCATCCATAGAGAAGTCCCATGATTTTGGTTAAGGCAGGTACAATACAAAATGTCGTAGAGGTATACTCCAACCGTTACGGTTGACGTTCGAGCGACGGTTCTCCGAACGAACAGAGTCTGGAGATTACAGGCTTCATCTGCCTGCTCACGAGTGAAGTACAGTCGAGTATACCCCAATTCACTGGATCAATCGCATAAAGGACACTCGTTTGTACACATTCAACAGATTACATTTTAGAGTATGAAATATCCCAAAAACCCGTTCCCCCATCTTCGACTGTATTCTGTACGTGGCACACACACAATCTCACTTTGTTGAACATGAATTACACAGACGACGCGGAATACAGTGATAGATGGGTCAGTGTATGTACGTACAAGGGATTAGCCATGCTGGGCGGAGTAGGCGTAGAGGGTAATTTCGGTGATCGAACCTCTACACTCTATGTTTTTTTGGGATGATGGAACAAAGGATAGCTCGTCTAACGTGTAGATCTCGTCCTGAACGTTAGATTAGTAATGCGGGGTCAGGCCCCGCTGCCGTGAGTACTTATGCCGCCTACGATTGGTCATTTCAACGGCACCCAGACCATAACACGTGATTCCTGTCGGGAAAGAACTTAAACGATAGTCGATTGGCTGGCT
The DNA here is from genome assembly GCA_008508345.1 of Paragonimus westermani. Taxonomy (NCBI): domain Eukaryota; kingdom Metazoa; phylum Platyhelminthes; class Trematoda; order Plagiorchiida; family Troglotrematidae; genus Paragonimus; species Paragonimus westermani. The sequence continues at coordinate 154,993 of QNGE01000955.1, read as the reverse complement.
GGAGTTCATAGAAGGTGGGCTGAACGTGTGACAAATGATGTTCTGTTAACATAATCTAGCCCTATTTGTGATTGCGAAGATAAACTGAGAACCACAGGCAGGATACAGCGTCGTCAACAGATTACACGTCCACAAGCCGAAAATGGTGGTGCGACCCGTGCGGTTCGCACTGTCAACAGACACGAACAAACGAATCGCCTGTAGTCAAACGAAACACACTGAAAGTACTGGGCGATTAGGGATTACTTTGTAGTCAGCTTGAAATTGTGTGCATACGCATGCGAAGCTGTCATACACACATATATTCAGAGCGGCATGAATCAATAATAAAAACTCCCGCAAGCATGGAGGCATAAATTGCGCTTCAACCAATAATCTCAAACAGATCACATGTGGACTAAATGCAAGCTAGTGCTTGTTTCATTGGAGTATATTAACAGACTGTTGAACCGGCCAGCGAACCTGTCAGCCAGTCCCTCACACGTGGACTGTAGCCCTGGCGAGTATGTTAGCTAGCATCCGGTCACGATGGGAGTCACGCGCGTGTTGCGTCAGTGTTCGAGTAGCGCTGACTGCTTGAGCTACTAAGGCAGCGACAACCAAGTGGTCAAGCGAGAAATAGTAGCCACGCTTGTGGAGTAAGTCCGAATTGAGTTGTCCGACGAAATGCTTAGGATGAAAATAAACATCGTAGCACGTGCGTGCGCACATGCACGCATGCGACCAAAGAGGAGAAAAACAGGCTAAATGTAAGGGAGAGAACCGGACCTGATCTGTATGTGTGTGGTACATATTAGGATCGACTGGAAACCATGGTCACAAGCGTCGTCGCGTGCGCCACTACCGCTACCGTCGCCACCATCATCATTATTGCGCGCACCTCATGTGGAATGTTCGGTGACCGGCATGAAACCGACAGTTGACTGCAAACGCAAACATGTGCACGATCGAATGAACAAACACATAAACACACACACATGCACGTGGAACGTAATTGACCACATCGATCGCGAAATGGATTGGTAGTAGGGGAATTCTCACAATCCTCACAAATCACTCAATCTTGTTCCACTAAGTCAGGTTGGATTGTAACGTACGCAACTTGTCAGCATTAGCATAGTACAAGCAAATATGCACAACAGCGAACATACAGATGACATAGCACATACAAGAGCACAGCAACACAGCGAACCGCTCTACCACACTATTAAAAAGTAAACGTTTCAGATTACCTATAGATACATAACAAGCGCTTGTTAGAGGCGAAAAATAGATCGGGTCTTTCGTGGCACAGTGTCTCAGGTTCACGGGAAGATCGATGCAGCTGTCATTTTCCAGATACAAGAAACTCACCATAATGAAATCAGGTGGAACAAACAGGCAGGCACTGACGGCTCGAGAAGACGCATTGCAGATCCGTATAAAATGATTAGTCAATTCGTGAACCACATATTGTGCGATACAATTCTGTCATTACAAAGGGTGACCATGTGTGTCTAAGAGGAGACGCAACAATCAAACATGAGTAGCACATCAACAGCGCATTCACGTAAATGGACAATCACATCGGTACTTGCCTGACTCGTGGTCAGCGGAACACTCGGGTGAGGAGACGTGTGTCGCTGCTGGTGGGGGGTGACCTGTGCCGGAGAGTATTGTCTCGTTGCAGTGCGCGAACCCGCTGATGGTGACGGAAGACCAACAGTGTTGACATAGCCAATAAATTGTCCGCCATTCGGAGAGGCAGCATTGGAAGGAGGGCGAAAAGAGTTTTGTCCGCCGCTTGGCGAAGATGGAGGGTTACCGGTAGGACGCGTGTTTAAAGACCCATCGAAAGTGGCAAGCTGTTGGCATTGTTGGTAAGATTGGTAGGGTGTATTTGATCCAGGATTATGATGCATCGCGCCTGAGACATTCATTACGCTCGGATTGGCTGCGCTGGGTGCTGGTGAATGTATCTGGTTGGTCAAGGCGTTGGCACCATAGCTCTGTTGAGGAGACATGATTCCAGTTGAAAAGCCCTGAGGTGTGGCAACAGAGTCAGAGCCATAGACGCTACCAGGGCCAAGTTGGTCCACAGAGTTCGGACCAGAATGCCCAGCCGAAAGTGAGCCAGATGGTACGGAGACGTGCTGCATGGGGTTTTAAAAAGAGAACACGTGGATAAATCAAATCAGGAGGGAGGTGAATGTGCGAATGATGAGCGAACCATCAAAGGAAATGACCAATTTGAGAACAACAAAACTGAGGCAAAAGCGCAGCCTTGTTTTGTAGCACAGCGAGAGAGAGAGGGGTACGCATTTCCCAGATTCGTGTGGCAGAACGACTGATTTGTCAACAAAGTATAAGAAATTCATTAAAAAACGTTAGCGCTTGCAACCAATCGCAAAAGTTTCACAAAAACGTATGGACGACCATCTAACGCTTAAAACACGACGAAACATGCACCTAACCACTTTTAAAGCAGAAGGTTAGTGTAATCATTAGCTTCAACCAGTATTACAGGCAAATTTGAGGAAACCCATTGACAACTATGTAAATTATCGAGCATCTAGTCTAGAGTTCGTGACTTAATTTACTTGAATCTCTCAGCACTTTGGGTTTAGGTGGCTTGACAATATCCAGCCTATATATGACCCTGTATGTTATGTGACGTTTGAGGAATAAGCTGGATACTTAACTGATAGGCAAAAAGGTTTACAGATTGAAAAATGGGCGAGAGAAAATGTGTGGTACCTCAGAGGGACGGTTGACATCTGTGTTGAATCGCCCGCTCGTTGTACGTGAAGAGTAGCTCGGAGGAGTTGAGCCCAGTGTGTAGCCAGAATTGCGGAAACTACGATGGTTCTGAGACAGGGGGGATTCACTAGTCGTACCCTAAATGTATACCAGAAAGACAGCAGTGAGTACAAATGATCACATTAGGAAGCAGGAGCAAAGGGCGCAACAATCAATATTGGCGATGGTCACAACACGATCAGCCACCTGGTTAACAACTCTGAAGTTTGACAGCGGGTAACACATGAGAAGGTAAGATTAGCAGGTGTAAGAAGTGAGGCAGGTTACAAGAAGCCAACCGTTGAAATTCACGTACAGTTTCGGTTGACTGCAGTAGACGAGTTAAAAAACCAGTAGTGAACCTGAAATTATTACAGTTCAGATAGTTCCGTTGGGGAAAATCACGGTCATCGGTAGATTAATATAATTTACTTAAGTGTTCTAACGTCAAACGATTTGATTATGAAAGCGTGTATAGTAACACGTGAGTTTTTATACTTTGAACTGAAGGACAGTGACAGTAGTAATACAAGCACCTGATACGGTTGAACGGCTGGTGAGAGAGCACTGTGGGTGCCTGTAATGGTAGGATTCCCAGCTTTGGTCGAGGCAGGTCGATACATGGGTTCTGTCAAGGAGGCCGTTGTGACCAGTACCACTGGGCTGGCAGAGGACTGGTTGCACGTGTGCGTAATACCATAGCCGCCGCCGGTCTGTGAATTATGGCGCTGTAACCGGCCCGTATGTCGTGCAGGCGAAATGGAAGTAGGAATCTGGGGAGATTCTTCAACACGAGAAGAGCCGTTTGTGAATGACACAGAAGCATGTGAAAGATCGTTTAGCAGTTGTTGTGGTTGTTGGTGCTGCTGTAAAACCTGTTGCTTTTGCTCCACTAGCGTCAGCTCAGCCTCAGCTTGCGCGTGATAATCCGCTGCAAGTGGCCCGATTACCCGTCGCTCAGGTGAATCGGAGTTAATCAGTCTCGCTGTACAAGGCAAGAAGAGATGAAGTTCATGAGTTACATTGAATGATACATTCAAACGCGACAAACTGAATGGGGTCATTGTAACCACTTCAAATAGGCCGATACCAACGTTAGACTTGTCCGTTACCGTGTCGTGGTGACCAACGTTTGAGCACCCCATTGATTTTTATAACTAAACCAACTGAAGTTGAGATTTTTGGGGTAGCTGGTCCGACGAGATGATCAACAACATAAGAAAACAATTAAGCTCAAGGATTGCGCGTCGATCTACTGTATGTACTAAACTAAACGAGTGGTGGAACTCAATCCTATTGATGTGTAACACAGGTGTTTCGTAACCACATCATAAGTAGTTTCATATATATTATTATCAAATGTTTACGCGTCAATCACGACCGTAAAAAATAAGCATCCTCATTTCCACCCTCAAGAATCAGCATGCAACATACACATTTATTGTATGAAGAATCGACAGCGGCTGGACGCTTCCGACTTCTTCATCACATTTCGGAGCGACTAGATCAGTCAGGCTAATAAAGCGGATAAAGCACTGGCTCCTTGTTACCAAAAGCACTTTTTGAGCAGCGAGTTCATGGGTCGAACAAGCGAGTTAGGATATCGCTCAAATCAGCCCATTTCTAAGACGTAAACAGTCAAAATAATCAGTAAGCGTTGTCTTCACAATGATACTGCTCGACTATAAGTGGACCATAATGTTCTTTCACTTCCCAGTCGTACTGTCCTCTTCCACTGAGTCTGTGCCTGCAAAACGGTGTTCGGTTAATCCGAGACAACCGAAGAACATAAGCATAACCAAAGCTCGCGTTAACACGTTCGACATCGTTTCCAATAACACTCACGCTGAATGATGACGCCAAACTGCAGTGACAATGGCACCGAACCTCTACTACAAGCAACGCTGCTTGACTGGGTTTCGGCGAAAAGTCGTTAACACGATACCAGACCCATTATTTCGACACAGGTCCCACGATACAAATCGAAAGAAAGCCAGTTGTTCGACACATCTAGCAACGTATCAAACTACGCCCTTCGACTACGTGAGGAGAATTACATAAGGTAGTTACAGAAGAATTTAGTCATGTACACAAACATATGAACGACCATGAGCCCAAACATGACAATGAGGGGCGGGTCGTCGTTAGCCACAAGAGTGCCAAGGAATATTCTGGAAAAACTGGTTCAATAGGATTAAATGGAAGAATTGGAGAGTTGCTGTGGGTACGACACCAACACGTCATATAACGTCTCTAATCATCAACTCGTGTGGTCACAAAATCCCCAATCGGACAGGCGAAACCCACCCGTCTCACGCAATGGAATGGTCGGGGTAGTCATAGTCTACAACCATGTCAATGCCTCACCAACTCGCAGTTTCCCCCGACTGTTAAATGCTGCCAGTAAATAGTTCCTGGCGCAACAAACGTTTAGCTGGTATAGAGAAGACGCCGTCAATTACCGCGGACCAAGCACCTTCACTAAAGGATCAATTGACCACCAGTTCAAATATTCTGGTGATCTTGCGCAGATAGAAACATCAGGCTGTATAGCTGGAATCGGCATACGAGGACTGGCTGAACGAAAGCTTTGGTGTTGATGGCTCAAAAAGCAGGTTGCCACAAAATACACAATAGGCAACCTGGCTGGGTAATGTCTCAATGTCAAACTATCAACAGGATGAGTTTTGCACGCACTTCAAACTTGGATCGGAAACCGTACGATTGGTATTCAATGAACCAATAGGTAACCACAGGCTAGCATTGGTCACATATTACCATAACACTAGGCGTCTCAAGAGCTAACCATAATTATTGACGACCATACGTCAATGACCGGTGCCAATGCATAGTCGTCATAGACCTGTGCGAATAAAAATTACACCCACTTAATGATTGGGAGACGGGGCAGGGATGGGATTACAGTTTTAACGTCCTAGGTCAAAACTTGAAAGTATATCAAGCTGCCTACACTCTACAAACAAACAATCTAGTTTTAAGGAAGGGTAGAAGAGTAGCTCAGAGGCAGTTTACTCATGGTTTCCACTCGCTTGCCTCATTAAGGGAACTTACGTTGTAAACAACTAACTCAAACAATGGCGATACGTGCTCCACGGTGTCCAAATAGCACTACCTCTTCTAAAGTCTCCAACAACAGACATTGGGGCTCACGAGGACTTGAATTAGCGCCCTGAGCTCGATTCACAGTGCTTAACTCACTAGCAGCTGTCTCTAATTCCCTGTGTCAAGTTATCATTTGATCAGCTCGCGTCTCATGAGAGTTGGCTGGAGCACCGGTAAATGGGAGATCGATATGGTAGACCACGATCAAATCATCAAAATCCACGCGTCCTGAAATGAACAAACTTAGCTGACTTTCACCATCAATCATTTACGTCATAGTCCAATCGATAGTTACTTGTCGAGTGCACCTGATGACTAATTGATCGCAAACGTCGAGCATCGAACAGCTAAAGACTTCATGAATTTGGTAACGCATTGAGAGATCATTAAGGGTAACGTATTACCAACCAATCTCAACCAATCCCAATCAGTCTGTACATGTAATGTTTGTTATGTTGGTTGCATTAGCAGAAAATGATCGAACTTTAAAACAAAATAGCAAATCATGCAAAAACTCTAACACTGCGTACGGTATGGGATCGACAAAAAATCCGTTCACATTCAGGTTGGGACTATGCATCATCATCATCAAAACAGCCATGAGCCTGACCAAAAGGTACTGTGGCGAGGGCCGCCGTTAACCTCAACAGTGACGTGGAATACCCTAGAAGGAAAGAGTATTACGAAGAACGACAAAGATTGAAGAAGACTAAATGGAAGAACTAGAAATGGTATGCAGGTACGCCATTGACTGCGACACACCGCCATCTCGGATAGCGTCTCTAACCAGCGGACCCATCCAGGCAGGCGGTGCCTGCCCACTTTGCTCAATGGAGCAGTCAAGGTCTTCATATTTCGTGACCACGTTGTTGCTTGACCACCACGCGGTTTCACCCAGCTGTTGGTGGCCTCAGTATATAATGCCCGGTATGGTAAACGTTCAGATGGCATACGGAGCATGTGACCCAACCATCGCAAGCTGTGCAACGTAACTACTTGACCAATTGATCGCGCATCCCGAACGTTCCGGAATACGCGCCGGCGAACTGCCGCATTGCTCACGCGATCAGCCCACTTAATGTGGGCCAAGTGGCGGAGACAGCGATGGTCAAACACAGCTACCTTGGCGTAGTGGTCGGGATTGTGTACTGTTTTGATCCGGCGGGCTATGCTGACTAGGACTCCGGTCCTTCCAGGTGCAACCTTGTCAGACAGGCCAAAAGGGAGCANCCCCTTTCGCGGCATAAACGACCGGGAAGTAGCAGAAGTTATCGTTCACTCGACAGTGACACTACTATGCATCACCAACTACGATTTTCTATATTTTCGCCCTTGCTCTCTTTTTCACTGACTGTCTGACTCCTAGTGTTCGGCTGAAACTCAGTTTTCTTTTAGCCTTACGTAGTAAATGCAATCAACAGTATTTTGTGTAAATCAACTATGAACGCGAATAAACCACAGTCCAAACTGACATTATTTTCAAGTAACCACATCGGCTTTGATCATAGCAATCTTTGCCCTGTCGTTTGTTAACACACTAATCGCCGATAGACAAGAAACGATAAATTCGAAATGCACCCAACAAACTGTAACACCCATATACTAAGCGGCAGGGAAAGTTAGTCTACGGCAAACCGATACAAATAACTAAACAAACATTAAACAGCAATATCGGCTATTATGAACCTGTTGGGATTGGATCTGTTTCGACGATCCTATAAGGCAAAGATAGAAATGAACCTCTAGGATGCCGGTTCACCTGGTAACTAAATGCTGACTGACTCCCTTGATGTAGGGAAGACCGTTTGTGAACCGTAACGCAATTTGACCAAAAGTTGGTGAAAATTTCATGAAAATCGCTCGGTAGAACTAGCAGAAACGATTGGACGGATTGTTCTACCAGGGACAGTTCAAGTTATTCATCTCGACTAGTGGATGTCTCGATCACCAACTGTGTTAACGTGGAAAGATGGCTCAGTTATAACTAACTAATATTTCGAGGAAGCTGAACCTCTTGTGAAGCAGCTTAACTGAGCGGCAGCGGATCGATTAAATGACTGGACCTGACGAGCATCTGTCGCAAGCCGGATATACGTCGGCGCAACCATCAACAACGCGCACTAGACCCTCAGATCGACACACCGTTCCGCCCAAAATAGAGTGGCGGGGGATCGGTAGCACAAGTAAAGCTCATCCGACGATGTAGAAGACGGTGTTTAAACTAAGTGTGCCGCGCAGATCGACTAGAAACGTCACTGCACGAGACCATACATTCATCGAGACTTTCGTCGTACACAGTCTCTAAGATAAGCACTGGTGTGATACCAAGATGGTCACACAAACCTGGAGGAAAAGAGACCGTGGGGAGCACTTGGCAACTGGAATGCAGCCTAAATGGTTGCAATTTCATCCTTTGAAATATCTGACGGCAGGCACTTGCAACCGTAATCTTGTCACAATGAAAAACCACTTCAATTCGCTTGTTTCCCGAGAAGCTGAGAAGGCTTAATTTGTCCACTCTGCCAAACCACGATGTAATCATCATCACAGGGAGTAATACATCAGTGTGAACCACTGATGTTTAACTGCCACACAACCACGAGGGAGGAAAAACAAACCCTGTGTAGGAAGAAGGAAAAAAGGAAGAGGACCTAACTACCAAAAGAAATAGCTACGTCTACATTCAAAACCAAAGAACCTACACCTCATATACACAAACCGGGCTAAAATTGAAAATAAAGCGTCAACAGCAAGACAGCTTCTTTACGAATTTCGCTGTCCCGCGTCATTAAATGCATTCACTTCACAGAAAACCCGGCAAAACAACGACAACATACATGCCACTGAGCTCGGTTAGTCGCCATCTCACCTAACTTCTCAAGCCACCGACTCTGTGAATCGCGACGGCCCTAGCCTGGGAGACGAGCCCAATACACAATCAAAAACCAATTCGTGAACGATGCCATTTGTCTACGCCAGGTCATCATCTGTCCATCTCGTATCTTGAGCCAGTCGGCCGCAGCGTCAGCAGAGTGCTTGGTGTGGCAGGCGACTAGCGGATATCCTTAATACATGACCTAACCATCTAAATCTGTGCTAATGTAAGGGATGAACAGAAGAACGCGTTCGACAATCAGTGTGAAAAACACCCGCCTCCTAACCTCCTCGTTGCTTAATCGCTGGTGTCACCCGATATGAGCGACTGAACGGAAACATCGATAGTCGAACACCTGAAGACAGTTCATTTTCACCACCCTGAGCAGCCACGTTTCGCTGTCGTAAAGCAATACAATCGTCACTGTTGTCTGATACACGCGACCCATGAGCTTCAGAGAAATCTCTCTATCGTTATAGGTGCCTCACATTCGAGAACACCGCTCCAGCGTTAGAGATACATACTTCTGTATCATTCCATAGACCTCCACCATTGCTGATGCAGCTTCCCAGGTATACAAACCGGTCAACAACCTCCATGACTACATTATCTAACATCAAATCTACGTGATCACAACAATTCTGCAGAAGCACTTTACATTTTGAGGCTGCAAAGCGCATTCCGAAGTATTTAGCAGAACGCGAAATTACGTCTAGCATTGTTTGTGCTTGCTTGTCGTCAGCATAATCAAGATCAGTCAGTCTTTCACCAGGTAGGAAGTCCACGCCGGCATCTTGTGAGTGTTGGAGACAATCCTCCATTATTTCGTCTATGACGAAATTAAACAAAAATGGTGAGAGCGGACAGCCCTGACGTACGCCGCTCATGGTGCTGAAACTGTCAGACAGTTCACCGTTAAACCTAACCTGAGCTGAATTATGGGAATAAAGCGCTGACAGTATGTTCAGATACTTGGTAGGTACACCCCTGCGTCTAAGCGACTCTAAAAGTGTAGATCGATCAACCGAATCGAATGCACCTTTATAGTCGAGAAATACAGCGACCAAAATTTGACTAAGAGTAAAAATGTGATCTATATATCCCCGCCCGGGACGAAACCCTGCCTGTTCTTCCCTAATGTTCACCTCACGAACTGCAGTGAATCGACGAAGTATAATGGATGGCAGAACCCTAGAAATGACCGGAGTCAAAATAATTCCCCTATGATTTTCGCAAGAGCCTCTGGTACCTTACTTGAATAGAGGAACTATTATCGCATGACTACAGCAGGGAGGGATGGTCTCCGTCGTCCAAACAGGTTGAAACAACTGAGCCAAGGCATCTATTAACGCCTCCCCACCTTCTATGAAATGTTAGCACGAGATCATCTGGACCAGCAGTCTTATTCCGTTTAAGAGCCGAAATGTAACTACGAACCTCAGTTCTACTGAGTGATTCCAAATCCACCGGCTAGGATGCTACATTACAAGTCTGTGACGGTAACACAGTAGAAGCAGGAGGTCAGCTAAACTGACGCATAAAGTGTCCCCTCTGCCGTCCTAAATTTCTGGACTCATTACAGATGAATGTGCCATCTGTCTCCTTGATGGCCTAAGTGACAGACGGTCGCCTTGGATCAGCGGCACGGATAAGCTCAAAGAGTTTGCCCGTGTTCTCTGAAGCAAAATTGGTCTCAATTTCCTTAGGTTTCCCCATTAACCAAGCCTCACATTCAGCCTTTAGGTCACGTCCCAGTTTTCTACGGATCTCTCTTAGACTTGTTATATGTACTACTAGGAGGAATTTTCCGCCTAACTTCTAATAAATCGAGGGTTTTCTCTGACATCCAATATCTGTTCAACGAATGTGCCCCCGTGCCGAACGATACAGTGAGATTTGGGACCACGAGTTATCAGGATCTTCGGAAAGAGAACTACTAGGACAGCTCTTCGTGCTGGTTTGGTATTTATGCTTTGTTGACGGTGCAGGCAATTTCTCAACAGCCAATCGATGTTGTCTGCAGGGTTGTTACCCACCAAAATAAGAATGAAACGACGTACCAACGCATGATCCGAATCCAAGTATGTGCTCCAACAGTCCTCAATCGAACCAAGCCATCTACAACTGACAGCTATGCGGTCTATCTGTGCACGACGTCTAAAACCAGTGCTGGCTAAAAAATAGCTCATGTTTAGCGCACAGTTGTAACAGTCGCCGTCATTATCTGACCGATGTGATGCTATCCCAAACCTGTCACCTAAACAAGACTCATCCTCACCGAGGCGATCGACCTGAGCGTTCATATCTCTGGCCAGAACGATTATATCAGAATCACGTATCGAACGACGGAGAGCGGCCACATCTGAATAAAAAGGCGTCCCTGAGGACGGTTTCATTACAGTCAGTCGGAGCATAAGTAGACACAATGAAAAGATTTTTGAAAGTACTGCGCCTAGAACTGGTCTTAATTGGACCAGCTAAGCGGGCGGCAAAAAGTCTACCGTTAACAAGAATTCAATCTATTAATGCGGCTGCGGTCGTCGTGCTGAGGATCATACCTACTCCAGCCTGACGGGCAACGGCGGCCGGAGAGTCACCTGAAGTGTATAACCAGTATCGGGTAGAAAGTGCGGGTGCTGTTAATTCTATACGTTGAATACTGTCGTGGATTCTAGTCTCCGAGATACAGCAAATATCGATGTGCAACGAGTCTAACGTTCGTGCGAGAGCAGCCTGTTAACACATCTGTTTTGGCGTGCGAACGCTGAAAACACCTCACCTATATTAAGTCGCATTCAAGGTCTTAGCACCGGGATGAGGGAGTCTTAAAGCTGAGTGGCAATAAGTGGAACTTACCAGCTCAGTGTTATTACGATTAGCTATAGCTGTTGTGGGACCTGTGGGATAGTCATCAGAAATGGGGGTCGGGAGGGGCTTGAGAGCTGAGTTTGATAGGACATTAGGGGAGGAGTCAGCAGCAGCATGTACACACCAGATAGGGCGATCCGGTTTATACTGCGAGAGAGCCGATGCAGTGTTGAATTAACAGTGTTGTGGTTATTCACGGTTGTATATGAGCTGAGATATTGCCAAGACGCCCACACCTAAACGGGAGAACGATTAGGGTTCTCACCCAAAGCTTTTGGCTCAAAAGTCTGTCCCGCAAGGCAGCGGGTTGGTGGCAGTTTACCACAGCTGGTGGAATTTTCGGAAAAAAGATCCCAACCTTCTTCCAATCCCCGACCTGGAGCACCAGGAAACTGATTTGTCAGACCTCTATCTATTGGCCTGCCTTGTATGAGTGACTGTCGGGGTAGTGGCCACATCGTCCAGTTTAGCCCAATAAGTCATCGAGATACACAAGCAGTCACACCGCGTCAAAGTCTCGTTGTGACGGCAGATGTAAACCATGATGAATGAAATAAGCGGCCTTGGAGAACTGCATATAACACGCCTTACGTCCTCCAAAGAATGGCCCATTCTCAACTTTGCCCTTGAAACTGCAGACCGCCTGGTCTACCTCGTCAGTTTGCAATATTTTGACCCAATACTAAAGAAACTAACAGAGGTATGTGCGCCAATCGTTAGCTCACAATAACCACAAGATTGTAAAGCTGTTCGGCTGTTGATTACGCTTGCAATGGTGTGATCTATCCACCTTTAATTACAGATTGAATGTGATGAGGACAGACGGATGAGTCACAGTTGACCACCGATGTCTTCGAACAGTGCACGAAATTTGAGATGATTGGTTGATTAATGCGGCGTTCCTCCGGCACATTTAAAAACGATCGAAGTTGGCCATCAGTAAAATAACAAAAAGGTACAAGGGCCTAACAATTCATACACTAGTTGGCAAAAATTATAATGGTAGAAAAAAAGTACAAGGTGATCAGGTAACGGCATGATCATAAGTTATAAGAAGTGCTAGATGTCGCGTGCGTGGTTGCAAGGGATCTCGTAATGACCTACATCGCTAATCACTCTATATAACACTCTACGTAACATGACAGCACGTCACAGTTAGTGGCAGTCATTGTTCCAAACTAGTGCCAACTCCTATAGACGAACAGGTAATATTCTATTCGTCGTGAACATGTTCCTCCATGCCGTCCCGAAAAACAGTAGATTAGACAAGATGAAAATCAGGTCTGGACCAAATCCGGACGTGAATGCAAGTGTGCTGCCAGGCGATTAACGAACTGGAAAGAAATGCGACACGACCTAGTACAACGTTTAACGCAGAAACAATGTGATAATGGTAGACGCTCACTAAACTGAAAAGCACGTTCGTTGGCTATTGTTGTTAGAATGAGCAAACTCAGATGGTAGAAGCAATTGGTCGGAACATAGGACCACTGGCCTCGTAATCCGTATGTGCACACAGCTATCGATAAGATTTTCTGAGTTTCTTAGTGTCTACTTTAAAGACAAGTGATTTTGATGAACGACAAGATCGATGAGAAAGAACGAGACGAAAGAACAAAAAACCTAGAGAAATATAAACAAGGAGGTAAGGTTAGGCATTGGGTGGGTGGCCATGGGCTGAAACTAGTACCACTTTTTTTCCGGAAAAAAGCGCCGGTTTTGTTTTAACCACCAATCTAGAAAACCAATAGATTGTCATTTGTTAAACTTCTGTCTGTTGGCCTGCCTGACACGAGTGGGTCTGTTGGGGGTGACAAACACACCGTGCAAATGCACAAGCCACCACACTACGGCAAGGTTCAGTCTTGGTGGCGGATCGTGTGATCATCGTCATAATCATAGGTATCAATACATTCGCGACTAGCATTGACGCTTAGTTGACGCACAAACATGAGAATAAAAATAAATCAACATTTGCGGAGAACAGTTTGATTTCCCGAAACACCCGTCTAAACCCGAACAACAGGCACTACGCTGCCTATCCACTGCAGATGAACAACCGGGTTACAGAGAGGAGTGAGACGGCATTTGTCAGACATCTTCCTAATAGATTTAACAGTCCCGCTTCACTACTTGTCACTCCCGTATAGCTCACTTAATCAAAGAAGGGCAACATATGGGCTAGTGATTCCGTTAACAGTCATCATCTTGAATACTGTCGCATAATTTTTGCTGTATGGTGACTTACTCAGGTACCTGTAATTTCAGGGTGTCAAGGGGTGTTTCAATTAAACTGAGTTGTTTTACACCCTGTTAGTACGAATGGACGCAGTCCACAAATTCGTACTGACTACAATCGTAAGGACTCGAACTGGTGTTTATATTGCTTCCGGATGCTCCACAGCTAGTTTCGTACTTATTTTGACTCGTTAGAAGATTGAATCAACCATACTTATCTTATTCACCCAATTATCAGTTGTGTGAACAACGCTTGTGGCGAGGGAATTTATGTGGTTGGGTTATAACTTGTTTTTTACTTTATTAGTGTCCGTGAAACTGGTGTCCGGGGGGGGGGGAAGATTTCCGGTTCGATAAATGTTGTGCAACAGTATTCAAGATGAAAACTGACATTGTTAGCTTATAAGATAGAAAGCTACTATAATATGGTGAACGAAACACTCATATCACGGCACGAAGTCCGAAGTACAGAACTATGAAACTAAGTTCCATCAAGAATGAGGTTTGGTTTAGTGGACATGTTTCATTAGTTACCTTAGAAGAATTCAAACGACAGTGGAGGTTGGTGATCATAACAAAATCGAACAAATTTGATTCCGATATGGTGAAACTGTAGTAAAAAAAAAACCACACACACACTGACGCCACAGTAGACGAGCAAACGACGGTTCACGTACGTTAACATGAAGGATGTGGCAAGCACATAGGGCTGACTAGCTGAAAGACCAAGAACGACTCCAATCACCAGACAAAACAAAGTAAATCCGACAAACGTAAGTTCTTCTAAATGGGAGACCAAATGCACAATACAGTGTGCAGCAAATTAAAAAGCAGTATTATAAGTCAGGCTTTAGATACTGAAAACTGGCCAATGACCACAAACACTTGTAATAATTGCAAATGACCGAATTCATACTCGTAGTTCCGTTGAATCAAAAGTCACCGATTTTTCCACGAGTGCGATCAGCCCGGCAATGACAAAATATTACACAACCCAGCACAAGTTTGGTAAATTAGCTCTTCTAGGCTAGACACTGACACTTTTTACCCTAATCAGCACCAAACAGGAGGGGCGGGGCCGTATAAGTATAGAACGAAAGAGAAGAGAAACATAAGCTAACAATTCAGAGGAAACAAGTTAAACCATTACACCATACCAACCAAAGTGGTCAGAAAATTAAGATCGCGGCAAGCACATGGGTAGGCAAATAGATCAATTCACAAGATATAAAAACGTCGCCTAGACAATAACATGCAAGATTGACTGTGGAATCATACTAAAAGCTCCGCATAGTAGACGGACACTGCGTGAATTATTGATTATAGTCTTAGAGAATATGAGCCGAAAACTAGATTAAAAGCGTAACAATCGTAGGATACAAAAAACAAAACTATTAGTGGGTTCATTAGTTCATATTATTAAGGACAGAAACGATCCACTATCACAAACACCGATTTTGAACCGGCAACAAATATGTCAATTAAACGAAATGGGAATTTCGCTGCCCCATTTTTAAATGAGAGTTAAATGCTTAGTCCTCGACTGGATAAATCATTTGGAAAACTGCACACTGCCATTCCAACCAACAGAAGACCAGACACATAAGTCAAAGTGCTCACCAGTCATTTTGATAAGACCACTAAGAAAGCAACACACATGGACCGTAGACACGCGATACAGCGAACTGCATTAGCAAATACAGACGAGACAGGAAGATAAGCCAACTATACACAACTCCACGCAGTTAACATCAACCGCACTGGTGATCGACTTCGATTAGCTTTATGGTTCATTCGCCACCGGATAGTCGAAACAAGAGCAGAATGGAGCGGTGGAACCGATGGTGCTGTACAAAAGTGGCACGACCAGTTCAATACCGTCGAACGCATAAATGAATGATCAGCCTACGTGACAGCGGAGCAAGCATACCGGTACTTCAAAGTGAGGCAAGATGTGACACATATCCCAGTCAAGAATGGCGATTAAAAACATCACGTGCCAGCGGAAAGTATGTACAGTTATATTTCGAGGAGACACGTGATAACTGCAGGCGGTATGCTGCGAGGGTCGATTGTGGTGCATGAATATATGAGAGACAAGTGACTAGGCGAAGAGCAACAGAAATTCCGCACGATAGCCGCATGCACCCGAAAGCGAGCACGAGTGAGCAAATCCATACGCTGTTCGCCCCTCATAGTAACATCCAAGAATGTGCATAACCGTGATGCTGACAGCTTCATATTGTGAATGGTTTGGGTGAAAGAAAGGAGGTAAGTACCAATATCGAATTCCACAGTAAGATTCCAACTCAGTTGTGGATCACTTTACGTGATAAACCCTCTCGTGAAAACCACACTGTTATTCCTCAATATGTGTACAAACGAAACAAACAGGACTGTCCCAACAAAAGCTACTGCTACATAGGCATTGCAAATTCCGCTAGAGTCAAATATAGCTAGTGATGTGATGAAGGTCCGACAGTACAACAGCACATACCAATACGCTGCACGGGTACAACGCGCCCACTGAAGCGACACCCACGGCAGGAAAGAAAAAGAATCATATGATATTAACGGAGGGACAAGTTAAATCGTTTGCTCCTGGGTGAACCCGACAGCGTTTCGCAGACTGTTGGCGATGACTGGATAGGCAGAATCTACAATTTAGCGGCGCGTTGTCTCACTGAGCACTGTCGAACAGAAGTTTGGTTATCTACAGGGAATGGGCACTATCAAACGACGAGCTTCAAAAAATGGTTAATGGTGATTCTGTGCCACAAAGCTACAAGGTAAGATGTTGAAACCTATAATTATACGGATAAAGTGCATGTACTACCTCTTCTAAGCCAATGATAGTGGCTCACACGAGATGCAGCATTGAGCGAACAATAAAACGTGCTTAACAAGTGAAGTGTTTGAAGGGTCTCAACAGCAAATTGGTAAGGGGACAAAGGAACATTTTGATTTTAGTAGACAGATGTTGATTACAGTACTATCAAGTCTATCTACATGTCATCGAACACAACATCCGAGGCAATGAATCTAGATGTGGGAATAGGCCACTGTTCAAAGAAGTATGAAAAGTACTTTATGAGATGTAAGCTGAACATAGAGTCTTCCCAATTGGTGATGAAGATGGATTGAAAAGGAAAACTATCCTGGACATAAACAAAAACAATCAACTTACTGGATGGAAATTCTCTGCTGATTATATTAATCACTATTACCACAAGGTGTTCTGAGAAGCGTGCTGCAGACACACTAAACTTTCCGATGACGGTTGCCGGCAACTACAAGCCTCTGGTTCGTAAGGATGAAGACAACAAACATACTTTACCCACACGTCAAAGCTTCGATCAGTGCAACCAGACGAATAAACAGTTTCACTTTGAGCTATAAATATTTCACTGCTTCTTAACCAGATGATAATATATTAACCGTTGAATGTGAACTCAAGTAGAAGTCCAGAAGGGAATCAGACGTTGAAGACACTATATCAGTCTATGGGGCAGTGCTGATTTGTTAAATGGGGATCAAAGACCTTCAACTAGTATGCTAATATGATACCACGCACCTTTGATAATGCCCGAGGGAGAAGTAATAAGCAAACATGACATATGGATATGCAACGCATTTACTTTTGTACACAGTCAAGTTTATTATCACTGTGTACATATATATGTATATTCACAAGAAAGGTTCTCGGTATTTGGTTTGCAATATACCGTCAGTGATGTAGTACACAAGATGACATTTCAAGCATCCTAAACCCAGTCAGCTGAAGCAGCAGCGGTGACTGGATTTTGATCCTGTGACGGTATGATTGATCGGTAAGTGAAGCCGGTTTCAGAAAACCAGAGATCTAATACATCATGACTGTACTAAATTCATCTTGATCAACCAAATCAGGAACGAAGTTAGTTATGAGGTGAAAGTGGAGGATATTGGGAAGTCAACGAGCCTATACCTCGTACCACCATCGACTCACGTGGCTCCAATCAGTGAGTTAGTATTCAAGCAAAAAAAGACTAGTGAAGTCTAGGCGATACTTAGCAACGAAAGCAATGTACGATACTGCGCTTTACTTGGAAAACAGACTTACGGGTGGATAAGCACCGAGATAGTGGACATATAAGTAGACAGGGTCCACAGTCACAAAAAATACCTACAGATAAGTACTTGTGAAAGAAGTCACTAGCAGCATATACTGACCGTTTTATTGTGAGAAAGTTCGAAATCAAATTTAGCGATCTATGTTTCACAAAGTGTTAGCCAATAGATCATCAAAAATCAGTAGATATATTCGACAATTCGGTGTAACCGTGATATGCAATGCTGAAGCAGATAAGAATGAATAGCAAAAAGTGCCCTACAGAGAACCCCTTCCTAAACATCACTTCTGAATCGATCACCTTCGTAGGAAGCGACTCAAGAGACAAAATCACTGAAGAAAGAAAACTCTCTTCTAAATACCACAGCTTTACTTGGTCGTTGTGGTCGTGGGATAATTGACTTCAGTTACCTACACGGACCTAGACAATATATTCCCGAAAATCCGGGTCTGAAAGCCTATCACGGAGCTAATTTCGTAGGGGATGACACACCTTAGCAAGGCTGAACGGCCTGGCTCCTTCACTATACTCAGCCATGCCGTTAACAACCATGCTCCAGTAAAGTGTCTCCGACATAGTAGAAAGCCTAGGCCCTTACGAAACAGAACCAAACGTTTGAATATACTGAATCGTTCAGCATGGAACAGGGACCAATTAGAACAAACTGAACTTGTTGGATGTTTTGTGGCACAGTTGTACCACGGCTGCTATCAGAGAGTGGACCGATTTTGCTGCCAACGCGGTTTTGTTCAAAAGCTGAAGACGAATCCTAAGCTCCTCTACAACGGAGTCACAGCACACACAAGGAGTAAGATAGGCAGTTCGCAACTGCAAGCCTCTGGTGGACTTACCAACACAAATGTAGGGACGGTCAACATTGTGGGTAAACAGCATGTGAGAATGCATAACTAAGTCATGAGCGACTTTTGAGAACACAGGCAGCAAACTAATTGAATTAATCCCCAATTTCAGTGTCACAAGTCAGAGTCAAGTTAGAGAACCCACGAATCACCCGGCCCAGACTTGATCTTCTCCGTTGTCTTGAAAAGCTATACCACGTAATTATAAAAACCGTTTACAGCACTTTCTAGTCGCTCTTTATCAACCGGCCGTTTACCTAAAGCCTGGAAGCAATTCACAATCACATCAATCTTCAAAGGTGGGTGTACAGACGACCTAGCAAACGATCGACTAATAGCGTTGTTTTCAGCAGCCTTCAAAGTAATGGAGATCCTATTAGATGGCTCTCTCACGGCCAAAGTTGGAGACCTCCAACTCATTACTACGGAGAAACGTGGCTCTCGTAGGGGATGTTCATGCGTCACAAATTCGCTGATTGCTCGTGGTGTTCGGACGACGGCTGCAGAGGCAAAATTGGTCATAGACGTGGTTTAGCTTGACATTTCCGCAGCCGTTGATAGGGTTGATCATTTCGCCTTGTTGTGGAAGCTGAACAGCCATGGTCCTGATGACCCATTACCTGATTAGAGGATTATTTAACTGAACCCAAGTTCAGCGTCAAGATGAATGGACAGCTGTCATAGTGGTTCCTAGATGGCAGCGGCGTCCTATGCTGAACCATCCCAGTAATCCCCCTTGTTCATTCTTTTCGTTCTTGAATTACCTAATATAGTCAAGTCGCTGATATTGTTCTATGCCAATAACAAAGCTTTGGCGGGTCCTAAAGTGCCCGGAAGATGTGGTGATCCTACAAGACGATTTGAACTGACTAGATCAGTGGTTTATAGAAAACAAGTTGCCGTTCAATGTCAACAAGAATGAGGTCACGCACGTTCGTCATCAAAATTGCACTAACTATTACTGACTGTCACCTCTTTCTGACTTTTACACAAAGCTGCTCGTTTCAGCATGCGACCTATTGCCTATGGTGGCTGACAGTTTGAGTTTGCTTACAAATTGTGCTTCATGGACCAGAAAATGCAAATAACCGTGAGCCTCCTAGGAAAAATTTATGGAACCTTCCACCATGAAGTGTTTCCCACTGTGTTCGTCTCCATAATCCGCCCACACTTGGAAACGAACATACAGGCCTGTCGTCTTTACCTTCAGAAAGATTCGACATTTGCTGGAAGTGTTCCGAGACTGGCCACTATAAGAATATGAGACTCAGGAAATACCTCATCTGGAAAGACTGGTGGAATTACGTCAATTCTCCATGAACTGCAGACACGTCACGGGAGACCTAATTATTACCTATAACATACTCCACACACCGTGTCACTGGCTGAAACTGAGTAATGAAGCAGGTGGGTTACTTTGTCGAATCAACTGCTCCACAGTTAGAGCCTGTTAACAATGGAACGCATTGAACCGCCCTGTGCTCATGGCTGCATCGGTTGAAATGTGTAAAATATTACTCGATCGGCACATACGTGAGAGACAACCGGCATTACAGATTTCCTAGTCGCTGTACTAGCTCAATCTCACAGGTGACCAACTGTGCACGACTAGTTGAGTGTTGTTTCTGAGGCTTTCAGTGTTCGTTACTGATATGCTTGCAGCTGATTGCTTCGTTGAATTTGACTTCTATTTAGTTCCATTCACCTTTTCTTCGTACCTACAAACCGTCCAACGCAACCTTTCACCGATCAGCATAGAGACAGGATGACACAAGCAAAAACCTCTCTCTTTCTTGGAACGACCTGTGAAATTATGAACCTGTAGTGAACATAAGCACAACGATAAACGCCCCACACAATAACATCTATCTTTGAGATTTATTACCACTTTTTAAGTCTGTTCACTTTCCACTTAATTTTGTCCCAATTCCACGGGATAGTAGCCAACCCTAGGACGGATGCATATCGGCAGCTCATATGCGTTGAAAATTCAGTAGGATAGCCGTAAATGTCGCTTTTTCTATATATAAAAAAATACCGCTGGGACATGAATCGTCTGCTGCACTACGGGATCGCGCGTTTCACCAGCGGTATGAGCCAATGTGAATGACGAAAAACACATCTACAACCGAAGCTACTGAACTCGGACATTGACAGTGCCAAACATGACAGCTGACCACACTGCCTGCACATCTATGCGCAAACACAGTAGTACTAGTGCGCCATTCCAGATTACTAATTTCAGATAAATGTCATGACCAACTACAAATAGGAAGGTCGTCGATGGTTGGTAGTACATAACCCAAATTCAGACGTTATGATGCTTCATACGGTCAACTTCGTTTAGGGCGTTACAAATTGAAAGAAAAACGCAGCTGTACACTTGTCTGGACCCCAAGAGCTTGGGCTATCTATAGCCTACCGCCTCAAGATCGCCACCGTGTACCCTCAGGTGGAGAGAAAGTAGAGAACCGGTTGAATGTGTGGGCACACCCAAGTCAAGCAAAGGCTAGTTTATTAAAAAGGAACAGTAACTCCTACAGTTTGGTAACGTTCTGCTTCACGGGAGATAACCGTGAAGCATTAAGCAACGGAGGCCTGTTCGGTACGAGCGAAATGAGGTCATAGTAAATACAGTGAGCCACGTACTGTCACTTTCTGTTGTGTCACACCAGTGGTAGTCGCATACAGAAAAACATGGATGGACACAGTGGATCCTCAATAAGGTGCTCATATTTTTGAATGACCGATTTCCGTGTTCTCCAGGTGTTGCTGTTGTAGACAGAAGGTCGCTTTACTTTGTTAATTCGAGCTAAGTACCCACGTACGTAAGAAAATTTATTACAGCCAAGTCTCTTCTAAACCACCAGATTCATGACCGGAAATAATATGAAGTACGGAAGAAATATAATGACTTACTAGAAAGAGCGACAGTTTGCCACCGGCGGTCATAGAAAGGAGATGGAGGTACACCGTTAACCAGTTCATAAAGCTGCAACAAGCTGGGAGATCGGACAGGAGAAAATGCGCTCAAAGCGACACCACGCTGACGCAGCACTGTCAGAGGTCCTGTGACTGGCCTGTTCTCAACCGGGGATACCAACTCCTTGTGCAAGTCAGTGAGGTTAATTGGTGAAACGGATAATAGTAAAAGATGTCGTTGGACTTGCTTACATAGTCCACGTCGAGCACGATCAATGGCGTCGAACGCTTCGTTGGCTGATTCGAGGAGCTCACGTCCAGAGGTGCCAACTAACACATCAGACTGTTCGCTAGCATGTCGTTCTTCGTGTTGCAGAGTAGTTATACGCTTGAGGATTCGATAGATTATGGGAGTGTCGGGAACCCATGATGTTAGCGGGTGTGGTTTACGCCAGTAAAATCCATGTAGTGAGTATAACGATGTATAGGCCTAAAATGACAAACATAAGAGCAAACAAATGTTGAACAGTCTGCGTGAAAGGATCGCCGGAGAAACCCACAAAGTTCAAGTAGTTTGCTTTGTGTCCCGCAGAAGGGTAGACATTGGTGAAAAAAAAGTTCGGGCACGCTCACTGTAAGGCCAACAACGTAGCGAACAACATGACTGAATCAAAAGTGTGTGGACCGGAGTTCATTGCCCAGTAGGAGCAAGGATATGCATGAATTATGAGTTCTATGAAGACCGAAACTCGAGTACAGCACTCCGTTTCGAAGTCCGTCTAAAACGTCTACTTTATGGGGATGATCGAGATTAAAGAAGAGTGATGTTCAAACGCATACAGATGACACTTAACAAAGTTACAATGCTCTGATCAGTAGACGTTTCTTAATAGCTTATTTCAACACAAACGAAGCAGCCTACTAATCACTGAAGAAAATTGAACGCAGCACCTGTCAGCTTTAAATCTTTGAACACGCTCCACGCGTTTTCCCCATAAGTAGAACAACACACACTTCAAGAGAACTGTACCTTTTGCACGTTCGGCATGGACTTTTTCCGTCTAAAGTTTATTGCGTCTTGCTGATTTTATAGTGTGCATATTACATAATTGAGAGTTCTTTTAGGGCGGTTACTACCAGCTCCAGTTGAGTGCCAGATACACAGACCTGTTTACCCAACTATTTGAAAACTAATTCATTGGGAACACCTTATTAAACATCACAGTGCGCTGCAGCATACCTGGGTCGGTAGTGTTGTTACAACAAACTGAACAAGCGTAAACTCACATATAATGACATGCACTTTTCTAGCTGTCCTTAGGACTATGCACCGTCAATCGCACTTATCACTTAAGTATGCCATAAAACGCTGGCCAAAAATGGAATTTGTATGTGCCACTTTCTTGTTTGATTACACGAGTAACTATTATGGTTATTGGCTGTGTAGCCCAGGCCCACTTGTTTCTCTAATTTTAGAGGACACTGGTGAAACCTCCTTCAGAGATCGTTGTCTCTGTTGATTCCAGAACCTGCATATTGCATGTGTATCACGATGGGTCATATATTGGGATTCAAAACGGCTGTATGTTTGGCAGCCGTTTACTGTTCAAGCGAAGCCTTCTTACTAAAATCCTAAATCAGACAATGTAATGCAAACGATTAACTAGTCCGATGTTCCTCATTTTTCACTAATCCATCATCCGACAGCTCAGCTGTTAACGGCCAATCGTAGTTGCTGACGGTACGAATGTCATTATTAATGGATTTACAAATTATTCTGTCTGTGACCTGTTGTGCCCGCCAACACTCGACGACAGCGGATGGGACTAAGTAGAAGTTGAGAATGAAGTATCTGAAAGTTGAATGGAAATATTCTGTTCCAAGACATGAAATTTCCATTGATACTGGCTTATTGTAAGCTCGAAAAAGAGACTGAGTTCATGTAACATGTTCAATTGTAAATCATTTCTAGGGTAGAATGCACCTAAAAAAGTAGTGTAGGTAACGGGGTTTGGGAACGGTCATTGACATGCAGCGTAGTGAAATTTGAAATATTTGGAGTGGAGTGGTTGCAAAACGATTAAACTTACGTCACGACCAAAATCCGCATTAAGTGGTGGGCCACCATTCAAGTTACTGTATGTAGACAACAAATAAACGGAACCATAAGGACATCGGTAGCTGGTATTTCTTCAATTTATGTATATGTATAAAAAAATCCAATGCAGTCCGTCAGAAAAGGAACCAAGAAATATTCGCCTTAAAACCAAGGGGATAAGGTTTCAATTGGTGAGTCAGAGTAGAGTATTACAGCCACCTAATCACAAACCAGTATAACCGAAACAACAGAGTCAAACAGTACAAACTTCATGAGCTGACGTTAATTAGTAAAAGCAGAACGTACGTAATTGAAAAAGTTTTAGAGTTTGCAGAGGGACATCTCCCAATTGTACAACAATAGATAACCCACGACTTGCAACCAACCAACGATATGCGGAAGATTCAATCACAACAATATACATTTTTGTAACCCAGGGTTTGCATTTTATTCTTAACAGTACGGCTAGCAATTTCGGTTACTCTAGTATTGTTGGCCTTCCCACAAGTTTTGGCAAACGGAGGAAACAATCTAAGAAGCCATAATAATGTAATTGAGGTATTTTTCAATTTTCAGTAAACCAGTCATCCGACAAGTCGCGTAAAAAACAATGCCACACTCAAATCCAGTGGACAAACAGCGAACGATTGGAAACAAAGCCATGAATGATTTTGTAACGTCTCGGCTTCTCCATGAAGATATCGTCATACGAACCCAAGTAAAAAATCCATAAGGTTGGAGAAAGTCAAATTACACATATCAGTAATTGTGCAATAGGTCTTGTGTACAAGACACTTGGTTGTACGTGTGACAAACAACATTAGCTGGCGTGAGATAACATGAAGCATAGAACCATCTCGAGAGGAAGAGTGTTTCACTCCAAACTGATTAAACGTGGTTTGACCAGTGACAACATAGCTAGACTGAGACATCCACCGCAAGTGTGAGCAACAGAATACAAATGAACGATTCGGTAGGTGTAAAAAAAATGAAACCATACGAACTAGCACGTTCAGAAGTACTTTCCATAGGTCGAATCTATTTTGTTCCACGTGCCAACCAAAAATAACAAGGGTGGGCGGCTGTAAGACAAGCACACTCGATAAGTAACACATGTGTCAAAAAAGTAACGCGCTCGTATTTTTGATAACTTCCATATCTATCAATGAAGAGCAAAAAAAATGACCCCCAAGCGAGGACAAGTGTGTGTACACAGCAGATGGGAGTCGGTTAAAATTCATGTGTGGTCAACCTCGATCAACGATAAGATTTGGTGGATGATATGCACGCCCGAGAATTGAGAAGTGAACTCAAATAATCACAAAACCACCAATCCGGAGGCGTGCAACAGTCAGAAACAAAGAAGCAAGAAAACCCATTTCAATAAGTAACGCTGAACTAAATAAAACGCTCACCTCAAAATTGGACATAGATATTGTTCTCGGAAATATCTCATAAACAACGTATCACAGTTAAATGGGCGACAACGTTCCACTAGAATGACACAATCGACTGGACAGAGTTCAGCAGCGTAGCTACGCATCGCCTCCACAAACGCAGATAAATGAGACGAGGTGTTATTGTTTGGTCCGTTCAAGATTGTGTCAGTAGATGTACCCATTTCACTCAGATTGGACTTTGGACTGATACTATGAGAGTCCGTTCCTTTAGTATTCATTTCTCCAAGATCAACGGAACCGAGAGATTTGGAAGATGAAACGGAGTTCGCTGAATTCATATTCAGTATGTCCGACTCAAAATCAGCGGGCAAAAATGCCGACTGGTTTACTTCCAGATCCAGAGTATAATTGGTGTCACCTGCCTCGTAGCTACCCGCAGAAGATCTGGTTTTATCGGGAGACCTAGTTAATATATCACATAACGGGGCGGATTCGCGAGTCGCTTCGACCGAATAACCGGTGGGAAAAAACAAAAGGGGAGAATCAGATGCTACCAAGGCCTCTAGTGTAGATTTGGGTGGGTCAGAGGAATCAATTCCTTCCTGTTCTTCCACTACTGATGTTGTTGAAATATCGTCGGTTTCCAATTGGAAGCCAATACAGTTCCCAAAAATCGCCGGTATCGGATCGCAAGCGTATTCGAATAAGCGCTTCGGTGCAGACAAAGGACGAGACAAAACATCTTCCGTCGACAAGATAGAATTTTCCGAGATGGCTGAGTGTGGGCGTTTTAGTTGGGAGCGTTTTGCAGTAACCTACGACAGGAAGATTAAAGTGATAATGAAAAGTAACTACCTGGTAGCCTGCAACATCATTAGCTTCAGGCGAAAAAATAGAGTTGGAAGAAGCCGTAGTTGCATGGAACTTAGACCAGAGTGTATCTGATGAGCACGCCGTAACTGTCAAATTGGGATGCGACAACGAGACGTCGGTAGTGGACAGCGTGGAATACTGGCACAACATATCTGAAGTGTCCCTTTCATTGTGCGTAAAGTCACCAACGGGTAAATCACCCCGATTTTCATCAATGAGGTAGTCCGAAGAGGCAGATGCGAGAATTGTTAGCTCATCCTGAGTTTCGCAACACAGTTCCGACAAATTAGATCGGAACTTCTGTCCAGCCGTAAGCAACTGAAGGTCTCCTGGTGGAGTACTTGATGGTCTGGCAAGTGAGCGTTCAGTACCATTGGCCTCTAATGAAGTATGTGGGGGGGTCTGTACAGTCGCGTTCAGCGGACTTGAGAACGGACGAATTGGCCTAAAGGGGGACTTGGGGGCGAAGATCTTGCATTCCTGTAGGCAAACCAAAGAGTGCATAGGAGTCTTTTCAGTTGACTGAACCGAAAAGCTCTCTGGAAGTGGGCTGCCATACATACGGTCCTCATTTGGCATAACGGTGTAACTTAGGAGTGATCCGATAAAAGCTAAAAGAAGGAACGAAGGTTGCACTCACAACTCGAGAAAAAAAGGTTACGCCGGTAAGTCACGAAGTTAACAATTGACGCTAACAAATTACCAATACAGGCTGGGTACACGTCACAATGGAGTCTAAACGTAACAAATCATCTAAGTAGTTAAATTTCTAAAATAAAATAGGCGTTTAACGAAACGCCGAACCAAAAGGTATGTTCGTATTCACAAAAAAGGTGAGGAAGGAGAGATGAGTGTTATATGTCGCCTGTGATCGAAGTAAATAAAGTTCTGACCAGCACACTTAGTTGGTCCAGTGTTTGTATAGACGTATGAATCTAGTGGTCACGACTAAGAACGGGCTCTTGAACGACTGCTCAAGACAATTGAAAAAATTGGCAGCTGAAACACCTACGAAAGTCGCAGCTTAAGAAAATGCAGATCCATTAATAGCAGCAACGTAAGCCACGAGGTATGTAAATATACACACACTGCGACGAAACTGTGCTGCCAATCAAAATTTTACCAAAAATGCTGATACATCATGCCATAAATTACGCACCTAACTAGCCGAATCGACTACGAGTAAAATATTGAGAATTTAAACGAATTTTTGGTGCGTAAGCAAAGAAAGTCACAAGAGGGGTCATTACAGATCCAGATAAATTCTCGGCTGTGCATTTCCTTCATGCCGTGAATAAGTAGTCGTGTCGGAAAAAGCACTACGTGAAATAAACATCACAGACGTGAAACTTGCATACGGGTGTGGTTGTTAGTGGAACTTGTACCAAACTACATCGTGGGATGTTAACAAAGTTTTAAAACGGTCACACTTTCGCTTACGAACAAATGTGATTGCATATACTAGACTTTATGTTGCGATGTGCTATAAGTCGTTTTCTGACACGTCCACCTCTACACGTGGACACTAATAAGAGGGTGTGATGCTTATCCTCATCCGAATGAAGCAACTCCAAAAACATTTGACCGGCGCTCAGTGCAACAAGAGACCCTTCAGAACTGAAGTCAAAGCTTCCGATATACGTCAATACAAATAAAGCGCAAAAATCCGCCTAAGTCAAGCTAAAACTCATGAAGGAGAGCAGACATCTCAGTGGTAATGCCGTCGTTAGTAATGAAAAGTTTTAGTCCGGGTGATGTTCGAAGTAGTGGAGTGACCTTCGAAAAGTAGACGTTTTTTCGGCAAAAAAACAGATGCACTTTTACCAACGAACATGAAATAGGCAAATCTACACAGCAAGCCAAATATAACAGCTTAAATTAACGCACTGAAAACGTTTATATTGCTATTCATCGTCCCTCAAGAGCAGACTGGATGTTACACTTCAACAATACACGACAAACAAGACCTACGTCATGAAGTGTGGCCCATTCTTCGAGAAATACACGTACAAGCTTGTGGTCTTCCTTGAACCCCGCGTGAGAATATCTGAGGCACACTTATTTGATGAAAACACGATATGACCTACGGCCCCATAACGGAATCAAAACATGTCTGAAAGCTGTAATGAAGCGTTTGATTCCAAATTTAAATACACCAAAAGACTTATCAGATTGCATCGTGTCAACATACCAATTAATGTCAAAATGAGTTTGTCGCGGTCGGGTATGCCACTTCATTAAACTGCTGAGAAAGAATGGGTGTCAACTAACCTTTCGTCCTACTGATGTGCACTGATCAGAGATAGTATGATATGATAAACGGGCATTACGTGCGCTACTACATACGAACTGACCGTAGATTATTAGTTGCCTTTATAGACACACCTTTTGAATGAATAGTACGATTTATATAATAGTGGAATAGTTCAATGACAAGCAACGCCGATTCTTGATTAGTTCATCTGTGGATCAAGGACGACCAATGAAGGGGATCAGTAACATCGGCAAAAGGGTTGTCTACAGGAAACCGTCCAACGGTCAGTTGTAAGCCGTTGCACAGCTACAACGATTCTCAGAGACCTGCGCAGTTAAGCGAATTTAATCTCAGATAATGTGATAACGGGGGTTGCTAGCCGATCTGTACCTTAGAGAGGCAGTAACACTTATTCGGTCCGATTCTACGACCGCGTGGTTTATAGTTGTGTAACAGTTAGTCGATTGGATCAAATACTACCAACAGGGAGCCGCCAGCAAGTGTCGAAAATGTTGAGTACGACCGGCGATACCCAGATGGAGACGGCCTGTATGTTGGTCTTCTAATGGTTGGTAATGCACGCCATAAGCACGGCTTCACTTAACGGAAACCCATGATAAATGATGCGGATGAAAATGATAGATTTTACCTCAGAAGCCAGTGTGTGTTTGATGTCGGTTAAGCAGAGCTGGGCTTACATGTTTCGCCACAGAAACCCACCAAAGGAGGTGATATGAATGTCCACTGGGAATCCACGACACACTCGGTAAGTACTACTGCAACCTAACTGTGACTGTATATTCGTCCGGATATCATGCCCACCTCATAGATGACCCTCGTGAAAGGTCGTTTCATGACCCACAACCTATGAATGTGTATGACGGTGGACATTTGATAGCAGCCAATATGTGCCTTAACCAATCAAGCCAGTGCATAAATGAGGCCTCCTAAAATGCGAACCAGTAAGCAAATGCAACGCTAAGGGAATCAGCCCACGATATGAAAAGTGACTGACAGAAACAAACAGACCAAAATACTACAATTCCATTTAAATATTCTTAAAAGATAGCCACGTATCCTATTTTTAAATATGCGTCACATCTCTCAGCCTTAACAATCAACTCGGTTCCCTCAAAATGGGTGCCATCAAATATTGTACACAAGAATACCCAGACGTGAACAACCGTGCACCTGACCAGACGGCTCGGTAGATTGGTAACAGCTCAGAACAACAAGAGAAATATTCGGCAGGAAAATTTCATCCGAAAGAAAAAGGAGGCAGAAACCGGATAAACAGGATTGGAAATAAAGCAGATGCAAGAAAGCCGTTTCTTGTAACAGACTACAATATCCCAGTTAAGTTAAGAGGAGGTCCCAATCTGGTAGGGGACATCAACGGAACAATCAGGGTTTCAAGATACATGGTCCTGTCGTTACTTGATCACCTCGTGGTGTTACCCAACAACTGCTGGGATGAACAAACATTGGATCTCGGAGAAATCTCCGGAGTGGTTAGAAGCCAGGCGGAACATCCCTGCTGGCAGTTCATATAACAAGTCTAGAAGAGATGTCCGTAGGAAACTGAAACGTAGCCTTATGGCTGATCATGAGGCTTGGTTATTGGGAGAAGTTAAAGAAATGGAGACGGCTTTTGCTTCAGGAAACACTGGCGAACTGTTCAAGCTTATCCGTGCCACTGGTCCCAGGCGACCGTCTGTCAGTGAAGCTATCAGCGAGACAGATGGTACACTCATCTATAATAAGTCCAGAAGGTTAGAGCGGTGGGCGGAACACTTTGAGAGTCAATTTAACTGGCCTTCTGCATCTACCGCGTTGCAGCCACAAACTTGTGATGTAGTGCCATGGTCGGTAGACTTGGAACCACCCACTGAGACTGAGGTCCGCAATTGCATTGCGGCTCTCAAGCGTAATAAGGCTGCTGGTCCAGATGACCTCGTACCGGCACTTCTCAAAGAAGGGGGAGAGGCGTTGATGGAAGCTTTGACTCATTTATTTCAACTCGTGTGGAAGGCAGAAACTATCCCCTCGAGTTGGGGTCACTCGATAATAGTTCTTATATTCAAGAAAGGTATAAGGGGCTCTTGTGAAAATCACAGAGGAATCAGTTTGACCCGTCATTTCTAGGGTTGTAGCATCCATTATACTTCGTCGACTCACTGCGGCTACAGAGGTAAACATTAGGGAAGAACAGGCAGGATTTCGTCCCGGGAGGTGATGCATAGACCACATTTTAACTCTTCGTCAAATTTTGGAGCAGCGTCATGTGTACCGCCAGCCAACAATTGTTGTATTTCTCGACTATAAAGGTGCGTTCGATTCAGTGGATCGATCTACACTTTTAGAGTCGCTCAAACGCAAAGGTGTGCCGACTAAGTACGTGAACATACTGTCGGCACTCTATTCCCATACTTCAGCTCAGGTTAGGGTTTACGGTGAACTGTCTGACAGTTTCAGCACCATGAGTGGCGTACGTCAAGGCTGT